>CAHIKZ030005574.1:1262500-1447500 GCA_903632075.3 Acanthosepion pharaonis | reverse complement strand
GTTTTCATTATATGTACGTGTTGTTGTAGGATCCACCTAATTTGCATAGTGGAGTACCGACCATATAAATATGGTTGGTACCGGGAAGAGAGAGAGGAATCAAGAGATCCAGGAACGGTCTTACCAGGAATATACAAAAGACTATATGTAAATATTGTGTACACTTTCTTGTTTCAATACATTTTGTTCTAAGTACATTTTGTGTTGCATTATTATTCCATGCATTAGTCAAGTGTCAACAGTACGAAAGTTCTCAGTGATTACTTTCTCGTTGTTAGCAATAGTTTCATATATGCAAGATGGTTCTTTGGCTTATCGCACGGTAAATGTATTCAGTTAACCAAATTCGAATTCCGGTTAAAACTGTGAATAATTTTCGCTCATGCTTCTGAAAAGGCACAAAGTCACTTATTGCTTCGTTACTGCCATGCTACAATGATTGAAGGTTAAAACAATAAGTGTAACCAATACTTATATAACTACCATATTTGCAGAGGCAGTTGAAGATTCTGCAATTGTAGGAACGTAATATCGAACCTTCTATATAACAAGGAATTCTGAAATTCAGAAAAGTGGTTCTACAGAAGGATGCTGAAATTACCATAGATTGAACTTATGAAGAATGACGAAATTTTAGGAAAATGGAAACAAAAATAGCAATTATACTTCGAATCAATTGAAATATCTCAGGCACATAATGAGGAAATAGGACTCAGAGAATTTGACACTCATAGGATATATTTGTGGTGAAATAGGACCAAGGAATTCTAAATTACCTGTGGCTAAGAGGCTACGATGTCTCGCCTGCCCGGCCGGAACCACCATTTGCAATTTAGTTAAAGCGCATGCGTGGTTCTAGCTCTTATAAACCTACCTCTAATCAAAATCCTGAATAAAGGGTTTAGCCACACAGATGAACAGGAAATGATCTACAAGACCCTGTCCTCTTTCGGACAGGGATGGTGCGATTATCAACTTCAATATTGAAGGTAAGAGAGACACTGGAAAGCATCGTATAAACTACCTAACGAGATCGTGTAAATGGTTGGCAGAACACGAATTAGGAAAGAGAGCAAAAGTACGAAGCTTACTAAGAATTACAAAAGATAAGAAGTTGTGGAGAGCCATGATTGCCTAAATCTTGAAGGGATGCTAAAACGATTATCGAAACCACAATTAAAAAAAAAAAAGTGCGTATCTGAGCAGTTGTTTAAATTCATTGCTATGCTGCCTGGATGCAATGGATGCAAAACCTACCGCAGTAAGATCGGCTTATGTAACCTCATTGTTAATTCTGGCTCCAGAAACGAATTATTGACCCATATTCAAGAATATTAGTCGATAACCGGTCTTTAAAAAAAAAAATGCTGCGCAGACAGTTTGGGAGGGTGCAAATAAGCAGAGGCTTTTGGCTCGTTATAAGTCAGGATCTCATTTGCATAATTGATTTCGTTTGTCAAATAGGAAGAATTACTATTAGTTACACTTTTAAATTACAAACCAATTTCTATAAGTAATTATATTCTTGGCTACATTACGGACAGCGTATTCAACTACAGATGTTCTATGATTACGTCTATAGACCTGTAGATTTATGTAGAAGAATGCGTATGTGTGTATACATTGTAACGCACACACACACAAACATATGTGTGTGTCTATTGATATAACTATTGATATATATATATATATATATATATATATATATATGTGTGTGTGTGTGTGTCTGTTGATATAACTGTACATTTTATTATTTTTGTCTACTTCATCATTCGGGAATTGATTTGGAATATTGGGACAGTTTGTCTACTTTTAGAAATATTGAACGTCCACATTCCCTATCTGTTTCTCCATGTATATCCGTGCGCATGAATATTTATATTAAAGCACCGTTTCATTTCGAAACACACATGCCTATTATATATTTACCTATAAAGATGAGCTTCGAAGTATACAAAGGTAGTGGGGAGAGGAACCCAATAAAACGGTTAGCGACAAGTAGTTCCCTACGGTAGACACCCAAATGACTATTAGACCATATAAATCATTATTTGTCTTTTCATTTGAAATGGTATACACATCGTGGATATACTCACAACATTTCGGCTATTTTGCCCTCCGGGCTTCTTCAGGTGCCCACCGACGTAATCGGTAGCTTTTTACAAATTTCGAACCAAGCCCTTTACTACATTTACAGGTGTAGTTTGTTCTCATTCCAACTTTCATGTTTAAGTCCTATCTGCTCTCCGAAGGAAAATATATAATAACTATTATTCATAATCTCGAAAATTCAGAGTTTTTGGTGCCATCGGAAATTGTTGCTAGGAATTACTAGCCATGGCTCCGAAACACAGTTATCTCTCTCTCTCTCTCTCTCTCTATATATATATATATATATATATATATATATATATATGGTATTTCGGCAGCAATCCATATTTTATGCAAGTTTCGTTGAAAACGACTGACAGGGTGGTTGATGTTTTTTATATAATTTCTTATGTGTTAGTATTTTTTTTTCTTTTCAAGACATAATTATATAAAATTTGTCTGAATGTTTTCCAAGTCTTTCTGGCTATACGTTTAACCATTATCAAGGATGAATTTTATTTTGTTTTAACTGAATATATTCATTATTTTATGTGTGTATCTATAGTTATAGGAATGTTTTTTTTCCAAACACAATCACCACATTGTGACCGTGTTCATATTTGATATTGAGTGTTGGCTTTTACTTTTTTTGTTTTTAATGTTTTCATTATTTAACCTTTTTGTACATGTGGATGATGCTATCATAATTGTATTATTCAACGTGTATGTTACGGATAGAGTTTGGTAAATCTCCATGTGTATTTAAATGAGACCTAATTGAGCTCTGGTCAGAGATATGTAATGTAAGTCTTGTTAAGCATTTAGTATATCCAATATAATTATTTACAAATCTGGATTAGTCAGGAAGAGTTCATAAATAATATTGGTTCTCTGCTACGCAGGTGAATTAATATTTTTGACGATGAGCTTAGTGGTTTTAAATTTTTTGTAATAACTTAATTTTCCTGTTTTTGTCGACTGGAGTTGTGTATTTCTTTATCATGTTTTTAAGTGAAGATTTGTCTTCCTTATTCTTACTATGCATTTGATTTTTCTAAGAAATGTTAATGTTATTGTTTTCTCTGTGTGTTTTGTGCTTCTATTGGTTACCTTAAAAAAAACAATATTCATTTTTATGGAAATTGTGTAATTAGCATATTAAAAATCTTCGTTCGCTGGCATGACGTTGTTCTAAACAACACCTCTATTATTATTACTATTAATATATATATATATATATATATATATATATAAATAAAAAAAATGGAGGAAATATATATATATATATATATATATATATATATATATATATATATATATATATATATATATATATATAGTGGGGAAAATAAATATTTCGTAACTTATAAAAAAAACTTAAAATTCCACAATATTTCTACACTATCGCATAATGCTGTCATAAGCCAAAAACAGTTAGAAAACTTTATTATAAATGAAATGTGTTATTTGTAAAATTTCGAGGGGAAAAATTATTCGTGCAAAATAAGCCTTTAATATCAAATGCCTAAATTTAGCTTTATTTACATAATTTTTCTAAGACTTTGTTAGATTCTTCAATTATCTTATTACAATCTAGAACATCCGCAATTCATTTCTTATATAAGGTTATTTCTGCACACAAATCATACACATCAGACAAATTGATGAGATAAAGAGCAAATAGAAAAAGTTTATCAGTTTAACAGGTTTCACTTTTATTAAAGTTTCATCAGAGACAGAGAAATGGAGAAAAAGAAATACATTTATTCCATATATATATATATATATATATATATATATATATATATGTATGTATGTGAGAGAGAGACCATAATCAATGCTTTACATACCATTCGTTTTCTCTCTCAATATATATAAAAGAAAGAACAGTAAGATATATAATCCAGTGTTCTTATAAATATTTTTATTTTCACAAAATAGTGCTCAATGTAAATTTACAGAGCATTATTATTATTATTATAAATAAATGGATTTAAAATATGGTTTTTCCGCTACACAGTTTTGTGTGTGTGTTCGTGCGCTGCATCCCTACAGGGCGTGGTCATGGTTCGCTTTATCTTCTAGCATATCCACTGTTATTTGGAACAGTGGTTTCTTGGATATTTTTAATCGTTTCACCCCATGCAAGGGGATGATGCCACTAGAACTCAGGGCGTTACAGGGAGAGAAAGTGAAAGACAAGGAGAAGGCTGAAAATGGGGAGGATTTAGGAAAGGTCAAAAAAGGAACAGGGTTCAAGAAAACGGAAGATTGTGATTGACGTTGCATTTAAATCTTTGAAGATTATAGTTACCAGAAAGCAAGAAATCGGAAGCGATTTGCACAGTTCAGAAGTGAGAGAAGAGAAAGTTGACATTTAGATACCAACTTAGATTCATGTCGTCAGGTACCAGAGGTAAAAAAAATTGTTCATCAGGACAGTTACCATGAAAATATTCGTAGAAAAGACAGAGAGAAACTATATCACGTCTTTGAGAAATTTACTGAAGTCGCGATGCCTGGTCAGAATCGGTTACAGTGCAGATCCTTCTTTGGATCTTGTCAAGAATTCCAAGATTTACAGCAGGAGCACCAGACCAGATATGGCAACAGAATACAATACAAGGAAGAATGGTAGATTTTTTAAATATGCAAGTTGCATTCTGACAAGAAAGATTTTCTGGTACGACAATCAACTTAGAGTAGATGTAGCAATTGATTCGATATCGTTGTCGGGGCCAAGATGGCGTAGGGTGCTGCTCTCTCGGAGTTTTGCATCAGCCATGCTGATGGCAGGCAAAGAAGGTTCGTTCTGGTTATTAAATGAAAGATCGAGAAAAGACAGTGAACGAGTATGTTTTATATGAATTCTTATTGATTGTACGATATTGTTCAACAGTCGAATGCGAGCCTAAAGTGGAAAACCCAATTTATATTTAACGATTGCATCTTCTAATTTTACATGATGAAATGTTCATTTTGGCTTCACTCCCTCCTCTCATCTGGTCCCTTGCCGTTTCTGCAGCTCTCTATTATTTTTGTCTTTCAAAAACATCTCATTAAGCCAAATCTAAATTGAAGTGGTAATATTTAGAATGAAACAATTTTAAGTGTTTCTGTAATATCGATTCAGCTTTGAAAACAACATCTTTTAAATGATACAATCGTCTAAAAACAACAATAGGAAAGTAATAATAATAACAATAATAGCAGCAGCCTTTATTCTACACCAGCCACAGCACTCCTGGCTTATAATATTAATTGATTGGAGGGGTTAACATGTTCATGTTATGTGTTGATGAATTAACATGGGTTACAGTAACTATCCCATTCAACACCACTTGTCCCGCAGTAGACTAACTTTAACGAGCTGAGCATGCCTCCCACCCACCATGGACTGGGAAAATGTTATGGGGTGGTCTCACAGTGGAGGCTTGTATTTGTACTAAGTCGGTCCTAAAATAGGTTCGACGTACAAAACGTTAGGAACTTGATATAATAGTTAATGACGCAGAGAAATCTAGTTGTGGTCGCTGATACTTTAGTATCCGACTAACGGTCGTCCGGCATCGACTGACTGACCGACCCACTGAGCGACTGCCTCGTTACTCTTACTGTTCCTACTTATTATAAGTGGGTGAGTCTGTTAACTATAGAATAGGTGTGTTCCACTATAACAGAAAATATGCACCTCTGTACATGATTGGAAGTAGTGGAGGAGCATCATGGCTTTGTGTTTAGAAGATTCTTCTTTTTTTTTTTAAGTTTGAAGGATGAGTCAGCCAAGGCAACTTGGGAGTCACATCTAGATACGTAGGAACAGCCTCAAATGGTTTGAACGGATTTTGTTACCCCCCACACACACCTGAATGCCTAACTGACCTCCATCTGCACAGTTATGACCTACGTTTATGAACACCTTTCATTATATCGGCCACATTTGGCTTTGATGCATGTGCCTTGTATGCACTTAACAGATAAGGTGTCATAATGGACATATTTGAACGTCGTAAATTTCCATCCCACCATAATTTTGTTAACGTGCCGATCGCTCAATTCTTCTTCTTCTTATTATTATTATTATTAATAACAACTAACTATAAGTATAAGGTTTCACGGTATTAGCATCCACTGAATATAAAAACCGGCATGACAGAGTAGACCAATATCTGCATTCAAATATCTGCAACTTTTTTCGGAAATGAAACTAAAAGAAATTAGTATGAATACCAACCAGACCCTATTACAGAGATAGGTCCTGTAACAATTTTTCGGGACTTTACATACAGACAGAACAACCAAAGATTGGTTTCGTTTGTTTCGTTTTACGGCATATCAGCCTGAATGGGTCATTTAATGCCGACAAGAATTTTATTGATGGTAATTTAAAAAAATGTATTGCTGGCAATATTTTTTTCAAAAAAAAATTTATTGCTGGTATTAAAAACTAATTTTTCACTTTTATCTTCTTTTGACCTCAGTTTGGGGGTTAACTATTTACCCATAGCTAGAATCCTAACAACTGCTACCACTCCGGTCAGGGTGGTCTTGGGAACACCAACAATTAACCCTTTCACTGCTACTCATTTGCCCAGTGCTGTCCCCATCCGGCCAGCCATTTTTAAAGAAAATGCCAAATTTCAACCTACATAATTTATTACACATAAAACTGGCACCAGTGTGTTTTACAGCCTTCCATTTTCATGGATATACCTGGGAATGGCTTACCAGATCAGTAATGGGTATACACATGATATCTTTTGAAGCATTGTCCTTTGTGATTTTACAATAGATGGTGCAACGGGACACTCATAACAGTGGTATGCAAAAAAAACGTAGGTTTCCGTACTTAGCCAGCTGGAGCAAGATAAGAAAAACGAAGATCTTCGTAGTTAGCAGCGGAAGTGTTAAGAGGTGGTTCCACGCTCCTCAAAACCTCCTGATTAGGGGCCTTGCTGCTGGATCTAGTTTATCGTCATACCCAGTACGCCTCATTAGTTGGGGGGGGTCTTACCCTCTGCACTCGGCGTATTTTGAAGACTCAGCCGAGAGGGTGGACAATCAAGGCTAATCGCACAGACATTGTGATCAGAGACTGCAAAAACAAAATATGCCTTCTTAATGACATGCCATTCCCGACAGACTGTAATGTATCTTTGAATATCTTCAAAAACTATCAAAATACAAGGACATTGAAATGGAAAACTCAAAATGTGGCACATGAGGACATCAATAATTCTCGTTGTAGTTGGAGCCCTCGGATTATTGGAAAAGGTTCCGATAGACTCATCGAAGGGATTACTTGTAGTCAAGTCTTAAAGAAATAAAAAAAAACTTGTATTCGTGAGTACAACTAACAGCTTACGAAGGGCGTTATGCATGTAACATGTATGTAATATTTGTTTTTTAAATGGGCATGTGAAAAAAGAATTATACCGATTCTGACCTTAGGTCTCTGGTTGGGACCTGGAAAGAAATGAATGTGAATGTTTTAATTTTCTTGTTAATCATAATTCTTAACGACTGAATAAGCTCCTTGCGAGTTCCACGGCTATAAATTATCCGTGAAAATTCCCCGGTTGCCTCGCCAAGTTTCTGATCTTAAGGACATTAACAAATGCTTAAATTCAGATCGTTATTTAAAGAAGTAAGGGGGTACAAACTCTCAAACTTGACGGGCTTTCTGTTTCACTGAAGGAGACATTAAACGCGCCAGAGCGGTATAGTCTCCTCTGCCTTGACTTCTTTTCTTTCACTTAATCCTTGTTTATCTTCCTTATCATCAATAATCTTCAGGTCCTACCGTCACCTCTTTGATTCCTATCATACAGTTCATTCATCATACCATTTTGTATTTAACACTCTTCCTTGATCGGCTCTCAACCTTTGTATTAGGGGAATTTTAGTATAAACAAAGCTTATAAATAGAAATTATTTTTAAACGATGTGAGCTTTTAATAATAATGTACTCTAACATTTGATTATAGACAACATAAAAATATGTTTGAATTGTTCGGTAAGTTTGATTTAATTAGCAAAGATATTAGAAACTATCTATTCCTTATATAGGGAGCCAAGCGCCAGTGCAAACATAAAATAAATTCAATAAAACACAAGAATAAAGAGGGACAAGGTTGGGTCTTCTCACCGGACTTAGTTAATCTTTACAATGAGATGATTCTGACAGAACTAGATGTCCTACCAGGATTTATTAGTGTGGGACACAACCTCAATAACATAAGATATTGTTGTGTCCTTGTTAGGGCCAGAATTAAAGACACAAGAGGGGAATTGAGTTAAATAAATATATTAACAGAAAACAGTAATACAAACATATACAAACCAGAATGTTACAGCAAGAATGTTCGAGCCGATTGTCAGAGCTGACTGCTGGAAACTTCTCTCTCCAAAAGGCAGTACCTGCTCCTATTTATAGCTGGGAGAGTCCATGCGTGAGTGGGTAAATTAATATAACAGATATACAGATGACGCAGTACTGGTAGCAGACAGAGAAAGGAAACTGCAGGAAATCCTACCGAACGGACGCAAGGAAAGCGAGAAGAAAGGACAATTTTATGAAGGCAGAACGTATGGTTGTCAGCAAAAAGAACAGTCTTAGACGCGAACTACGAATTATAGAAAACAAAATAAAGTTACTACTAAAATTTAAATATCTGGGGATGTGTTTTAATGGAAAAAATGACACCGCAATCCGAAAGGATGTAGCTAAAGAGGCCTTAACTGAGTATTAAGAAACAGGAAAATTTCACTAGAAACAAAGAAAAGAGAGTGGTAGTTAATTCTCTTCACAGATGAAATGACTAAAGGCCACAGAAATGTTGATTCTACAGAAGAATGAACAGAACAAAATGCAGGAAACCATGGAGAGCCATGATCGACGACGTGCTGAAGAGATACGGCATGCAGAATAAACAAATTACAAATAAATAAACTATCGCTCTGCAGGAAAGCGTGAATCTTTGCACTCATCGTGTTACGTAACATTGCCACGTATCTTGACCACATTTCTGTCCCTGGTGTAAGATAAACGGAGAAAGGATCCATTCTTCTGTAAATAACGTACTCGGATGCTGACTACCATATCAGTTGTAAGCCTTGACAGATAGATAGAGGCTCGCGGAAAAGCTATAAGATATGCAAAACCAAATACTACTTGCCGGAGAAGTTTGTGATAAAATTAATAGCACATTTATCTCGTGAGTTCTAGCTAGTGTTTTTATTAACACTTCGTGCTCCCAAAATAGCTGTCTTGATATATCTCAACGTTCGGGGACAGGGAGTTCGATGCGTCACTGTTGGGCTTTTCAGATTTATCTAGCGACCTCTCTACACTTAGTCCGTTTCTGTTGCATAGAGTCTTATTTGCTAATGCGAAAAACAGTCTAGTTAAAATACAGGCATCAGAATGAAGGCTCTACGAAGAAAGATTCGACAGATGATCGACAACGTTGAATGTATTGCCTCCGTTGAGCTTTGTTTTTTTAATGTTCAGGGATTAGAAAATCTGCATGTCGACGCCCATCAATTTGCTTGATTATGTGCATCCCTTAATTTATTTGAAGGTAATTAAAAAACAGTAATTTGGACACCAAATATATTTCAGCCACAGATGCAATTTGTATGTATAACCCAAGATAGCCGTATGGCCATTTTTTTAAAAATTTGTTTCAGGCTGGTTTTCAGTTCAAACTTATCCATCTTTTAAACTGGTTTTCCTAGCAAAGCAAAATGACTCCTTATATTTCATCTCTAGCGAGAGTGATGCTGCATAATTCGGAGACGAGACAGGATGAAATAATAATTATAATGAAAATCCCAGAAAGAATTTATTTTCCATTTTCTAAGAATTCTTAGTATGTGGACAAAACCGGTATGACTGACAGTAATTTTAATTCGAGACCCTATCCAATTAGTCTAAACGTTTACCCGAAACGAGTTAGGTGGTTTGAACCCCTGGGGTATAGAATCGTGATAATAATGGATTGTTTCATCTAAACTTTAACATAAGACTAGAAAATATGCAACAACGACGAGTGCCGTTGCGATGGCAATGCAGTCGAAAAACCTGACCGTCATCCAAGACTTCTCTTAGATTGCTTTGTATATCAGCAGTTTCATTAGGAAGATTTCAATGAAAATCCTATTCCGATGAAGATTCAAAATGGCGATGACGTCATGTAACTTGATGTGAAGAACGTCAATTCCCTGGAAACCTATAAAAAACCACTCAGGCTAATTCCTCAATCAGAAAGATGCCAACAGTCTCGAAAACAGCCAAAAGATGAAGAGAAATGGCACAATCTTCTTATTTGAATAAATCTATATAGAAATATATAAATCTTGTCTTTGAAATTCACTTAAAACGTCGTTTTTCCGATAAAAATAATGCACTTGGTGCTTGTTTATATCTGCTGAAAATCTAGGCAACTAAAAACTTTTGTTAAATCCTAAGGTAAAGAAAAAAAGTAGTGTTTATCACCAAATGTATACAAATTGTAAATGGATTATACTGCTCTGTACTTTGCGGATTAATGTTGGCTGGTGATCCGTCCTCTAATTTTCGTCTGTATGAAGCCATATAAAGTGAGGGAGATTATCATACCACATGCAAATTAGAGTCAGTTAACGTTTCTTTTTTGTTTTGTTTTTTTGTAAAACAAACTGTCCCATTTTTGTATTGGAACATAAAGAAGGCGTACCAACATGCTGAAATCCTCTTTTCCTCTCTTAAACGCGTGCGTAGCGTCCCTTCATCGAAGAAACTACTTAATTCCTGACAAAATAAAGAAAAAAAAGAACTGTGGGTCAAACTGTCTGCCACTGATTCCGGATATTCACTGAACAATGCGGTTCCGACGAAGAAACTTCAGACGCACAACCAAAAGCCAAGGATTCCCCAACGCGACAATGGCTAACTCCGGATACAAGAATCACGTGGCTTCCATACAAGTGAAACGAGATGGATTCAAAACCATTCGTTGGTGCGAAATTGATCCACACTCTACCAGAATCCGAACTCAGTTCACAGGATATATATTTTGCGACTATATCCATTACGCCAAATATTTTTCCAATTTTTCCTTTTTAGTATGTAGACTAATTTTTGTCTACTAATTTTTGTTTCTCTTCTACCTATTTATCTGTTTTCACAGCAAAGTTTCCTTCGGAATTTAATGTCCTAAGGTCTCGGATAAAAAGGTGATTTACGCAATAAATAAAGTCAGAAACTTGATTAGACTTTTACGCTTGTACAAGCCAATTGCCACTGGGTGTTCGCGCGTCCATCCTATGTGATGTTTGTTCTTGTTGAAATCGTTATCACAATGTGTGTGTGTGTGTGTGTGTTTGCTGATGTGATGAAGCAGCCAGACAGTGATCACAAGACGATAAATGATTCTCGCCTATTTGTGTATATTTGCTCTGACTCGCTCTAATTCCACAGGGGTCTTTCGGTGTAATTTGATTTACTTCCTTGGTGAATAAGGTTGCGAAATTGGTTTTTTGTCTTTGGGTGAATAATCACAATTTTTAACTTTTCAGTGAGAAGATGACGTCATTTGAGGCATTTGGAATTGTACCTTTAATCAAGAAGTTATGTAACATAGTTTTAACTATGGCGAAAACAAACTTTCTGCCTTATATCTGGCCAAGATATCCTGTTAGATCCTGTTAGCAAGGTCGATCCTATTGCAGGTTCGTTGGTGTTTGGCGAGCTATCGTCGTTATTTAGCATCGACTGCTTTTATGCTAATCCCCCCCAAATTGCACCGTCTCTATATTTTATTGAGAGTCACAAAAAAAAAAAAAAAAACATCTTTAACGAGACAGAAGGCTCGCTTGTAATAATAAATGATACAACACTTGGTATCTGTATCGGCCAAATTTTATTGTTTTTTAGCAGGGTAATTTTGCCAGAGATTCGTCAGCGATGGATAGGGCGCACCGAATGAGAGGGATTCCTTAGTTCCGCTTTTTTTTTGGCTGGGGGGGGGCATCGCCTTCAGACAACCCCTCACTTGGTAGAAGGAACTTATAGAATATCACGACTTCTTGTTCATTGTTGATTAGTCAATTCGACCAATGAAGAACCTTGGCCATATCCTGTTTGGACCCGTGTTTTTAGAAATACAATATATTTCCGATAACCTGTGTATCTATTTATGATTTCAACTGTTTCTCTCTTCTTATCCTTAACTTTAAATTACTCTCCTTTATTCGATCGTAAAAAAAAAATCTGTATTTGTCACGCATGAATATAAAAATTAAATTCCAACTAAAGTAAGATAACTGAAACTGAGATTCCAGAAAAGACATGGCACGTGGAACTAGACAATTCTACGCCAGTGGGTGAAATAAAGGGTCCGGTTCGATATTCCAATGTATATCACCTGAAGAAGACCAGAGCGTACAATGGCCGAATCATCTTACTTATTATAAAACGCAGATTGTGTGTGTGTCTGTAACGTTTATATATTGGAGCGGATTTCCTACATTTTTCAACCTATTTCAACAAAACTTCACAGGATTACATAAAATTACCTTGTGGTGGTTCTAACAGCGCCAAAAATGGGAAAAGTATAATTGTTTTTGAACAAAATCAATTTGAAAACACGATTAAGAGACATCGTGAAAATGGAAGGGGGACAACTCACATCGCGTTGTTTGTTTGTGTGGGTTACTTGAAATATGGGAGCGGATTTCCTATATTTTTCAGCCGATAAAACAAAACTTCACTTCATATTTTTTTTTTTTTGGCAGGTAGTGTTTCTTATTCTCTTGTACACTTTTTTCTTTATTTTTAACATTCAGAATGCTTTAAAAATTCCATTTACAACACAATTATTTATAATAAAATTCTATTCAATCAGTAGACTCATAACGATTAAAAACAATGTTTTGTTTGAGTTTGACCAATTCGTAAAAAAAAAAAAAACTAATTAAGACATGCGTGTCCGTCAACCTTAAGCAATAATCTAACGATCTCTACTGATTGTACGAATACAAACATCGGATAAATTCTTTATCTTTAGGAAAAGATAACGAAATCTAAACATACACAAGTCCTAACTAAAAATAATAACCGGAACGGGAAACTACTTTAAATACACATGGTGTCCAATTTTTTACTGTATTCAATAAGTAAAAATTATAAATTGTAAAAGATTATTATTACAGAAAGGCTACTAAATGAATAAGATTTGTTAGATCATAATTAATAAACCCAAATAAAGTTGATATTTTTTTGTATTAGAAACAACGAGTGGAAAATATATTCAAATCAGAATTCTAATTATGAATCACCACAAGCAAAATATGCAATTTTTTTTACTGTATTCACTAAGTAAAAATCATAAATTGTAAAAAACTAAAAGATTACAGAAAGGCTACCTACATTTTTCAACCGATTTCAACAAAACTTCACTTCTTTTTTTTTTTTTTTTTTTTGGGGGGGCATGTAGTGTTTCTTATTGTCTTGCACACTTTTTTCTTTATTTTTACATTCAGAATGCTTTAAAAATTCCATTTACAAGACAATTGTTTATAATAAAATTCTATTCAATCAGTAGACTCATAACGATTGAAAATGTTTTTGTTTGAGTTTGGGTTTGACCAATTCTTAAAAAAAATCTAATTAAGACATGCGTGTCCGTCAACTTTAAACAATAATCTTTGTCAATTTTATTTTTCAGTCTTTATGATAGTGGATACTTGATCTATCTCTTACTGTTATATCCTCGGGCAACGCCGGGCTCTACTGCTAGTCATGAATATGACAATAAAAACGAGGACAACAGTCCTAACAATGAAAATTGTGTAAATAGGAAAAATGTAGTTCTCCATCATAACAACGCAAACGGACAAATCATGCTGAAAACACCGTGTCTCGTTCAATCACTAAAGTTAAGCGCTGTCGGATCCGGTCAGTACTTAGAGGGTGACAATTGGGGATACGAGGTATTCGGCTTTAAATAACCCACAAATAGTTGTTAAGCCGTAAAAAAAACAAATCAATGAAAATCAGGCAAGGTCGTATACAACTATAAACTAGCAAACTTCTGGAAATCGGTCGGTCTGTTCTATACTGCCTGCTATCTTCACCTAAACTTGTACGAACAGACTAATATCTCTTTTGATCGCTGCATAGCTAAGCAATGTGCTTAGAAACCAATACGCCATTCGTTACACTTTAAATTTAGATGTTCAGCACAGATTATAATTAATATATGAAATATTTTATTATGCGTCATATATGTATGCTTGTATATGCATACAGGAAATTTACTCTTTTAAACGGTGAATCTCTGAATTGAAAATTAAATCCAGTATATGTGAATAATTAAATGATTTTAGAAATCCGTACGACAGTCCAAGTAAACCAGGAAGAGAGATTAGAAGAGATATGTGAATCATTAAATCACTGTCACCTTTCAGAAATCCGTACGACAGTCCAAGTAAAACAGGAAGAGAGATTAGAAGAGATATGTGAATCATTAAATGACAGTCACCTTTAAAATCCAGACAGTCCAAGTAAACCAGGAAGAGAGATTAGAAGAGATATGTGAATCATTAAATGACAGTCACCTTTCAGAAATCCGTACGACAGTCCAAGTAAACCAGGAAGAGAGATTAGAAGAGATATGTGAATCATTAAATGACAGTCGCCTTTCAGAAATCCGTACGATAGTCCAAATAAACCCGGAAGAGATGGAATGCTTTCATTACGATTGCAATTTGCTGAGTTTTCTCTTCAGTTCTTAACCCAATTTATTTTTTAACGCCAAAGAATATAGCCGACACATAGTTAAAAATATGAAACCGATATATTTATTCTTAACCGTTCAACTGAATCCTACCTTGTCTGTTTCTCTTGTTTGTATTTCTGCTGTAGGGTTTGCGTCTTTTCCAACCTGCAGCTGCAATCGTTTCTTTTTTTTTTTTAATTTCAATATTTGTTCTGAAGACGTTTTCTCGTTTGATCTCATCCTTGCAAGCGAACAAAAAATACAGGAAAAAAAAAAAAAGAGAAATGACCCTCAAAGAGCAAATACCGATTAAATTCTAAGAAAAAAGCAATTAACACACAGCCTTGTTTTCTTCTATATTTGAAGATGGCAAATAAAGCAAACATTGCACTGAAAAGCGAATTGAAATGGCAGAAGAGTAAACAAGGACAATAATGAACGAAGATCTTGCTGGGCAAAGTTATATATGATTATGAATATTTTATTTTGCTAGCATTTGCAATTGCTTCATAAATATCGATCCCGTGTTCGACGTTTTTCCTTTTTGTTATCGATCAGTACCTTGGCTTATTTTGTTTTGTTTTTTTTTTATTTCCTCTGCAGGCCTTATATTTCTCTTCGGTTTCTATTCACGTTCGGATTGAATGATAGAAAATACAACACACAATTCTGTCTCTATTTCTTCGCGTTCATTCGGCAAGCAAAATATTGCTAGTGCCTTTAAGGATTGTTTTGCCGGAATTCAATATTCTTCTAATTTCTCACTCTGGCTTCTCATTCTCTAAACTTATAAATAATTAAATAAATGAATAATTAAAAATCATTTTCATTTTTTTTTAATATACAGTGCGAGTCAAAAAAAAGTGCATATATTCGGGGGGAGTTCTATTTTTTTTATAATTGTTATGCAGATTATTAATTTTCTGAATTTATTTCGTCAGTGGTTTGATTATAAATTTTTTTCCGCTAACTAGGTCGATTTAGTAACCGACCTCCAGTTTCTTTCTTACGAGTCTCAGAAAATATATTGCTTATCATGAAAAACCGCGTATCATTCTGAAATTTCAAGTTCAAATCACTGCAAAGTTGGATGAAATTGATATCGAACTCTGCGGACGTTTATATCGTACTTGGCTCTAATTGTACATTGAATACGATAGAGGGCATTTTGAACATTGCAGGTCAAACAGCATTATAAAATTTTCTAATCATTTTTCTTCGGATAAATAGTTAGATATCTTCCACTGTTTTTTTTTTTTTTTAAATATTCTACACTGCAATACAAATGGCAAATAAACAAATTGCTAGCCATAAAAAAATCGCGCGCTACGTTTATTTTAGGTAGTATAACTGTTTTTATTTCTCTTCTGTTGCTTCATAAACAATGTTTGAAATTTACAAGCGATATTTGTTTGTTTTTTTATAATATTTCCAAAATTTTAATTTGGCTAAGCAGCAGTTATGATCAGAGCCGTGAAAATTATAAGATTATGTCACGTCAATTCATTGAAACGTTGTTCTTGTCTACTTCGAATATCAATATTAAAGAGCATTTTTTTTTATCTGGACTGGAACCTCGAATATTGATCCTGAAGTATATATATATATATATATATATATATATAATGAAATGGATGAAGTCCGACAATTATTTAATATATTTTCTGTTCATAAATTATATCTATATAAAATAACGTAAGTAAATGAACGCTTTATTTAAAACAAACAATAATAAAAGCTATATTATTTTTTTAAATAATTAAACATTCATGCGTTCTATTATTTAGTTAAAAAAAAATAATATAGCATTTATTAGTTTTATATAAAGCTTTGGGAGGCCAATTGATAAAAATCGCCTGAGGATACCGTAAGTTTGAAACCTAGGTAGCAGATTCAACTGATCTTCCAATTTTTAAAGTTAAAAGCTCTACATGGTTTTGTTTTTGTTTTTTCACGCGTCTATTGAGCACTTTTTAGCACTACTGCTTCCTGGTCTGATTCAACTATGTCCATTAACCAGTAACGTATTATATATATATATATATATATATATATATATATATATATATATATATATATATATATATATATATATATATATGGGAAATCTATGACAAAGTGAAAAAAAACTTACTAGTAATAGAATATTGCTGCAAGAAGAGATACTGAGCTGACCACATATCAAGAAGGACAAAAGACGAAAACTGTTTTCCTCTTAGACATACATTCCCCCCCCCCAATAATGTTCTTCATGTATCGTTATTTCATATATATCCCAGCTATGTGGGCACCTAGAGGCGGTGTAATGGTTTGCAAGCTTGTCTCACAAGAACAATTACGACTGAGTAATGAGTTTGATCCTCACTGGGTGCTCCCTACATACGGCCTTGTGCCACATCTAAGCTACGCTTGGAAAATCACTATATATCCCAGCTATGATATTTGGCTTTTTGAGACGCAATAACAGATTGAGATTACTGGGGTAGAAAGATCATTATGCACCAGTGGTACAAGACAAAACATATAAAATCCAATTTTTTGTTCTTGTTTTTTTTTTTTTTTCTTAGAACAGAACACGGGCCACTATTACCAGTAGGTATACCCAACCACTTCAACCACTCGGCAACCGCAAATAAAGTGAAGATCAATGAAGGAATATTGGTGTAAAATGACCATGTGGCGCCAATTCTCTGTCTAAAGATTTTAGGTAAATAATTATCATTATACGCTAAGTTATTCGAACTGCTAACCTCACATCTTCACCCTTTTATATTCATGTAAAATATATCTTATATATACAACGACCGATCTCAGCACGAATTCTAAAACAACTCGCCGATTGCATTTTCAGAGCTGTTAAATATGAGGCAACCGAAAGTTATGCATTGTTTAACATATATATTCAATACCTCTAGCACTTACAGCAACGGAATATTTCTGAAAAAAAAAAAAAACTGTAAAAAATAGAAGAGTTTTGATTTCCAGTTCCTACTGTTAGAAGCGCTGGTATATGGTCAACGCAACAGGAGAACATTGCTAAGGAAATATGAGAATTCAATAAAAAGGACATTCGTATTCTGTGAAATTAAACGCCAATGTCAGGTGACAGTCTCTGCTCTCAGTAGTTCTTTGTCCTACCTAATTTCCCAGGAGACGGCCCTCAATGAATAATCCACAGATGCAGAACGGGGAAAGGAGATGCTTTCTTCATAATCTAGGGTAGGCGTGGAACCTCCCCCTGAATTCTCGTTCAGTGATGTCATTTGTTCAGAGCTAATTGTTAGAAATCAATCACAGAAGTAAAAATTTTCTTCCAAAATATTACGTACAGTAAAAATGATTTACACCATTTACATTATTCGGACTATTGCCCTCATCTTTGTCGCCATATTTATTACAACTTTTCGGTCGTCGTAGGCTCCGGCCTTCTTCAGGTGGTTGGAATGTCGAACTGAACCCTTTATTTCGCACACTGGGGTAGACTGTTCTAGTTTCACGTGCCAAGGACACATGGCACATTGGATAAAGGCGTTGGTTAGATCCAGTGACAGGACCCAAAAAGTTTGTGTTCAATACCCGGTTAAGGCAGTGGAGAACTTGGAGAGGGGAATTAACAGGAGATAACTGATAACTGACATCCGTTAAACATGGCACGTGGAACTAGAACAGTCTACCCCAGTGAGCGAAATAAAGGGTTCAGTTCGACATTCCCACTACCTGAAGAAGGCCGGAACGTACAACGGACGAAACGTTGTAATAAATATGGCGACAAAGATGAGGACAATTGTCCGAATAATGTAAATAGTGTACATAATACATCATCTCAGAAATGTAGACAGATACTAAAAGTGATTTGCCCAAATTATTATTTTATTTTATATTTTAAGCTCGCAAGAGTTCCATTACAAAATAATAAAAAAAGAAATCTGCAATAAGTTTTCATCGCCGGCCGTCAATTTCTATTTTACTTTACAAGGATTCGTTGTCTAACGATTAGAATTTTAGTTCGAGGACAGAGGACAAAAGTAAAAAAAACAAAAAAATACATTGAAAATCGCCTGGAACTAAAAATTCTATTTGCTATATGAACAAGAAAGTAACAATAAGACAAATCTATTGAAGCTACACTCATGTAAGTATCAGGATAGATTATCTGCAGGCTATACAACACTGGTCTCGAGTGGGTCGTGCCTTAAGAAGTGAATAAAGGGAGAATGCTGGTATAGGGGAGGGGGGAAGAAAGGTAAGTGAAACGCCAAAGTAGATTTAAGGCATATTTCTCAAACTCCATGAAAGGTAGGAGAAACAATACTACCATTCAATAACCTCATTGAAATTTGGCGTTGATTTCTCTGTCTTTCATATATATATATATATATAAAATTAATTTATTGATTTTTTAATAAAAATATCAATGGAAACATTCTATCTATTGTTTTATAATAATGTGTATATGAAAGAATATTTGCTTCGTAAATATTATATATATATATATATATTGGTGTGTGTATGTGTGTGCGCGCGTGAGTGTTATTATATATATATATATATAGCTAAAATTTTCTATATTTATTGAAGAATAGTACACAATATCGCTGATCGAGCGATTGTAGCTATTGGCAGCATGGACACCGTAAACAACTCTAAACACCGGATGTCAGTTTATATATATATATATATATATATATATATATATTAGTAGGACCTTGA
Organism: Acanthosepion pharaonis; assembly: GCA_903632075.3. Lineage (NCBI taxonomy): Eukaryota > Metazoa > Mollusca > Cephalopoda > Sepiida > Sepiidae > Acanthosepion > Acanthosepion pharaonis. The sequence goes on along the minus strand of CAHIKZ030005574.1, from coordinate 1,427,935 downwards.
CTTACGAGTTCAATTCATTCCATGACAGAGCTTGTGACTCAAATTACTCGTATGTTAAATCAGTTTTCCTGATTGAAATGAAATGCCATTAATCCGTTCTGTTCTGGACCCTACAAAAATACCGCAATTTCTTTTGTTACATGTTTTTAAATGAGAACAATGTATTTATAAATAACGAATATTGTATAAAAACACAATACAATAGAATGTACTGCAATAAACTGGTTTTTTTAAGTATAATATGCATCATTCACCTTGGAGATCTGTCGACTTGAAAACGCAGACGGAGGTTGTGTAGAAAGGGCGAACTGAATAACTCAGTCTTATTTGTTGATTTTTGCCTTTTTTCGCCACTTTCATCTACAGGGGTTTTCGATAAAAACCTGTCCAATGGCGTCTGTTTCATTATTCTAAAACCAATTAGATAAGTGTCGCACGCCCAGTTGCATTTTTTTTCTGGGTGTTTCTTTTAAATAATGTCTGAAAGTTTTTCCCGTCTTCCCAACATTTCCTTTATCTCACTTGTTGAGATCGCCACGTCCGCCACATCCGTCACACCCATTTCCTCCATTTGCTGTTGCATCTGTAGCTCCTCCGTTGTCAGGTTCCTTGGATTGATCCTCGATAAGCTTGTCACCATCATCCATGTCCAGGCCCATGGACTTGCCGAAGGATACAATCTCCTCCAGCACTTCCGAGTCGCGTTCGAGTCTTTCAAAGTCCATTTTAGACACAACCTCAGGCCACAGCTTCTTCCATGCAGAAGTCAAGATCCTCTTTGTAGCACCCTGCCAGGCCATATCGATAATTCTTAGGCATATCATGATGTTATAATTCTACTTCCAGAACTCTCAAAAGGGGAGGGGGTCGTGCTCTCCGTCACCTCAAAGCAGCGACGGAACAGATGCTTGGTGAAGAGCTTCTTGAAATTAGAAATCAACTGCTGGTTCATGCGCTGCACGATAGGGGTGGTATTGGGTGGAAGATAGAAAAACTTGATAAACTTGAACTCTTCGAGGATATCACCTTCAAGATTAGGTGAATGAGTAGGTGCATTGTCCTGGACGAGAAGGGCTTTCAGGGTTAGGAGTTATTGCCTTACGCCAATAGTAAATTCCCCCACTCCACAAAGAAGTGCCTGGTGACCCACGCCCTCGGGTTTGCTCGCCACATAACCTACAGTTTTCTTTCAGAATCTTATGTGAAAGGCTCTGGGATTTTCCAAATGATAAACGAGCAACGGCTAAATCTTGCAATTACTCTTGCATTGGAGCACAGTGCGAGGGTTAGCCTATCCTTCATGGGGTTGTGATTTGGCATCTTCTTCTCTTTTGCCGTTATACAAGTCCTCCTTGGCATCTTCTTCCAACAAAGTCCCGCTTCATCACGGTTGAAGTTTTGCTGGGGGATGTATCCTTTCTCTGTTATAATTCCGGCAAAAGTTTTGTGGTAATCCTCAAATGCCTTAATCTCCGTGCTCGGTACCTCACCATGCCTGACAAAAGAGTTAATGCCGGTCGTCTTAAAATTCTTGAACCAGTACCGACTGGCTTCAATGGCTCGCCTGATACCTCACCGGTCGAAGTGCCTGGGGTCTGCAGCAACAAATCAGCGTAAATATCTCGTGCCTCTTCACAGATTATAGCTTCCGTCACGGTACCTGATGCGAGCTGCTTCTTCCTCAACTACCCCATCAGTAGCTTCTATCTATGTTACATTATCTGCGATGTACTCATCCACTTGTGAAAAAAAGATTAAAAATAATGGAAGCTTTAATAATGAAAAAGAAAAAACCAACTCTTAACAATATTAACTACGAACAAAGCAACTATGTGCTAACCGTATTCGGAAATTAAAAACATCTCTACAACACGCTGAAACATACACATAATGCACACACTCAAAAACTACTCTTGATGATAGATTGTGCTAGTTGCTTAATTAAGCTGAAAAATTTAATCATCCTTGATAATGGCTAAAGGTATAGCCGAAAGCGCTCGGAACTATAAAATATTTGGACAGTTTTTACACACCGTTTGGCTAGAAAAATAAATCTTGTTCGAACACAAGAAAAATTAAATAAAAAGCTTGACCTTAGTACTTTGTCGTTTTTAATGAAACATGCATAAACGAAGGATTGCTGCCTAAATATATATCGATGTATATAAAGCATATATTTGTATTTTTTTTTCGTGGTATTTTACAAGGTATTTGGTTTTTTTTGTTTTATTTTTTTTTAAGTAACCTAGTAAAATATGTTTTTTGTGACTTTAAGATAAAGCCCCTAGATGAATGAAAGCATAACCGTTGCGGCCCACCTCATAACCATCAGGATAATACCATAGACCTTATAACGCACAACTGACAACCATATATAAAATCGTCGAGCCAAAACATATCACACATGGCCTGCAGATTGCTTTCAAGCATGAAACAGACTGTCGCTGCTTGCTGTTGACCTCAGTGTCCACTTTTATATATTAAATTTTTGCATTCGAAGCCTGACTGACGACGAAGACAAATTCACCAGCGTAGCATCCCTTATAAAAGTCTATGTGGTTTCAATGATCCGGAAGGGTCATTTTGGTATTGCATCCATCATAAAATGTAATTTCTTCCGCAACTCAAATACTGAAATGCAATTAACCGAACAAAATATCTTACTATTTCATCCTACAGACGCACTGTTTTTTGTTTGTTTGTTTATTTTATTTATATTGTTTTATGCTATTCTTTTTATTTTTTTTTTTTTTGTTTTTCATGTCACTGGTTTTTCTATTTTTTTTTTTTTTTTTTCAAGTGTCTTTGTATTTCTTCTGGCGAAAAAAGTAAAGACAAAATACCTCGCATCCTTACAGAACAGTTATAAGACAAATGAAACATACAGATAATGAAAGCGTTTTTATCAAATAAAAAAAATAACTTTTCTTTCTTATTTCTTTCTTGGGTATTTGAAAACCTTTATTTTTAATTAATTATAAAGAAAAAGTAAACGTTTTTAATCTGAAGAAACGTAATACAAATGGAAACAGAATTAAATAAAAGTAAATTTATTCTTCAGGTTAGTATCTAGAACAGTAGTGCCAAACTCTGTTTTTTGGGGTTTTTTTTTTCGGAGGGCATTTTTCGAATGAAAATTTGCTCGAGCCTTACCGAATTTGAATGTGAGAAAAAATACATTTAAAATTAAAAAAAAAAAAAAACATTTAAAGGGGGATAACCGGAGATTCAAAAATCAGAACATTATGTTGATAACTCTCTCCTCCAATTTACAGACCCTAGTTAATATATTCTAATACTTGATATAATGCAAAAATATCACAATGATAAAATCCGTCAAGAATTATTTATAACTATTCATACTGTAACTCACACATGCAATTAAGTAATCCATAATAATATTTTAAATTTTGAAATCATATTATTTGTTGTCATATGAATTTTTTAAAAACTTTTTCGAAATCTTCCGCCTCACCTGCTATCCTCTTCCGCCGCACTTGTGACGCGTGCCGCACCGTTTGGGAACCACTAGTCTGCAATAAAAGCCAAATTAGTAACTAATTAGTTACTAATTCCCTAGTTCCACCAGTTCAGATCTTTAAAATAAAACCAGCCATCCTACTTACACAAAGGCAAAATATCCGCATTACCTTCGTACTCCATTATGAATGAACAAGTTCCATACGGGCAACTTCTTCCCAATGGCCGCTACTTTCTGATATAGACACTCAAGGGGATACTTCCTCGACTAACACAATCTATCATCAAGAGTAGGGTTAATCATTTTCTTTGCTATTCTACATGTCCTCATAATCTACTATTCTTACGTCCATAAAACAACCCGATTCAATAATCCTCTTTCTTAAGTGGCTCTTGAGCCTGGTATGGGGTGAACAATAGCGTAAAAATAACAAAGAAATCCGAAAAAAGTTAACGTTTGTGTACCAGATTAGAACGCATTAAAATGTTTTGTATTCACGAGTCTCTTTTCTGTTTTACACACAAACCAAACAACCTCAAGTCACCAACACCTTTATTTATATGCTGTATCTGATCAGGAGTAAAGTGATCATGGATCTCCACAACTTTCTGTCCCTTACAGCTCTAAGCAACGTCTCTCTCTTTTACAGTGTTCTGTGTCCCTCCCCTAAATCCATATTTAGTCGCTCGCTGATTGACCCCCTTCTCTGAATAGTCTCTAACTGTATTGTTTTCTAAGCTGTCGGTCCTCATAACATATCCCAGAAATTATAACTGTTTCTTCCTTATTTTAAGCATGAATTTCTTTCTAGCTAACATTTTCTTAAGAGCATTCTTGTTGCTCACGTGTTCTGGCCTTGGTATTTTCAGTGTCTGTCCTTAGAACATCTCCTCTATCGCTTCAAATCTATATGAACCAGTATTCAACACTATATAGGAGGATAGTTATGATATAGCAGTTCATAACTTACTTTCGTTCTAAAGAAATATTTCTGTGTCTTCATACTTTGCTTCGTTTCTGGAAGGCAAGGATAACTATTTTGATGCACATTAGCGATTCTGTGACACTTTTCATTGTCACTTTTTTTACAGTCTAGCTAATTAAATTTCTGTACCGATTGCTCTAATTCGAAGATTATAATGTTGGTTGTCTTTCGTGATGACCTAAACCTTTGCCTTCTCATTTCTCAGACCAGTGGTGGCTTCGAGCGGATGAAGCCTGTAGGTCGTAGCGAAGATCATCCTTCTTTAAATCGCTTGGACTGGCGCTACACAATCGAGAGCAAAAAACTGAATTAAGCAACATAGACCACATCAATCGACGACTTTCAACGGCATCAACAACTAAAATGGAGAACACAAGTAAATTGGACAGAGAATAATTATATATATATATATATATATATATATATATATATAAAGTGAACATAGAGTCAACACTTAAAGCGACAGACTGTTTCATCCTAGACGCAATCGTCAGGTCTGATGATTGCGTCTAGCATGAAAACAGACTGTCGCCTCTAAGTGTTGACTTCTATGTTCACTTTTATATTTACACACACTATCTCTGATATTGACCACTTTATCCCATAAATATAGCACACCTTAAAACTATTTCTTCATTTTATATTATATATATATATATATATATAATAAAATGTTGACGTTCCACACTACATCGAACAAGAAATTAGGAAGGAAATCTCTCAAAATACTGGAATGAACAATGACATTTAGTAGACTTGAGAAACTTGTTTTCCTACAAAAAACTGTTTTAATAGAAAGACTTCGACATTTCAGCAGACAGTATCACTATCGCTCCATCAATGAAAGCCGAATGTTTCCATAGACGGAAATAGCTAATATCCTATGTATACGGCACTTAAAAATATACTTATGTAATCCATCTGTAAGTAAGACATTAAAATGTTTACAACTAAGTTATACTAAAATTTCGTTGGGATTATAATGAGTTTGGCAATTAACCATCTTTTTCTTTTTCTTAGGAGACATTTTGTTACATATAAATGAAAAGCAATTACTGTATATTATTATTTTTTTTTTTTTTTAAAGCCCTATTTGATTGATGGAGTCTAAAATAATTTTACCAACGGTATTCGAGTTCAGGTGAAAGATAATGCTTCGAATTTTCAATTTCAAAACCAGCCTTTCTAGCTAACAAAATGACGTTGCCACAACGATTCCGCAGCCTTTACATAGAGGTTGCGAAAAGAAAATCTTTAGCAGTTACCTTGTCACGATACAAATCCATCGCTTTGTAACGTCACATTAACAGAAAAAGGATAATAAATTTCCTGGAAGATATTAGACCTTGGATTCATCAACTAAATTAGTGATCCTCAATCTAAAAAAAAAAATATGAAAAGAAACTGCATGCCTTCTACATATATCGTGAAGCAAAATGAATACTGGTATTATGATTGACCAACGTGCAGTTTTACAGGAACAGCACTTCGCAATGTTGCAATAACGTTTTGACAATGTTGGGAATGACCGGCCAGTTTGAAATCAAGAAAATAGATGATTGTCTCATCACATCTCTCTCGACGAAAATACAACGGGTCTGCAACGTTTCAAGAACGTTCCATGTTAGCGGAATTCCTCACTTACTGACGCAATACAATCGTCTAACCGTCTATGCCCATTATCAATATCTTACATGTACAATAAAATTAATTGTTGCATTAACTTTCAGGTGAAGATTTAATTGTGATTATTGACTACTAGCAAAATCATTCGTTTTCAAAATTGTTTAGTCGCTTTTACTCAACAAATCTAGCTCGCCCTGTTTGCTTAAAGAATCCGATGTACAAGTTCGTTATATATATATATATATATATATATATATATATATATATATGTTAAGAAATGGACAAGGTCCGACAATTTATTTATTAAAGACATTTTTTTTATGTTTAACGTTGTTATTTTATAGATACAAGTATTTAAGCAAATGCTCTGTTTATGATAAACAGTATTAAATAACATTTACCGGCCTGAATGTCCGAGAAATTTTCATAGAAAATATAATATAATAAATATATATAATAAATATAAATAGTTTATAAGCAGTAAATTCGACCTTGTCTACCGATTGGTTCTTTGTAGCCTAGAGGTAAGGCACGTCAGCGTATATGACGGTTCCGTATAGGATGCAGGTTCGAATCCTGTCAAAGAACGAATATTTTCTATGAAAATTTCTCGGACATTCAGGCCGGTAAATGTTATTTAATACTGTTTATCATAAACAGAGCATTTGCTTAAATACTTGTATCTATAAAATAACAACGTTAAACATAAAAAAAAAATTTAATATAATATATATATATATATATATATATATATATATATATATATAATGATATTTTTACATTCCTACCTGAAACGATAGCTAACTAATGCGTAAATGTAGACAAATAGTAACGATAATCGCCTGATTCGTTCGATGAATAAAAAAATATACGCCTCGTCTCAAAGTACAAACGGGGAAACAATCTTATTAATCATGGCTTTTAAGCTGATTCAACTTTTTTCAGATGCCGCTGTGAGAATACCGATCGGTAGACAAGATATTTGCAGAAAAGCGACTGAGGTTAAACGTACTTGGCTCGAGTTAAAAAAAAAAAAAAAAATGAAGAAGAAAACAATGAAAAAAAAAAATTCCTGTTGTATTTTAGTCTATTTCCTTTCTGCACCCCACCCCCCACCGCGAATCGTGCTAGTTCCTATCACCGTGGACAGGAATAGCAAGATGGCATTGTCATAAAGTTGATACAATCGTACACATATGTAGATAGTCAGTTAGGAATAACGCACAATTGTTATTTACCACTGTATTGAAATGGAAAAGAGTGTCAAATGCGACTTTTGAGCATGATATTTACATAAACGTAAATGTCCTTATATAGATATACAAAGATAAAGAAAAAGCAGAGTAAAGGCGACAGAAATTTTATTCTAGACTCTCCATTACTAATACTTTATTCTACACTGAATGCAAATCTCTCTCTCTCTATATATATATATATATATATTAAGGCATTAAAAACTAGAAATGTAATATTGTTGGCCATGATAAGTTTAAAATAAAACACACACCAGTCGACCGGTTTCGTCCCCTCTCGTCAGAACTGTTAACGGGGAATTTAAATTATGAGGAAAAGAAAAAGTCTGTCATGGGTGACATGAATGAGTGGACAGGGAAAGGAAAATATATATATATATATATATATATATATATATATATATATATATATATTAAAATTAAAATTATACCAACCAAGCTGCTAGAATCACAGAACAGCAAGTCCAACAAACAATCTCTTTGTTTGCAAAGAGCAGGTTGCCTAGACCTGATGTAAAGCGACTCCAGCACCTTAAGATGGAAAAGTGAGTGCGAACTGGCCAAGACGGAAAACCAGTTCACACTGAAATCCATCGCACAAGTTGGATTCTTTATAAAAAGATATATATATATATATCAATTGAAAATTGGCAGGAATAATTCTATCATATTGTAAATAATCATTGGGGATTTATTAAATTGTTGTTTCCCCACCCCCACAGACTTTGAAATGTACATATGGGGACTAGTTAGGATTTCATAGAAAATTTGAGGTACAGAGAAACCCGGATATAAGAGAGATTTTCTCATGTCCCAAATTAGAGCCTATGTTAATGTATATAAAATAGACCAAACCCGGATATAAGAGACTTCTTCTCCGGTCCCGACAACTCTTATATCCGGGTTACACTGTATTATGGTGGACATAGCAAGAAAGATAGGACTGAATATGTTGTTTTGGTGAGAGGACTATTGTTGGTATGTTTGGGTCAGTGTCTGTGACTAGGTAAGTTTAGAATTAAGACAGAAGAAGACCGTCTTTCCCCAACCCCCTTTTTTGGCCTTGTGCCACATTTTGTACATTAGTACAAATAAATAACAATTCCAAGGAGGATATTAATCCAAAGAGAGCTTAATGTAAATAGCAGAGCAATAAAATAAGTAAAAAAAAAATCCCTAAAAATCCATTTAAGCATTTTCTTTACTTATATATGAGTGAGATAGAGAGAGCTTGTCTGACAATCGCAAGGCCGTGAAACTCAACGTCACAAATTCCTACCAATACAATTAAATATGTTAGCTCTATAACTGATATTGAGCGCTTTCCAATAAGTACCGAACATAAATAATATATAAATGATATATAGAAAATATATTTAAATATACACACATACACATATGAAATGTACTAAGTCTGACAATTATTTTAATATATTTTTGGTTTATACGTTATTTTTATAGTTACAAATATTCGAGTAAGTACTTTGTTTATAATAAACAGTACTAACAACAATTACCGGCCTGAATGTTTGAGAAATCACAAAGAAAGTAAGTCCTCCGTCAGGAATCGAACCTGTATCCTACATGGAACTGCCATATAGCCTGACGCGCTTTTCCATTTAGCTAACCAGACTCTTCGTCTGTAGCTAAATGGTATAGCACGCCAGGCTATAGGACGGTTCCGTGTTGAATACAGGTTGGATTCTTGTCGGAGGACACATATTTTCTTTAAGATTTCTCGGACATTCAGGACAATAAATGTTGCTAGGACTGTTTATTATAAACAGAGTATTTACTTTAATATTTGTATCTATAAAAATAAAGTATAAACAATATAAGGACACATGCCACAGTGGATAAAGGCGTTGGTTAGATCCAGTGACAGAACCCAAAGAGCTGCGAGTTCGAGTATAAAGTTGCTTCGATTAATTCTGAATCCACATCGTTTTCACAAAGAAGTTCTTAAAGACAGTATAGACACAAACAATTAAGTCAAAGATACTTCTAAGATATTGCGAATGTTAATCGAAAGCTTTCGCTAAGAATTTCTTCATCCACTTGTTGTATACGGGTACTTATTAAAATACTAATGCACACACATATATTTGTATGATATATATATATATATATATATATATCATTTAAATCTTCCTCTCGAGGTGCATACATTCATTATGCCTATATACCTGTTTACCTCTGTACATGCGGAAGAAAATAAAAGTAACATAAACCATTTACTTTTTTATTTGCTGCCTTCGGTGGCGTGCTTTTTTTTCGCCCCTTTTTTTCACTTTTTTGTCTTGTCACTGCTATTTTTTATTTTGGTCGTTCGTTAACGTTCGCGCCAGTGTTCTCACGTGACAACACGCAACATCAGTATCGGTTCAGCGAGAAGTGTGTTCACTGTCAACGAACAAAGTTCACGTCTATTAAAGGTCACGCTCACCACTTCAAACAAGATCGGCACCACAACACCTTCAAAGCAGACGACACGAATCAAGAGAACTTTCTTTTGTTTAGACGAATATATGTTCTCTCGTTCAACTGTTTGTTTGTTTACATATTTGGTGAATAATTTCCTTTGTTATTTATTTGTCTGCCTAAACTATCGTCAAAGGACTAGAAATATTTCTTTAGCGTCACATTCTTTAGTTAAGACGACAGTATACTTTGTTTCCAGATACTTATCGTATATATACAGCATGAACCAGACATTTGAAGACATATATGTAGCGAGCCGTTAAAGGGAATTACTGCTACGCCGGATACGCCAAATCTAAACATTACCATTTCTTTTTCAAATGTATGGAGATTAACATGTCTGTTTCAAATTTTATTTTAAATGCTATGCCATTTAGCTCATGGGCGACTATAGCTCGCTACATAATCTTTTTTTTTCTTCGTTAAGATAATATAATACAGTAGTTGTCTGCTGCCTTCTCCATCGTTGAGAATTCGAGGGCTCAGTCTATCCTGAAATTTAATCCATAGCTGGAGGGGATAAAACTGGATAAACTCACGTAAAGACACGTGTGCGTAAGTCAATACAACAAGCTACGCTAAGGGAACATTCTGTAATCTGATACAGGAAATACAAAGGTACGTCGTTGTCGTGGCACAAACAGCATTTATAGTGACTTGTTGATAGCAAGCTTCTTAAATAGGCCTAGGTGAACGCCAGGAACAAGAGGCTGTGTTCTAGGTCTACACAAAGTTCACGTCGACCGTCATGTTCCTGGAGGTCGCCAGCAAAGAGGGCTGTCATGCAAATTAATTTCTGTCAACAGGGCCTTTTAATCAATGTCAGTGAGTTAAGGGACACGGTGATCAGATCATGGATCGAAGAACCATACGTGCATGAACCAGAAGAATACTGCTCTATATATACATAAAAAATTGACAGAAATTAATTTGCATGACAGCCTGACTTTGCTGGCGACCAAATTGACGGTCGACGAACTGAAGTGATATATATATATATATATATATATATATATATATATATATATATATATATATCCCACGTGTACCAGGAGTGGACGACTGAGAATTTTCATCGTCATGACATCCACAACATGTCTCCTGGTTTGTGGCATGTTAAGAGCTAGTTACTTTCCATACTATCAAGAATCGTCTTATCTATTCCTATGTAGTCCTGGGTAATTGTCTAGAGGAAAACAAGATAATACTATGGCAATGACCTGTCCAGTTTAATATAGAATACTACTATCACGAGTGTCTTGGTCGTGTTACGAGTTGCCAGACCCCACATCACAATTTGAATCCGTTGGATTACTCCGCCAAAGAGAGTAAAGATGTATTGATGCTTTTCGCAGGGGTATTTGCGACAAAGCTAATACCAGAGACCAAGCAGACACGGATTTCAACTAGGTCGCTGATACCATTTCGGCACCGACAACTCACACAGAAGAAGATTATATGTAAGATAATCCTAAGGAGCCAGGCAAACGTACCTAGGTTTCACCTAAACGGATCTTCAGGGTAAAGCCGTTTTGCTTCTCTTTTTTTTTTCTTTTTCTTTGGACTTGGAGCTTAAACACTGGACGATTGTTTTCGCCTTGTTTTAATTTTCTTGGTTCTTTCTTTTTTTATTCCCCATTTTTCCTCGGGTACCGATTTGTTTTACTATAAGTTGATCTTTCTGAGCTTTTTCCAAACGAGAACCACCACACACACATATATATATATATATATATATATATTTGTAAATGTTTTCACAGAGGATGAAAAATACGACATCAAAATCTGAAGGTGCATTTGAATAGTGAAAGATGTTTTCACAGAGATAAGCAAAGTATTAACAGGAAATTTCGTTAGAAACAAAGAAAAGATTACTGATGGGACATGGAATATAATAGCCAACAAGATGTTTTAATTATAAATAGAAACAGGTGTACGAAAGTTTCAGGGATATTAGTTTCGTTTGTAATTTTTGATTAACACTTCAATCTTTCATGATATGTGAACCAACACCTTTTATTAACGATCTGTCTATCACACATAATACTGTTTTTTAAAAATGCTATGCATTAACCTTCGAACTCGATTCATGTTCTGAAAGAGCCCCGTCTAAACATTCATATAGATTTAATCAATGGCGCCAAACCGATTCAGAAGAAACCTAAGATATCAGTTGTATACAATTGCTTTCTCATATTAACGATCATAGGAGGCTCTGACCGTATGAAACTTGGAGGTCTTAGAGAGGAGTTGATTAGCCCTACAGTATCATAAAGACCTTTATCAAATAACGAAAACAAACACTTTACCTGAAGACTTTATAGCAGCAACAACTACAATGAATAGCGCATGTAAATCGAAGAGAAAATAATGACAAAAAATAAAAACATGAAAATAATGACGTTTTCCTCACTACGTCGAACAATACTGGAAAAGCAATAACAGTTGACTTAAGAGACAAGTTTTCCTGAAAAATTATTTTAATAGAAAAAAAGTAGTAAATTTCGACCGAAAGTAACACTGGCTGTTCGGTGAATGCGTAGAGAACCGTGTGAGTTTACGTGGTGTTGAATTAGAAACACGTGCTATTTATTCCTGCTAAAAGGTCCAACTACAAGAAAGTACCAGACTGAAGTTGAGTCCAACCGAAGATGTAAAGAAGACAAACCGATATATATATATATATATATATATATATATATATATAAACCAATATATGTATTAAACATCAAATTTTCAAGTGACAAAGACATCAACATTTTTGTTTCTGTATGAACGTAGAGAGTTTGTTTTTTGGTGTATGTTCGTACGTACATGTATATGCGTATAATGTTCACGACGTCTTCCGCAAATGGGAAGACGCTATCTTGTGCGAGAGCTTACATTTTTAAATTTGACCGCTGAAATGCAATGCGAGAAGTCGCCCAGTATTTATAGTGTAGTCAGAACGACCCCTAGTGAACAATTAGGGAATTAAGGAGGAGCTAACTCCGACAAATGAATGCCGAATATTTCTAAGTAAGGAAATGGCTGATATTAACATTAGAGCTGCCACGTCGTCTCAGGACATAGATGATCATGGCTCTGCACAGAATACTTTGTCTTTGTTATCTATGAAATGCGATGACTTCTTGGTAACTTTGAGAAATAAAGGTCTTTAATATATCAGTTTGATATAACAATATATTTTGTATTTTCAGTTTCTTTTTGTTTTATATTACAAATCAGTCCTTGTCTTCGTTCAGGTTGAATTTCCTGGCTAAGAAAATATCACTGAGCTTTCAGAAATTTTTAATAAATATTGTGAAATGTCCTAAAAAAATCGTTAAAATTAAGTACGAGCGGCTGATAGCCCAGATCGATTTTTTTTTTTTACACACTATTTAAAGGAAATAAGTTTTCTTTGTTAACTTCACATCTGAAGTCGACTCATACACAAGTATTTCCTTGTCATATGTTTCTTTTAATTCCAGTTTTTTACTTTTATTTTGCGAATTAGCTTTTTCGTTATTTTCGACAAAGATTCCTTGCCGAACATTTCTTTACGTAAAAAAGTGAATTATTACTGGTTGCTTGCTTTGTGAATTTCATAAGATCAAAAAGATACGATGAAATAACTTGATTTTATTCCTTTAAAAAATTACGTCCTACAGGTGCATATATTTGCGAAGATTTTTTACCGTTATATTACAGTGTTAGTTAATCTTATAAGACTTAGCTATCCTAATATCAAACTGTGCATAGCAAGCAGCTGTTTGAACGCAGATAATATATTGTGTACCTATACATCAGAACTGAGAAAAACATCAGTATCGTATACGAATAATATTCAAACAATGCTTTACACACAGACTTATATATATATATATATATATATATATATATAGCGTGTGTGCGCACAGACATTTATCCGCTAGATATATAAGTAGTAATATATATAATATTTATGTATAAATACATATATTAATGTTTTAAGGAAATCAACCAATACGAAATAATTACATATTTCTCGTTTAAGAAAACAAATTCTACAAAATCTGTAATGTTTGTCTTTGAATACTTTCGTCCGTCACAAAATATGGTCAAGAACCCTACTCAGCCAAAATTAAAAAAAAAGAAATATTAATTTGATCTTAAACGTTTTTCAAATTTTAAAATTCACTATTTTTTTTACCAAATTGCAGCCAATACAAAACTCGACAGCAACTCATAGTTGCAGGTTAAAATCGAAATTCTAATGTAGTATAAGCATTGTAACGCAAATGAAAGATAAAGTGGCGAAGAATTAAAGTTTAGGTGGATAGATTATGATTGCCCATTGGCGTGAAGTGTTTATAATTATTCTGTTCAAGGAAACACCTATAGAAATTAATATATATATATACATGTGTGTGTGTGTGTGTGTGCAGATATGTAGAAAAATAGGAAAGAACACGTTAGGTAAATAATCCAGGGTTGTTTACTATTTTTGTTTTTATTTTTTAAAAACAGTGATCCATACAGAAGTAGAGCTTAGATTATAATTATTTTTTAAAAAATATGATTCCTTCGCTACATAGGAGTTCTCATGTTTCAAAAACGAGAGCCGAAACCATCAGTATAATTAATAAATTAAATTGAATTAAAGTAACAAGCCCTGTTTCATCCTCAAGCGAAAATTTAGGAATAACTAATTTAGAAGTTTACGTATATATATCAACCAAATAAAATCCCATCGGAAATTTTGTTTGATAAACAATCACTACAAGGACAAATACTACCGAAATACTTGCGGACGTAGTTGTAGATCTTACCAGGCATTATTTTTGGAGCGTTTAAAAAAAAAAAAAAACACTAACTTCGGCAAATTCGAGAAAAGGATTTTCGAGGCCAGTGTGAAATTGTTATGTAGCTAATGAGAACCTTGTATTCAGTTAGTTCACACGTCTATGTAAAATTAGATTCTGAATCCCCTTACGGATATAAAAATAGAAGCATACTACTGCTTGAGGCTCAAAACAATTTCAGGGTCTATTTTGATCTACAAGTGACTACACACATTCTCACACACGCACACAATAGAAGAGATTATGGCAATAGCCGCCGACTATGGCCTTGTCCACGCACACAATAGAAGGGATTAACCAGCAACCGGCTACTAAGACATTGTTTATGAACTCACAAACACATTAGGCTGGCAGTCATGAAGTAAATCTGTTCACACATTTTACAACACACTACGAACACTTTTTTTTAATTTTGTTGTTAAATGTCTGGAATCCCTACACTTAGATAACAACAAAACCTGAGTAGACTGATCCCAACACACCCACGCATGGCACTTCTCGAAAAAAAACAAAAAAAAAAAACACTTTGCATATAGTTTTCTCCTTCCATGAGGAACACGCAGGAACTATAGATGATTTTACTTCGTAGGTGTAATATGCTGTGTATTAGCTGCAGATGTCTGCTTGGTGGAAGTAAAAGGTGCTCAGCTGAACCTCTGACCGGGTCAGAGTGGCAGAATAGTGATAGGCTTGCAATGATGCGTTTGCGGGAAAGAGGATTACAGAATGCAGAATACAACTGGAAACTGGAGCTGTTAAACGCTATCAACGGTGTAGAATGAGGACTGATCATCTCTAGCCTCGATATGGCATCCATAATCATGTTCTGCATGAAGATGGAAGATTCCAGAGTGGTCCAGCTGCTCACTAGATTACTTACTTCATTATTAACTGTCACAGCACAATAAAGATGTGATATTTTCTCACAATATCTTGCTATGGATCAGAAGCATAAAAAATGGATCCATGCCTTTTCAGAAGAAATTAGTCTAATGAAAACATAAGCAGCCTCTCCTGAAATCTAACTTGGCTCCGTTTTCTAGGTTGGAAATTTCACAGCACCTCACATCTCCAAGACAAATATACAAAACAATAGTAAATACATAGAAACACCTAATATTACATAAAATATGACTATAAATCCTTCAAGCTTAACAGCAAATTTATTTTGGTACATCTTATGAAAAATGGATATAATATATAATCGTCAGCAAGATGTGAACAACTAATTGGAGATTGCAAAATCAACAAGTACAGAAATTTAATTATCTGACAAATGACGGAAAATATGGCACCGAAATCCGAATTTGGAATGTATTAAAAACCGGAAAACTTCGTTAGAAACAAATAAAAGGGTACTGAACTCCCGTGGAATAAAAACCTTCCTTATATCGCATTGAATGTTGGATATTCTTCTTACTGATGAAGGGAAGACAGGAGAAAACAGAAACATACACATTGATGCTCAGAATGTCATGAATGGAAAGCGTAAGCAAGGAAAAAAAATTTAATGAAATTGGAAACGAAAAGAAAACTTTGAATCAATAAGAGACAGCTGAGATTTCTACGACACATAAGAAGGGTTCGGAGAATTTAACACTCACAGAACAAATCAAAGGGAAGGGAGAAGAGAGACACATACCTGATGAGTTTGTGTGAATGGATGGCCGAACTGGCGTTGGAAAGGATTTTAAAGAAAACAAACGACACTCAAAACTACAAAGGATAGGAAATTATGGAAAGACATGACCGCCCACGTTCTGAAATTATATGGCACATAAAAGGATAATGAAGAAAGGAAACACAATAAAAATGTTCACCACTTGAATACAGACTTTAGATTCAAGATTAGAGCTAATATTAACGTTTGCTGATTTAAATGTATATGTATCGAATCCAATTGAAATCGTGAGTAGAATGATATTTTACCATGAAAAGAAATAAGCCTTGTTTTTGGAATTTTGTGATATAGTAATTCTGAGTTCAAATCTTAAACCGGGCAGCGTAAATCAGTGGAAACAGGCAGACGAATAACTAAGCAGTATTTAAAAGAAACTCAAGACAAATGGTTTCTAGAGATGAGCAGCAAAAAGTGAACAATCAATCTTCGTAGTTTAAATAAAGTGTTCAGTTCGAAATTCCTTCAATAATTGACAGACACCCGAAGAAGCCCTGAAGACACACCTGTCAAAACGAGATAACAACAACTAAGATTAGGATATTAGTTTGACTTCATAATGAGGTAAATAAAGTATATATATTTTAAATTTGAAAAAAATTCTCCTTTGAGGTTTTCAAAATTCGAGAGCGCCTAACTTTTTTTTTTTTTAAGTTTAAACATACTAAAATACTTTCAAAAGTAATGAAATATATTGTATCTCATGATGTTTGTTTCTTTTGCATCAGAATAGCTTCAAGTATTTTGAGTCTTTCTTAATATAAAATACCTTGGTGGAAGGATCAATTGTCACAAATTTAGTATAGAAAACAAGGAAACTGAATACAGGATAGGTTTTGCCCAATACCCTAAGAAGCTATAAAACTTTAATACTTATCTGAGAACTTGAGTCATGATATAGACTCTTACGTGGATATCATGCATAGCATCTCATTCGTTCAGAAATGTCTAAAATGTCACCTATATACAACCGTTCTCTCAGATCGATTATTAAATAGGTTTTCAAGAGAACGAATACATAAAGAAAACAATTGTTCTTCATATCCGATAGAATCACAAACAAAAAGTAAATGAAAAAAACAAATTCACTTAAAGACTAACAACAACAACAATAAATAACACATGCAATTAAAATGGAAAATAATGATATAATCAAGGTATCAGTTTCCTGCACGACCCAAAATAAAAAGGTAAAACTCTGTTAACACTGCAAAGTGCTATAACAGTTCGTAGACTTGAAAAGTCTAATTTTCTGAAAATCTATTTCAATATAGAAAATTATATATATTTCAACCGACAGTAACGCTGACTGTTCAGTCAATGAATGATGAATGTTTCCTTGTAAGGAAACTATTATGATCACCAATACTATATCTAGAGATGTCTTGTCTTGGTTCATTTTTCGTTACGACCGCTAGTTATTTCTAATCCTATTTTTACAGAGTGGGTATATTTATACTATCCGATCGCGAGATTCACAAATGATGAGGTTAATGCTGTAAGTTATTTTTAAGCCCTTAACGAAGACGATATATAACCTTCGAAAGGAATAGCAGAATGAGAAAAATTTACCCCAGTAGATTTTTTTTTAAATGTATCTGTCTATATATTTCAGATGAGGTATTATGTACACTATTTACATTTTTCGGACTATTGTCCTCATCTTTGTCGCCATATTTCGGGTAAAAACAAAAATCTCCTGAGCCGACCAAGCATAGAAATGAATAAAATACGGGAACCAGTAATAAGGAGTGCCAGAGAAAAGCAATAATTTACGACGAAAATTGCATTATGAGCTCCGGAAAAAAAATGAATTGATAACAGCAAAAATTGCAATATGAGCACTGGTAAAAAAAAATGATTGCTGAAGACATTAGGTTTATAATACCCAGAAATTAATACACAGATATCCTCAAGGACACAGGCACAGTGGATAAAGGCGTTAGTTAGATCCAGTGACAGGACCCAAAGAGTGTAAGTTCAATACCTGGTTAAGGCGGTGGAGACCTTTGAGAGAGGAATTAACAAGAGATAACTGATAACTGACATCCATTAGACAGTCTACCCCAGTGAGCGAAATAAAGGGTTCAGTTCGACATTCCAACTACCTGAAGAAGGCCAGAGCCTACGACGACCGAAACATTATAATATGGCGACAAAGATAAGGCCAATAGTCTGAATAATGTAAACAGTGTAAAAAAATGTGTTTAGTTCGAAATTCCGTAAAAATTCTTCGGATAAACAGGCACCCGAAGAAGACCTAAGAGCAGAATGTACGAAATTTTGCGGTAGTAACAACGAAAAGACAGACATTCGTCCGACTATAAATGACCTAAATTATAATAACTCCTTATCCCAGAAATTCAAAATGACTATTTTCCTGGTTTAGCTACAGGGGGGGAAATTAAAACTTTCAGATAAATATATTGTCTTGTTACAATCATTTTAGATATTTACTCTGCTGTGCAAACTGCCTCAATAACCGCAGTTTTCCGCACTCCCATTTTACCATAATTAGTACTTATCTCTAGCGAAAGAATAGGAAATTTATGTGTTGCTGGAAGCGACTCAGCGTGAGGGA
The DNA here is from genome assembly GCA_903632075.3 of Acanthosepion pharaonis. Classification (NCBI taxonomy): domain Eukaryota; kingdom Metazoa; phylum Mollusca; class Cephalopoda; order Sepiida; family Sepiidae; genus Acanthosepion; species Acanthosepion pharaonis. The sequence goes on along the minus strand of CAHIKZ030005574.1, from coordinate 1,409,024 downwards.
GACATTTTCGTGAAGTAGCTTGATGATGACCCACAAGTAAGCTACTCGAGCCTATAGTTGTGGTTAAAAATGGTTTCAGGCTGTGATCATTATGATTTTCGATTTCACATATTTATCGGAATAATTCCGTACGTGTCTTTTTGTGCCTGGGCACATTTCTTCTTTTTTTTTTTTTTTTTTCTTCCATCGGTTTAGTTATTTTTCTGCTTTTCCTTTCTGCAAAATAATATTTTATTGATTTCTATGCCATTATCTTAATGTGCAGTTTTATCATTTTCTCAGCTAATCAACTTGTTTACTTATGAAAGAAAACAAAATCGTTCTAGATATAGAAATCGTTTATAATACCTATCGAAGTTTCTATATTAATGGATGATGGCGCGCATACACATTATGTACATAAAATCTTTACCGTGCCAATTATTCTAGCTGTATTTCCCGACTACAGGCAATCACTTTCTTCCTGATTTTCAATCGATTTTCATTGTAAATACATCAGCAATTCATAAGCCATTAGATCTGTAGGGACATACCGTAAACTGTTATTGTAGCAGCGGTGGTGTTTCTAAGGCAAGATAACCTGACGAAGTCCATCTATCTTTAGGCAGATTTTGAATTTGGAGTTTTCCTTCTACTCGGCTGGTTAACATTGAAGGCTAGAGTGATTTCTAATTTATTCATAGACAGAAAGGATTCATAACCTTTCCAAGAGAATTAGCGTGAAGGGACCAAAAATGAATTTTAACTTTGCGCGTCGATATCACTTTTTGAGACTATAAGTTATTCTATAAATTCCGGACCCATTGATAATCCCTTGAATTTCAATAAGTATTTCTAGAAAAACAAACCTACTGACGCACCTAAAAGGCCTATATTAGACGTAAATATTGACTTCAGTAGTTAGACTCCGTTCTTTAACGTATTAATACCCATCGTAAAAACTAATTATAAAAATAAAATCTCGATATTAATTATAGGTTTTTAAAATAATCCGATATTGTTATTTTTTTTTTAAATTAAAAACAGTTTAATATTAATTTTAAAACTAAAAATACGTTATGAATTAATGTCCTTTTAGAAGAAAATTTGATATTAATTATAAAAATTCACCATTAATTATAAGTTTCTTAAAAACTCCAGTACTGTTATACACTTATTGAAAATCAGGTGTGAAATATAAATCTAGGTTTCTACCCACTACTGTCCACCTTTCCAAAGTGGACATTAATGGGTTCAAACCCATCAATGCCCACTCACCCATTCACTCTTGGGGCCATAGTTGCCGGCTGGATCTTCCAATATTAGCAAAACCCATTTATACTACAATCTCCATAAGTGTATGTTGGTTATGTTCGTATTTAATATCTCGCTCATGAGTTTGGAAGAGAAGATTGATTCAAGGTGAAGTAGACGATTTTTTTCAACACCTTCAGTAATATTTTGTCTTTTTCTCATGTCAACAATGAAAAAATACTTCTTTTCTCTTCGTACTGCAACATTGAAAGTATTTGAATAAAATTCATGTGTAAATTTTTCAAATGGAAGGCCAATATATCGATAAAAGATGAAAAGAACATTTATTTGCATTTAAATGGAACACGCGTACATTGATTGAAATCTTATAATCAATGAACTAGTGACACATATCATGTGTGAAGTTCAAAGTCGTATTTTTCTTCTTAAAAATTACTTCCAGTAATCGTGCGCAATAAAATTAACAGAGATCGGATGCGTTCTAAACACTGAGTTAATTATGTTTTAATTTAATGCCCTCGCGGATCGATTCAATGAATAGATTTCATTTTGATTGGGTCAACCTCAAATGTTTTGTATTATTTATAGCCAAAGAATGGATCGAAAGAATTACAGAGATTTTATTTTTATCTTGAAACGAAATCACACTAATTCTATTTGTCTGTGTTTATTGACGGGGTCTTCAGTCAAGTTCATAAACAACTGAAGAATTATATTTTACTACCGGAAAGAGAAAGACCAGAGTGAGGGATTTAAGTATGTACGTCCCGAAAGTTACCGCTGATAAACGCGATGAAAGACAAACTTATATAAGGGGGTGTTTAAATGCACTTGGGTCGACGTACTTCCTAATATATAATCCATATCTTTGGGCACCTCGACGTGGTGTCATGGTTAGAAAGCTTGTCTTGCTAGATCAATTACAACTAAGTAGTGAGTTCGATCTTCACTGGGTGCCCCATATTTTCGGCATTGTGCCACATCTAAGCCGGGCTTAGAAAATCACTATAATCCATTTCTTTCGACTAATTTGTTACACATGTAGATTAAATTACTTGAATATAATCATAACCACTATAGTTTACTCACTGAATTGTACATCAAGGTTTAGATATGTGGATAAAAGAAAATTGGAAAAGTACGATGAAATATGAAACCGACTGTTACTTGAGTGTAATAACACTTTTTACATTATTCGGACTATTGTCCTCGTCTTTTTCGCCATATTTATCACAACGTTTCAGCCTTTGTACGCTCCAGTCCTCTTCAGGTGGTTGAAATGTCGAACTGATCCCTTTATTTCGCTCACTGGGGTAGACTGTTCTAGTCCCACGTACCATGTCTAATGGGTGTCAGTTATCAGTTATTTCCTGTTTAATTTCTCTACCGCCTTAACCAGGTATTGAAATCACACTCTCTGGGTCCTGTCACTGGATCTAACTAACGCCTTTACCCACTATACCAGGTGTCCTTGAGGACATCTGTGTATGAATTTCTGGGTATTATAAACATAATGTCTTCACCATTTTTCCAACTGCTCATATTGCACTTTTTGCTGTTGTCATTTCATTTTTTTTTTTACCGGAGCTCATATTGTAATTTTCATCGTTATTATTACTTTTCTCTGGCACTCCTTATTACTGGTTCCCATATTGTATTCATTTCTATGCTTGGTCGGCTCAGGAGATTTTTGTGGCCTAGCTTATGTGCTGACTCCTTAAGTTTACGAATTTTCTAATGTTCTTCCTCTCAGAAATATGGAGAGATATTAAATATTTTGTAAGATGGATTACCATGCTGTTACACTATTTGGAAACTCTTATGTTACAACCGGTATATATATATATATATATATATATATATATATATATATATATATGTGTGTGTGTGTGTGTGTGTGTGTGTGTGTGTGTGTGTCTGTGTGTGTCTGTATGAAGTGTATGAAACAATATCAAAAATTTAACAAATACCGCTGATGAAAATCTATTTTGTAGAAGATTACTGAATGCAACTAAAGGTCATAGCATCCATCCACCGAAACCAGAAGTCAGATTATTGTATATATAAATTTTGCAATATCCAGAGAAATGCATAAATCTTTCCTGAGTAATCTAAAAAATGAACAGATGTTTCGTCTACGTTATTTTGAGATTATGCAATTTACTGTTATTGCTTTTTAACCGAATTCAAGGTGTAGAGGAGACTTGGAATATGGTTCTACAAAAGGATTCTGGGAATGCCATGAATTGAACATATAAGTAACGACAAAGTTTAAGGCAAAAGGAAATAAAAAAAACAATCAAAAAGAGACGGCTTTTAAAATTTCCAGCGTACATAACGAGAAAAGAGGGCTTCGAGAATTTGATACTGATGGGGCATATTGAATGTAAGAAAGGTATATGAAAGCATAACCTATCTATGGAGCTTTTGTAAATGATTGAAAGAAAAATGGTATGGAAGAGGTAGCATAAAATCAGACCTTACTAAGACGCACAAAAAACAGTAAATTGATAAAAGGCATGATTGCTCACATCATATATAGGATATGGCATATAGAACGACAACCGGAAATTTTGGCTGAAACCGTCTTTTGCTATGCCATATTGTTAGATATTAAATGAAATATTTTCTATACGCAATATATTTTTCAAATACGTCTTCACCTATTGATAATTATAATGTTTCAACATTTCTTGGAATTTCCTTTAATCTTTAAAAAATTTCTCACCTCCTTAAAATCAAATTCATAGACTAACGAAACCCGATTTTGTATTGAGATTTGGTATTTGTTGGCTTAACCTGAGAACAGTTGAAATCGGAAGACTATTGTTTTTATCATAAAATATGCCATTTTGTTTACCTTTCAAGATATCTTGAGAAGAACAGATTATTCATCCCCCACTATTCTCACGTTAACATTGCTAACACGAGAGTTCACAGAAATAAACATTTATTTAACATTTCAATTAACTTCCTCGAGTTTCAACCAACATCTTTGGTCTTCCTAAATTATCTGATAGTGTATTTTTCGAAATATACCCTAATATCTTATTCAGTGTTTCAGTCCATATACTCTTTGACTCCCCGAAATTGGTTATCTCTGGTAAATTTCACAAGTTGTTTAATAATCTCCTTCGTATTAATCCCCCCAATCAGAACAATACAGTCTAATAAAATCATAGCAATGAATTCTAAACTCTCGTGCAAGTATTAACAGGAGAATGTACTGAGAGAACGCTGTCTGTTCTTAGTAAGGAATTGATTGCTTTTCGATCCTTGTTTTTGTTAAACTAACACACGACTCTTGCATTCAACCATGCAACTTTGCCAGACTGTTTTCTTCATAAAATGATAAAAAGAAAGAAAAGGATATAAGTATAAAGGAAGTGCTTAAAATCACCGGATGCAACATAACCCTGACGAAGGCTTATGAATACATAGGTAAAAATCTCATGTTAAGAGAAATACAATTAAACAATGGGATAACAAATATACGGAATGCTTCAGATTTCTAGAAAATACAGTGGAAAAACTAAATGTTTGAATTGTCATCACAAACGTTACCAAGATGAAACGTATATTATACAGAATAATATAAAATCTATATCTCAGAAATATTAAAAATACTTAAAAGCCAAAGAAGGAATCGGGTGACATGTAATGTTGCAGACGATATATTTTCATTATCCTGTAATGTTAGGACATATAGAGTAATGAAAATATATCGTTAAATAACCTTAAAACATACCAAAATGCCGCAGAATATATCGGTCAAAAATTCGTGTAAAAAGCAAGATAGGTAAACTATAGGCTCTAAAGAATAAAGATTTACTCTTTAGTTATTTTCTAAGCGTAGTTTAGATGTGGCACAAGGACGAAAGGTACCTAGTGAGGATCGAACTCACTTATCAGTCGTAGCGAGACAAGCTTGCTAACCAATACACCACGCCTAGGTACCCAAGCTTTAATATTCAAATTGTTGCTAATTTCAATTAATGTTTTAGTGTTTAAACTTCATCTTGTCTCACATTTCTTCGAACAAAATCAATTTTTTGTTCCCGTAAAACAAAGCTTCGTTCACCTTATGATTTCGTCAGTCATCCTAAATTACTGGCTATTTCAGAAAATTACTCTAAACCATTTTTTCAAAAAAAAAAAAAAAAAAAAAAAAAGTCTTCCAAGCTTCCTATTAAATTTAAGGTCTCGGTGTTTAAATATTTATCTCGCCTCACAATTTAATGCAAAATCATGTGTTTTAGTTTTTTTTAAAAAATTACCCAGGGTTGTCCTGTTTAAAAATTTACCCTCATCTTCTTTTAAACTTAAAAAAGAGAGAGAGAGATTGAATTCACGAATCTCGATAATATTAAAAAGATAACCTCTTTTAACACAAACATTTCCTCTGTTGAACTGTTCTTTCTCAAGAAAACCAATCTCCTTCGTTCTCACCGAATACTGCATGAATCTGAGGCAAATGAATCATGGCTTTATCACGATATTGATTTAGCTTAAGATCATTGCAACCTTCAGAATTCGTTTAAATCGATCATTTTTTAATATTTATTGGGGTGGCACACAAAGAGCAATACCCAGGAAATAATTTAATATATATATAAAATCAAAATTATTGGAAGGCTGAAGTATATTACAGCCGCAATGTAATAGAAATATCTTAACTGGATAGCAAATCTAACTCTAAGATTATCAAGCTGTTGACGTTCCACAATTCCATCGAAAACAAGGTTAGGAAGGATGCCCCCACCGTCAGACAATACTGGATATCAGTGGAACTGAAAAACATATTCTTCTTAAACTTTCTTTTCATAGAAATATTTCATAAATTTCAAACTAAAATAGCTACTGGCTGTTTGGTGAATGAAATATTTCCATTTAAAGAAATTGTTACTATTGACACTCTCATTTGTAATGATCTGTTGTCCGACAATTCAGTCTTGAAATGGTTATATTAATTTGAATTAAAAGTAATTTTCGTTTTTAGAAAAAAACTGTAATGATGAATCTATCAGTCGAACTCCTAGTTATTCATATCTGTTGAGAGTAAATTTCAATTACGCTAACATACAATAATTACCTGCGCAAAAGGCAGTGAACTAACAAAGATAAAGTTCACTATTTACATTATTCGGACTATTGTCCTCATCTTTGTCGCCATATTTATTACAACGTTTCGACCGTTGTATGCTCCGGTCTTTTTCAGGTGGTTAGAATATCGAACTGAACCCTTTATTTCGCTCACTGGAGTAGACTGTTCCACGTGCCATGTTTAATGGATGCCAGTTATCTCCTGTTAATTCCCCTCTCCAGGTTCTCCACTGTCTTAACCGGGTATTGAACTCACACTCTTTGGGTCCTGTCACTGGATCTAACTAACGCATTTATCCACAGTGCCATGTGCCCGAAACGTTGTAACAAATATGGCGACAAAGATGAGGACAATAGTCTGAATAATGTAAATAGTGTACATAATACCTCATCTCAGTAATATAGACAGGTACTGAAAGATAAAGCTACACAATCGATCGATTTGTTTAACGGCATATCAAATCTAATGCTGAAATTAATTTCCTTGCGAGCTTTGAAGTAATAAAAATATTATTCTGCATTCACTATTGAAAAAATGGTATATGATACTCAGCTTTCGTTCATATGCATGTTTGCTTAGATTTATTTTGTTTTCCAGCATATCATCTTCAATGGAGTATTTAATACCGACAATATTTTAGGATATGTCCTTATGAATAGAATATGTATTCTTTGTAAGAAATCAGTTTGTACATCAGCTTTCATTGTAAAGAGGGTTTTTTGCTGCTATTTTTACTATGAAAATCTATTTTCATACTTTCATAGTGTTTTGACACCAGTTTGGGATTTTACTATTTGCCCATAGCTGGGACAGTAACAGATGGTATCAACCCCTGTCAGAGTAAACCTGGGAACAACAGCAATTAAGAGGTGGTTCTACGCTTCTCAAAACCTCCCGATCCGAGGCTTTGCTGCCGGACGTAGTTTATCGTCATACCCAGGATTATACACAATCGAGCTCAACAGAAAAAAAAGGTAATGGTCTGCATGTGTTTGGATTGTCTGAATATTATTCATTTACAGTACTTAAAAATGCAATGACAGCTAAAATGACAGATTTATACATCCAGTAGCTGGAACATGTCCATAATAGGTTGGTTGAAATGTGCCCTCCGCTCGTCGATAGAAAAAATATTTTTATCTTCCCTGATTATGCACAGACGCATACAGAAAGAATAAGTTGGTCTGTTCTAGCACAACTGCCATATTCACCTGGCTTTGCACCAACTAATTATTGCCCTACCTGATCGCTGCAAAACGCTTTGATGTTTTAAAAAAATACTTTCTCTAATGTAAAACAGATTTAAATGCTTGTCGAAAACATTTTTATATCATAAGCTGTAGAATTTTATTTGAAACGTATTGAGGTCATTACAAACATTACGGAAGTTAAAGTGTGCACAGTGAAAAAGCGGTAAATTCAGAAATAAATTTATTTAGCTATCAGGATTTATGCCTAAACTGAACAATCATCGTAGATGTTCGAAATGTTTGCGAAAAATTTCATTACAAGCTTCAGTTAAGTTCCACTTTAATGAATCAATATGGACGATGCCATGACGACGGTTTTGCAAGTGAGTTCGGTGTATACTCCAGATACAGTAATCCTGGGCTTTCAGAGGGTCACTAAGATGGACCATTTAGAACTGGTGTAATTTCTCGAAGAATAAATTTGCCGATTTTTTTACTGGGTACAATTTATGACTGTATAAATTATACTTCTACATTATTTTTAAATTTATAAATGAAAACGGAAATTATTTATGACTCAAAAGATTCCAAAATTGTTTTCCATTTATTTTAGTCTTACACACACACACACTATATATATATATATATATATATATATAACTATTCTCCCTCATCAAACATCAAGTTTTTTCTGGGGCAAAGGAAAACAAGTTCTAGATACATCGTCTTAATTATAATGAAATCATCATCATCCTCCTTTTTCAACTTCAACGACAAACATGTCTGCACACAAACCCACGATATCCCATATATCGTGCATACACATCAACCCAGGCATACATATATGCGCGCGCACAAGTACGGGGAGACAACATGTACGGCTCTTGAACTAACAATCAGCCAATGTAACAGCATATACGCATCTTGAACCGGGTCAACGTATTCAATAAAAGAACTCATATTCCACTATCAAAATAGTGATAATTGAGATGATTTTGGCAATGTCATTCACAGAGTAACTTAGAAATATTGAAGTACACACAAAAAAAAAGAAAACACAAGGAAAATACTGCATCAATAATTATTCAATGTAAAATTGTCATCCCCCATTTTTTTACGTTTTTATTTGAGGAGCTGTTAAAAAGTTATCGTTCAGACACATTCGCCCAAATCAGATAAAATGACGAAACATCAGATTTTCTTGAAGAGCTCCTTGGCGAAACGAGAACTTTTCAACGCCTTCTTTCACATACATCAGCCCCACACACACACCATACACACACCGACTATAAACATATCTGTGATATGCATGTATTACGATTTTCTAAGCGTAGCAGAGATATGCCACAACGCTGAACGTATGGAATGCTTCTAGCGAGACAAGCTTGCTAACCATTACGCAACATCGAGGCGGCCTTTGTGATATATAGTTATTTTTAAAGGGCAGCTTAGATGTGGCACAAAGCTGAAAGCATGTAGCACCTAGTTAGGATCAAACACACTACTCAGTCTTAATTATTCTAGCAAGGTAATCTTGCTAACTATTGCGCAACATCAAGGCGCTCTCTGTGAGTTACATATATATATATATATATATATATATATATATATATATATATATATATATATATATATATATATGTGTGTGTGTGTGTGTGTGATATTCCAAGCGTAGCTTAGATGTGGCCCAAAGCCGAATGTATGGGGCACCCAGTGAGGATCAAACACACTACTCAATCGTAATTATTCTCGCAAGACAAGCTTGCTAACCATTACGCAACATCCAGGCGCCTTTTGTGATATATCCTTGTTGTTTTAAGCGCAGCTTAGATGTTGCAAAAGGCAAGCAGTGAGGATCAGACTCACTACTCACTCTTAATGGTTCTAGCGATATAAACTTGTTAACCATTACGCCACCTCGAGACGCCTTCTGTGATATATGTCTGTGTGTATTTGGTTTAAAGCACAACAAATGATGAATTTGGATTGAACATCGGCACATCGTATGGAAGCTTTTTATTTATTTCACTTCTGCCTTTCACCTTTGTATGCCTCTTTCTCAGATAAATGGCACCTTTTTTTCGTAATGATATTCTTACGCTTTCCATATTGGTTCTTAATTAAGCAACGGCCTTCTTGTTTTAATATGCAACCACAGAAAGGACGAACAAAATCAGTTTTCTTTGTTATGTGAGGTGCTGAAATGAATTGCAAAAATCAATTTAAAAATATTCACCTAATCAAAGCCAATAATGCGTTTCATGCCTAAACCTAAAAGAAATTCAAAACGAAAAAAATATTTTAGCTAAGCGTTGGATGAAAATTAGAATATTGCATTCCAAGTGTTTTGCTTAACGCATTCAACATGGCGAATATTATTAACACGTCACTAGCTTTTCCATTTTCGAAACAGAGTTATCGTTCTTTTTGCGCAGCTTTCAAAACTGAATATTTCTTTTTACTCGATGAGCATTTATTGAGTTTCATCAACCCGGCATTTATAAATATAGGTTTATAAGGTATTTTACTAATGCCAAGTCAATAATTCAATGGAAACTGAATAACATGAAGACATTCTACGTCAAAACTATTTTGTATCAAAAGTTGGAAAATTTTATGTAGATAAATATATAAAGAAAACATATATAAAGTCACGGGAAATAGAGTAAATCATTAGGAATCATTTAATCTGACTCAGTGGTTTTCAAAAAATATATAACACCTGATGTGAGATTACGGTCCAATTGCAGAAGGACTACTTTTAATTATGCGTTCACTGTATTTTTATGCGAAGATAAATCTATCTTTTCCAATAAAAACATTTTTTATTAATACTCAGCTTGATATTGAATTGGACAGTTTGAAAATTAAATTCTTTAATGGTGGATGTTTACTTGTTTTTTATATGAACATATAACTTGCAGTGGACCGTGGCTGTTATGTCGTTGAGTAGACGTAGAAGAACATGTGTGGGTTCAGATTTTCCTGCGAGCTGGTCCAACTACACAAGAAAGTTGGACTTTTAATTAAGTCCAAAGAATGCAAAGAAAACAAACAAAACACAAGACCGATAATATATGTATACAAATATATATTAATAACAAGTTACACGAAAACAGTTACAAATGACAGTGTGTGTGTGAATATTATATATGCGCGTTTGTGTGTGTATGTATTGTGCTTAGCGTGTTCCCAGCATTTTTGGGAAACGCTATCCCTTGTTAGCGCCTACATTTCGAGGATGTAAGCTGAAAGCCTGAGGAAAAAGAGAGATTTACCTCCAGGTGTCGACGCGAAGGCCTGAGAGAGAAAGAGAAAGAGGCGAAGGGTCAGCGGCTATTTATAGCCAGGGAAGAGAGACCCCTGGTGAAAGGGTTACGAACTGAAGGAGGAGTTAACTCCGACAAACTAAATATAAAAACAGAAAAAGAAAAAATATAGTTGGCTTCAGCAATAGTGATGTTTATATTCTATCCCACCATTATGTTTAGTACCTATGATTATCAACAGATGGCGAAGTTCAAAGTGAGAAAACAAATGTGCGCCAAAAATAATTCCATACTTACATGTATAAGAATCCTTCCAATATATATTTAATTTCTTGAAACTTACCTGAAAATAAATTAAAAAAAAGGTTTAATTATTTGTGATAAATATATAATTTGTGACGCTTAGAAACTACTCAAAAGTCATGAGCAAACTGTGACTTATTTAGTCTTCTCAGTGGCTCGCCTAATTTCAGGAAAAAAATAACGTTTATTAAAAAATTGTTTTTCTTTCATATTCACTTCTCCATTCACAATCGCTCATAATTCAGTACATAGATAAACAATTACGAAGGTAACATTTTCAGCATTTTAAATTCATTGGCAATTTTCATTAAGGAATCTCATACGTGTAAACAGCATTTGTTTTACAAACTAGAAATGTCCTAACTTTTCTCCGAAGAAATATTTTTTGTCAAATTAAATGAATAAATTGCAAAGAAATCATAAGCAACAGTGTGAGGTAACCACACTCTCATAAGAGAAAATATTATCCCAAGACATCAACGTTTAATTAGTGGCAAACACTTTTCTCTGAATTAAAAATAAACGTTTCCCCATTTACACGTATTGTCTTCTGTAGTGAAAATTTCTAAGGTACCTTCAATGAAAAATGTACTAACTTTGTCAAGGAGCGAATCCCTCCTTATAACATGGCCAGATCTAACGCGACCTATTTCTCGAAAAAGTTTTCTCATGGTTTAGATTTTAGTAAAAATATTAATTACAATCTGATAACTTTTGACAGATTATATTTTTTTGAAAAGACGTCTTCCGTTTCACTATTTTATATAAAAAGGTTACGAAACAAACAATTGTTATAATGTTATTTAAGTTTACGTTCTCAGGGTGTTCAGAGATGAAATCCTAGTGGACAGGATTTACAGAAAGACGCCTTTTGAAACGAACAATTCCTTAGAGTCGTGAATTCCGCTTCTCAATGTTTTAGCCAGTGCGCAAAGCATCAATTACATAGATAGATGGATATGCCTTCACGTGTCTTCCTGAAATTAAATTTCACCAGTAAAATCAAAGTAACCATCAGAGTAATACGTATTTCAACGTCGTTACATGGCTGCAAGCCTTGAGCCCCTTACCATGAACATTGGAGAATTCTTGAATGATTCCGCCTGTACTACCGAAAGCAAATCTCCAGGTTACACTATTGGAAAAGCAATCACATGTTTAAATTCGGAACCGAACCCCAAAAACAATTATAGATGCACTTTCTTCGGTGATTTAGAGTCAGGAGAAAGGGCTGTCGGAGGTCAAGCGATACAGAGGACACATCAAGGTCGTCATGAAGACCTTTAATGTTTTAGTTAGTCAATTGGAAAAGTGAGCCTGCGATCGAGACAGCTGTTAATTAGTTTGCATGGACACTGTTTAGATCATAGAAGCAAGGTTGGACCAACAGAGGAACATCGTCGAAGATGACACAAGCATAATCTTTTCTCTTCTATCAGCCACACGAAAATCCAGCCCAGACGAGGGGAACCACCGGATGACTTCGGCTGAAAAGACGGTCTACAATGATGCCTAGAACGTGCTAAGATAGATTTATAATCTCAGGACGTAGAGACAAATATATCCATAGATAGGTATCGATAAATAGATAAGTAGGTATTGATAGATAGATAAAGTATGAAAGAATTGATATTGGTTTGAACAATTCGCAATAGAATCATGAGAAGAAATGAACAGACATATATGAGCTAGACAGAGTGAGAGATAGATAGAGAGAGAGAGAGAGAGAGTCAGTAGATATTGCAATATTCTAGAAATGTATTTCAAATTAGTTCATTTTAAACTTCGTGGATAAAATTAATGCAAAATCTGATACACTCAAAGTAGTGAAAAAAAATGAAGCGAATTTCCCAAAAAATAAATTTAATCACATATTTTCTCTTTTGTTTGACGACATCCATTACTAAGGTGAGTGCATTTATCCGTCATTGGTTTTATGTTATTTTCGGATATATATATATATATATATATATATATATGGTTTGGTTTGTTTTACGGCATATCAACCTCAATGGGTTATTTCATGCTGACAAGATTTTTTTTATTGCTGGTAATATTTTTTCAAAAAATATATTGCAGGTAGTATTTATTTTCTTCAAAAATGTATAACGAGTAATAATGTATTTCTGGTAGTAATTTTGACTTTAAAAAAATTATTCCTTAGCATTAAAACCTATTTTCACACTTTCATAGTCTTTTAAGCCCACTTTAGGGGTTAACTATTTACCCATAGTTGGGACCCAAATAGGGTGGACTTGGGAACACTAGCAATTAAGAAGTGGTTCCACGCTCCTCAAAACCGCCTGATCAGAGGCCTTGCTGTTGGAAGTAGTTTATCGGCATACCCAGGACGCTATATATCATTAAAAAAACAATTTATACAAAGAATTAAATAGCAATGTTAATGTGATTAATGGCGAAACCATTTTACCAACAGGACTTAATGTCGACGCTTGAATTTTGAAACGTTATAAATCCACGATTTTTTCTTGTGTTTATGTATTCATCTGTTAAATGGACTTAGTATAATTCAATCAGTAGAGTAAAATGTAGTTTGATATTCTGATTATTGCTCTGCTACTGGCACGCTCCAAAACATATATTCAACTGTCAATAGCATAATTTAAAAAAAAATCTTTCGGTCTACACATATTTCGTCTTACTTTTTGCCTATGTATGGGAAAACTGCGCCCTGAAGAAGACTATCTGAAATTGTCGAAAATATTTGGCATGTGTCTTCCATCTGACAACAACTCGAATATAAGGATCTTATTATTCAAGGTACTGATAGTAGGTTAATGTCTCATTAAATCATGTTAGCGAAATGATTTCACCATTAATCACATGAGGATTGCTATTTAATTCTTTGTATAATTTGTAATTTGTTTCTTTATGATATAAAATACAATCTGCAAATATATATATATATATATATGTGTGTGTGTATATATATATATATATATATATATATATATATATATATATTTGTTTTATTGAACAGTCCATGTCTGGAAAATCAGAGAGATTTGACCACAGGTTACTGTTGACATTCCTATCGTAACAAATATCTTTGGCGTGATTCATGAATCTATAATTAGAATCTGGACATTTCTAAATATTCAAATACAGATGTTGCTGAGTTGCTTCTTCAGTTGTGGATCCATAACAACATCGGCAACTGAAACGACTAGGTACGAAAACATTGCAACTAGGAAGGATACGGGACAACACAGGATGAAATCTAATCATCCATACTTGAATAGATTTTTATATTTTCACGAGGCAGAAGACACAAAGATTTCATTCCAAATGTATTATTCTATAGTTATCGGATTATGCTGGCATGCAGCTGATGTGCTTAAAATTTTTCAATAATTTCATTACATTGTTTGAAAAGCCACATAAAATATAACTCCTCAATCAAATATTTGATTGCAGACTTTACCTATTACGTTTCAATTAAATAAATATGTTGAACTACCAAATCCTAACTGAAAAACAGACAAAAATACAAAATTAGAATTTGGTCAATATATATATATATAATAAAAAGGTTTAAACACTAATAGTCCATGGTCATAATTTATTCCATTGGAATCGTAAATACGATCCAATTCATCAGACCTACAAAAAAAACAACAACGGGAATAAAAAATAAAATTTAGAGAGAGTGTAAGTATGAGAGTGTGGGACGAATGTTAGAGCTATAGAGAAAGGTAACAGACGAGAAAAGGTGGAGGATTAAAACTTAACAGAGAGAAGTTTTAAAGGGGGGGAGTCAAAGACGGTTTAAGTGAGAGAAATATGAATGTTGTCGGATGTCTAATACATTAAATATGTAACCGGGAAGGATACATTTTGTGGTGACATAAACACACAATAGACGATCTAATCTTGAAGATCAGAAGAGGGAGGGAGAGGATAAGAAAAGAAAAATGGTGGGGGAGAGATGGGGCAGGGGGGACTAAAACTGAAGGGCATTTATAAAAGGACCGCTGTGTAATTAAGAAAATTTGACAAAATTAATATCGACTACAGGTTACAAATCAAATACGTGTATATTTACCACTAATATTATCTATCTATATATATATATATATATATATATATATATATATATATATATATCTAAAAAGGTATACCTCAAAAATGGTTTTACAAAAATTCGGGAGGTGGGGTCCTAACACCAAAACAACGTCCATAAAAACATGTATCTAAAAGGCCATCGTAGTACCTCAACAGAGCAATTGATAACAAATGTTCAAAATGTCATATGCTTCCACACATGTATGTATCCGTCAGATCATTGACTGGTTGATCCTCACAAATATTCCCACCCAGTGTCGAATGCTTTCACAGGCCCCCATGACACGTTTATGAAGCGTCTCTGCATTATTAATGGATGCTGCATAAACCAATTGTTTTACATGACCCACAGAAAAAAAAATCCAAAAGATTGACGTCGGGGGAACGTCGTGGCCATGTAATCGGTCCTCCTCTACCTATCCATCTTTCAAGATGGTGCATCGCGAACAATGTGAAAAATGTGCTGGAACACCATCAAGCATGAATCACATGCGACTTCGTATATACAGGAGTACACCCTCTAGCAGGTCTGGAAGTGTGTTCGAATTAAAGTCCTTGGAGGCAGCTCCTGTAAGACGTGGTGGGAGAATATATGGACTTTCCAGATAGTCACCGACAATTCCAGTCCCCATATTAATCGTAAACTGATGATGGTGTCTTGCCTGTATTGTTTCATGGTGATTCCGATCCGCTCACAAATGTTGGTTGAGTAAATTTGTTATTAATTTTCTTCCAAATTTTGCCTCATCCATAAACAAAACTGAGGACACAAACAACGGATCGGCATTTTCTGCAATAAACCATCGGCACAAATTCTCCCGTGATTAGTGAAAGACTCTGCACACGTTGCAAATGATACGGATACAGGAGCTGCTCCTGAACCACCTTCCATGCGGTACGACATGCTAGAGCCACTTGATCATCTCCGGCAGCTTCTGCAGTGTCTTCTTTGTAGTCAGGCGTACGAGCGGATAGCAGTCTTCCTCGATCCATAGTTTGTGGTGCAGACATATGTTTATATGGACTTTTATCTTTGTTTGGTGTCAAGACGCCGTCACCAAAAATTTTTTAAAGTATTTTTGATAAATCATATATATATATATATATATATATCGATACGCCGGTTGAATAAAAAACCCACACCTGAGGTCTTGACCATCTGTATGAAAACCTCCTTCATCATGGTGCTGACGCGTTTCGTTCAATGTGGACTTTATCAAAACGCGTCAGCAATTACCAGTTTTCCTATTGTCATTTTTCCAATATTCATAAATATTGTCTTCTCTACTGGTTAAATCAGAAATTTTTCATATATATATATATATATATATATATATATATATATATATATATATATATATAACTTTAAAATATTTGATTATTCAGGCCTGGCTATGACGATAAAGCTATATCTGGCAGATCGGGAGGTTGGAGTGGAACCATCTTTTAACTGCAGTTGTTCCCAGTTATAACCTGACCAGGAGTGGTAGCACCTGTTAGGATCCCAGCTATGTCCAAATAAGGAACAACCAAATAAAAACAAAACACTATGAAAGTATAAAAATACATTTTATACTAAAAATACCATGGAAACTATTTTGCTTTTGGTAAAATTCAAGCGCGAAGCGCTAGCATCAGAGACGAAACAATATAATAATGCAAATCGAATGTTTACTTTTTTATAGCACCTTATGAAGGATTCATTGTTAAATATATATATATATATATATA
Source organism: Acanthosepion pharaonis (assembly GCA_903632075.3). Lineage (NCBI taxonomy): Eukaryota > Metazoa > Mollusca > Cephalopoda > Sepiida > Sepiidae > Acanthosepion > Acanthosepion pharaonis. The sequence continues at coordinate 1,392,087 of CAHIKZ030005574.1, read as the reverse complement.
TATATATATATGCTCGTAGCAGTCGACTTGCGTTGTCTAAATAAATAAAATCCAAATTAATTCATTGTGTCTGTCCAGTCCGCACCAAATGGATATTTACCAACGCCTCTCCAAAGAGACTTTTAATTTTACACAGATGCGACACCAAGGTCTGTCCATGCTTAATGTGCCGAAATAGCTTGTAGCAAATGAGTCGACTTAAACAACCTCTTTCCGTCTGAAAATGTCTGCAACGCAAAACGATGTATATTCAACCCGCCAAGGAGCCCAGACAAAACTTTGCGTGACTGCACGAGACCGTGAATATTAAAAAGTCACGGACGCCATTTTGAATCTTTTCTTTCCTTTCTCAACCCACAGGCCAGGAAGATCGAGAACGTTTGCGTGGGTACCGTTTCTATTTTCCCACTTAATGTAGCAATTCCGAACGTGTGCCCAAGGCCAAAAATTGGCGAACATTGTTCCCCATTGATCCCCTAAAAATGAGGGTACACCTTCGGGCAGATGTATCCCAGGCCAGGTCACCTCAAAGTATTATTTTCCTCAGCTGCGTCTCTCTCCGAAGACTGAGTCGCACTCTGCCCGAAGACAGATGCACCTAAGCATAGAACGCAGACACATGTACCAGGAATGTCAAAGGACTCTATTTAATGCTCATGAATTAAGACATTTTGTTGGTACAGGTTATAACGTTTTTTGTGATTATAAAACTTGCCAAAAAATATTTACAAAAATCGACAAATACTCCGATTTACAATTATATTAAAATTAGACTATTATTACATATTATAACATGAATATTATTAGAGAAGAGATAACATTGTTTTTTTTTACTATAAAAGGAAATTGAAAAAAAAAAAACTTCACGCTACTTCGCTCTGAAGAGCGATGATTCTCGGTTTAATAAACCAACAAAAATAAATAAGATTTTAAAAGTCGCTAAAATGTTATGCCCATTTTTTTTTAAATCAAGAAAGTAAGAGATAAAATTAGGAGAAATAAGGAGGAAAGGCAGACGGTATAAACAGATACGTCAAACATGGATTACCTGCCCTTTAATGACGAATGGCGCTGACATTTCAACAGCTAAAGTGGAGAATTACCATTTTTTATTTATTTACTCTGTGCGAACTTTTCAATTAAAATTTTAGGTTATGATTGTTTTGGGGTGAGTTTTATATCATTAACGCCAAAATCTTAATGAAAAACAATGAAAAATATTCAACAAAGAAAATAATGCAAAACAATTTTTGAATCTCATACAAGAATTTTAAAAATTCTAACAAGAAGGGTAAAAAAAATTCTGATTAAAATATGTAAGAATTCATAATAAAAATCCAACAGATTTCAGATAAAAAAAAAACAAAAAAACATTGAAGAAAATTTTAATTAAATAAATTTTACAGAAAATAAAAAAGCCTAAAGATCGACATGATGTTATTGCGAGTGTGTTCAAAATCAAACAGATTGAATTAATCAAAGCAAAAACTGAAAGAAATGATGGTGTTGGGGTATGTTAATAAGAATGGACCATTTGTAGATGTCTGTTATTAACATGACCACACACGATTTATATTTAACGTAAAATATCACAAAATATGAAACAGCAAGAAGGAATAAAAACGGTTTAATAACATCAACATTTATATATATTTTTGTGTGTATATGCGTAGAGGTTTTGGTGTTATGTCCCTTTGACTGATTTAATATTTTTACCTGAGCTCACAAAAGTTGAATGAATTATAAGGCTGTGAAATGCTGAATAAACTCTAGCTTTAGAAAAGTATTTCAAAGAGAAAAGTTCTTGTTGCTTGTTTGGAAATGTCCTGTATGTTTGTAATGTAGTTTGGAGAATTCCGTACGTACGTGCATGCGTTGACTATGCTTTTAACGTCTGACTGCACGTAGTCGAGAGGGAAATCCTTAAGGTCACATCTTCGCAGGAAAAGAGAACAGAAGAGAGAGAACGAGTGAGCTCGTGTCTGCTATTTATAATTAATGTAATCACGTGACAGGTTCACAGAGAATGGCGGGAAAACATGACTTGGTCACGCGCTGGAGAAATGTTTGTACGTGAGTGGATTGCAACGCCCACTTGCGTGTATTGACCAATTAAAAGCTGATATTTCCTGAAAATCTGTACGAAGCTGAATAAAATTCGGCATTGATAAGAAAGTGGTAGTGGGATGCTAAAGTGGAATCTTTGGAAAAACAAAAGCCTACACTTACACGGCAGAAGAGAGGTTTACCACATGTAGACGGTCTCTTTTGGCTAGAGAACAGGATATTGATACAATCATTAGTGCTGAAATATTCGATCCCAACTTAGATCCGAAACTATATGCGATTATCACAGCACAAATGGTTCATGGTCCTTGCAGTACAACGAACCCACAAGCACTATGTATGAAAAATGAACAATGTAAGAAAGGTTATCCAAAACACTTCATTAATGAAACTAAACCTGAAGTGATAGGATATCTTATCTACAGAAGATCACCTGAACAATAGAGAAAGAACTTCTGTCATAGCAAGAAATAGGCAAACTGATACAATTGATAATAGATGGATAATTCCCTATTCTCCTGTTCTTTCAAAAGCCTTTAAAGGACCTATTAATGTGGAACTATACTGTTCTGTTCAAGGCATCGTATACATAATGAAGTATATTAATAAAGGATGCAGCTGTTTTGAGACTAGTAGATGCTGAAACAAACTTAGATGAAGTTGACAACTTTTTAACTAGAAGATTTATCAATGAAAATAAATCTGCTTACAGGATAGAATGTGCTGTTAAAACGAAGTTTAAACCTAGCTTGCTAGTATATATATATATATATATATATATATATATATATATATATATATCATCACCTGTTAATCGTAGGGCGGAGTTACATTCATCCTGTGCTTTAACATTTTTTCACAATCATCAAGTAAGGAAAATAGAAAAAAATGATATTTGTATTTTGCTAAAAAAAATTAAGGTAATGTACGCCCTTTAAATTTTTTTATTTTTATTTTAAAGGAAGCACGGTGGAGTAATGGATAACGGTTCGAAATGACGAATCAGAGAGCCGAGTTCGAATTCCAGTCGAATCCATTACATTCACTTACGTGCTAATACTGTGGGGAATGGTATGAATCCTCCATTTAAACTCTGTAGTCTGACTCTAAATACTGCATGTAGAAAAATACGAAGTTGTAATTGGTATCGCCACTGGTGGAGGCGGGGTTAGAAACACCATTGCTATTTCATTTTCTTAAATTCGCAACGTCAAACGTAATCAGGTCTGAGCTTGGGCTTAGAAAGTTAAAACTTTTTCTCGGTTGAATATCAAAACTAAATTGTAAATATTTGGAGCATCAGGGAAGTTCCTTTTACAAGGTATACATTATTTAAAGCTGATTTGATTTCGATGGAAACCTAATCGAACTATGTAAATGGCAATTATTTGTATTCATAGCTTTTTACTGTTATTGCAATTGGTTAATGAGATATTGTCAAACATTTGAAGGAAAATAAGAAAAATTAAACCTTCATCCATTGTACTTTAGATCGCATAAGCATAAATTTGTCTCGACTACGTGCGATCAGAATCACGTTCTAACAGCCGCTATTAGAGCCTCAGATGCGAAACGGTAAAATCACAATCAGCCTGGCCTGGATTGGAGAGGTGACCGCTAGATGATACACACCCGAAATAAACCTAGCAAACAGTACTAAATTCCTCACTAATAATACAACGCGATGTTCTGTGAGGTTTTATCGCCTCATGGTGTGCACCCTTCAATTCCCAGCGAACATATCGAATGTGATGAAGTAAAAGTCATTTCGGAGCCTCGGAGAAGAGAGGAACATAAAAATAAGAATATCTAAATTTCAGGGATCCGATCAGCTCACGATTCAACCTGTTTCTTTCCTTCAATCCTATTAAGGATGGTTTTCCCTGCAGGATTACAAAGACTGTGTCTTGCTTCAGTCTCTGCAGTCGGAGAACCTGAATGTTCGCTCTAACGAAAAAAAAAAAACTTCTTTGAAAGCAATCCCCAAAAGACGATCACAGAAATAGAAAAGAACAGAAGGGGAAAAAATCAGATGGGTAGGTTCGTACACGCACTGACGAACATGACAGTTTAATCATGCTTAAAAAAAAAAATTCTCTCTTCTGTTTCTGACGTCCATATAACAATTCGGGAAACTTGCTCCAAGGTTTGACCAGAGCACGCCATTGAAAAGACAAAAATGAACTACAAGCGCAATACCTTTCAGCACCGTTGCTATAAAGTAAAGGAGTCATTCTTCAGGGGGAAAAAAAGTTTTCTACTAGTATTTAAGCAATTACTTGAGAGTTGAAATATGAATCCATCTTGGAAAACTGTTTTCATCCAGACACCAAAATTATATTTTAATTGGATAATTAGAAAACGCACTAAAAGTACTAAGTTGTATGAAAATTATGTCTCTTTTTTTCTTTTAAGAACTTGACTCTAGAGGTTATTTCATGTACAAATCTAAGTACTGTACAGGAATCCACTATATAACTGCAGATAAATAGATATTAACAAATTGAAATAGATAGACAGAATTATCAATACTGTTCGACGCAGAGAGTTTAACACGAAGTCGAGTCAGCGATCAGAGTTTAATTTCTTACCTAGGCTGCTGCGTTCACTTTCACGCACATACGCCGGGAAAAGGAATGGATCAATCTCTTCGCCTTCCGGTGATGGAGTAAATAGCGGAGTAGACTCGACTCTAGTGTCAGCCATTTTAAAACAATGACATTCGGTTCGGTAAAATCGTTGAGAATGCAACGGAAAACAACCCCACTGGAAATTCACAGATAATAATAATAAAAAAATATATCTGTGTAAAAAAATGGCATTAAAATTTATTATACAGCTCCACCTTTTCTTTCAGTTGTTATAATGAAAATAAGAGAATTTAAAAGAGATTATTTTAAAATCGACCCCGAGAACCGGAAAGCTGTTCTCATAATTCCCGAAGTGAAAAGAAAGAACATCCGATTGTACTTCCATAATCAGGTTTTAGTGGTTTAAGGACAATGATTTGCCGCCTTAAATAATGCCTAAAAATAAACGATTGCCAAATATCAATCATAATGCTAGGAAACCACCGGCATTTGAAAATTTTCACACCTCAGATCTTTTTAAGATACAATATCGCCGGTGTGAGTCCAAAAGGTCTGAATTGACAGACCACCTGTTTTGTTTTTCATTTTTGAAACGATCAAACTGAGCTGTATAAGATGACAGAGACAATATTCATTGCAAGTATTATTTTGTAAAATTAGGCCCTATTTGTTTAAACCACATATTATGCAAAAAGGGCCTATGAATTGTGTTTTCACGTTTTTTCTCATTTCTGAAGAATACATTTCAGCCCTTGTGACATCACGATGTAAAAGATTGCATCAACTTCAACAAACAAACACGAGCTCATCAGAGGTTAAAAAACGAAAATAATCTTGATACATTAAACTGACAAACAAGTAATTAAGATATTTCTCAGTCTTTCGCAGTATTCTATAAATATTGATGTTTCAAAGTCAGAGTATTCTGATCATTATGCCTAGAAATTTGATTCGAGCTTTATAGAAAACTTCAAACTAACAAACTTGCCTATTTAATTAAAGCATCTGAAAAACTGTCATTGCTCTAAGTTGTCCATTCGGTGGTAACATTTAAGATCAAAAACTTCTTTCATTAATTTGACAACGCAAGTTTTTACGAGTAGAAAATTGATTTCCTAAAGGTAAATCATTTATGAGTTCTCTAAGGACGCATTCCAAAAGCTGGGAAGACTATTGCGAGGCAGGAGGATTTCTTTGGTAACGAAGAAAGAAATACTGAGATGTTATCTGACATCTCTCGTTCTTTACAGCAGCGAATTTTAGACGATTTCCTCAAAGATAAAGAGACGACGGAGATATGTTTCGCCAGAAGTATGCTAAGGATATCATGGACCGAGCGTTTGAGCAACAATGAAATCTTAGAGAGGAGGCAAACGAGGAGGTTTATACTTAACATCAGGGAGAGGAAGTTGACGTTCCTGGGACACACAATAAGGAAGAAAGGCCTTGTGAATCTGATACTCACGTGTCGAATAGAGGGAAAGAGAGACAAGGGAAAACAATGCATGACATACCTAGTGGCCTTAAGCAAGTGGATGACAGAACGTGGTCTGGGGGATGAAGCAGAAGGAAAGAACTTGTTGAGAGCTGCAAGGGATAAAATGGAGAGCTATGATCGTCTATGTCCTGAAAGGACACGGAACATGGAAAGAAAGAAGTTTATAGCAAAAGTACGTGTGAAAATCTCGCAGCTTTCCAAATCTAAAGTTAATGACTGAATAAGCTCCAGACGAGTTAAACAACTATCAAATATCCTAAAAATTCCCCGACTGAATCGCCAAATAAACGAGCTTAACAACTTAAAAAAAAATATTGCAATAGCCATAATTGTAAATGTAGGTCATCATTTTAACACATCAAAGGGTAAAAATGAAAAGTCTGAAAATGGATAAAGTTTTCCATTTCACTGAAGCAGACGTTAATCGCATAAGAATGCTATCACCTCTTCTATCTGCCCATTCTTTCTTTCATCATGAATGTTTTTTTCTTACTAAAACCAAACAGCATCTTCGATAAAAGAAAAAAAACAAATTTTCTTCCGTCTTCCCTTGCAATCAAAACTTAATGGTCTATTATTTATCTGAGGTAATGGCAGAGCGTAAAGCAGGGGTTAACTTGCTTACTAACAATAAAAGCAGAATGATAATAGGCATATGATCTAATGAGATTCTGAATGAAAGACGAAGCCTGACATATTTTGATTTTTATATAAATATAATTATTCAGATACTTGTAAAATCAACCCGGCTTCATAAAATCTAAGTGGAGATTACTGAATAGATAATATGGTGAAACGTATTTTCTGTGTGTGTGAATAAATATATACATGTGTGTGCATGTCATGAGCTAACAATGTGGCAAATACTTTTTTATATGAGAGGTATATTGATGCAAGTAGACAAGTTAAAATAAAGGACAAGAGGACACAGGAGGAAAATATCTCAGTGAAGAGCCTTGAATTTACACTTGTCTAGTATTGACGACAACAAAACAATGGTGGATAACAATTGACTTGTGCTTAAATAACGAGAAATTGGATTATTGAAAGGAATATCCGTAAAGAAAGAGAAAGAATTAAATAGAAAAAAAGGTTAAATAGCAAAAAAAAAAAAAAAAAATAGTAAGCGTTAAAAAAAGAAAGAAAGAGAGAGAGAGAAACAGGAAAGGAACAAAAGAGAAAAAGAAAATGAAAAAGAATGGAAAAACTAAAAAATAGAAAGAAAAAGAATGGAAAAAATAAAAAAATGTCCTGGGAAAGAATGTTAAAGAGAGGGAGGGAAGAAAGAAATAATTAAAGAAAGAAAGAATTATAGGCAGAAAAGGAAACGTAAACGCTAGGAAAGAGAGAAAGATATGTTGTGGCGTAAAAGGAAGTTAACGAGGAAGAAGAGTATAAAATGTACTCATTAAGGAAGAAAAAGAAAAAGTATGGGATTTTAAAGAGAAGAAAATATAATCGGAAAGAAAGAAACAAACAAAGAAACAAAGAAAGAAACAAACAAAGAAAGAAACAAACAAAGAAAGAAACAAACAAAGAAACAAATAAACAAAGAAAGAAACAAACAAAAAACAAACAAACAAAGAAAGAAACAAACAAAGAAACAAACAAAGAAAGAAACAAACAAAGAAAGAAACAAACAAAGAAAGAAACAAAGAAAGAAACAAACAAACAAAGAAAGAAAGAAACAAAGAAAGAAACAAGCAAACAAAGAAAGAAACAAAGAAAGAAAGAAAGAAAGAAACAAAGAAACGAAAACGACAATTCGTCAGAAAGTGCAAAGAAACGAAAGAAAAGTTCAGTGAAAAAATAATCCAGATTAAGAAGTCTGGTTGAGGTAAAAAGAATTGATGTGAAAGAACCTATCTGAAAGCGGCAACCACATCAAATTCAACGCTCTGGAGATGTGCAGTCATTAAAAGTACAACAAACAATAGTCACGAGTTCCTTTTTATCGCACTCCACATAACATTTAAGGAAGATCCAAAAAAAAAAAAAAAAAAAAAAAAGAAAGATTAAACTTGTCTGAAGGAGGAGTGCAGAAATGGGAAAAACGTTGTCTGATTGAAGCAGTTCCATATTATATATTGAGGCGCCACATTTCTTTGCGAAGATCGGACTGACAGAGTTTTTTTGTTTTGTTTAGTTTTTCTTTCAGTACTTTACTTCTTTCTCATCTATTCTCATTTTCCACAGAATTCTTTGGTCTTAAGCCATGCTCTCGTCATTTCCGATCAGTTAAGGCTCGGGATCGATTCTTTCCAATCTCTTTACTATTTCCTCTTCTCTTTTCATAATGTTTTTGTAGTGAGAACGTCTGTAGATGCAAAAGCGTCGTCTCAATTGTCTTGAGAGCGGGCGAAATGTAAAGAGTTCACGAGAAAGGAGATAGAGGCAGGGATTGGTATTAAAGGGAGGATAAATGAGAACGAAAGAAAAAAAAGAAAGAATGAAAAAGAGAGAGAGAGAACGAAAAAAGAAAGCCTAAAACGAAAGCCAGACAGATGTTAAAAAAAGAAAAGAATACAGAATCAACGAGAAATAGTGAAATAGAAAGGGAAAATAAAGCGAGAAATAATAATTGGCTGAATCAGACGGAGAAAAAGAAAGAAACAATGATAATCAGCATGAAAAAGATACGAAATGAAAAGAAAATCAAGGTAAAATAGTCAAAGAAAGAAAACGAGAAAAAAAGCAAGAAAAATGGATAAAAGAAAACAAACGAAGAAAATCAAAGTAAAATAGTGAAAGAAGGAAAACGAATGATGCCAAAACAGAGTGAATAGAGAAAGCAAATGGAGAGTCAAAATGAATATGAGATAAGAAAGGAAAAAAAGAAAGAAAGGAAAAAAAGAAGAAAGGAAAAAAAGAAGAAAGGAAAAAAGAAAGAAAAAAGAAGAGAGAAAAGAAAAAAGAAGAAAAGAAAGAAGAGAAAAAAATGAAAAGTAAAAGGAAAGTAAACAACAAAAAGAAAAAAAATGAAAAGTAAAAGGAAAGTAAACAACAAAAAGAAAAAAGAAAGAAAAGAAAAAAAAATGAAAAGTAAAAGGAAAGTAAAAAAAGAAAAAAGGAAAAAGAGAGAGAAAAAAAACATAGAAAAAACGAAACAACAGAACTACACCCGACCCCAAAAGAAGAGATAAATAAAGCAAAAAGAAAAATGACTGAATAAATAACTTAAGCTATGACAAAGAAAATAAAAGCACATAAATACGTACAATATAAAATGCATGTAAAAGAGTTTTTTTTTTTTATTATTCTTTTTTCTTGTGGTGGTGGAGGAGTCAGACCATCTTTTTGTCAATGTGTCAGGTTGTTTTGGTTTCGGGATTTCAATTAGTCACGAATCTTGCCGAAGTCAATCGTTTGTTTTCGTGTTCCTATTGACTTGCTTATTTCGCTTGAGCACATCATTTGAACATTGGTGTCACTTTCTTTAAGAACATCGCAGCTTTAATGCTCACAAAACACGAGTGTCACTTTCCCTTGAACTTAAAACACTCAAAAATAAGAGTCTACTCGGCTTTCGAAGAAAACTTAAATCCTTGCCGATGATGCTTTAATGGAATTCCAAGGAGTTTATTTATTGAAATTCCATTTATCATTTTTCAAATTGTTTACATTTTTTTCTTGTTCTTATTTTGGAGAAACAAAAGTTCTGTTGGTTTGTGGTTAAAACGACATTTTGTGCATTGTCGTCTAAATGAGAATAACACGGATATCTCATTTTGACATGTATTTTCCAGAATTATACAAAAGTATCTTGAAATACTAAAGATTAAATTTATTCAACAAAATCGCCATTAGCTTCAACCACGTCCTCAAGACGACATCAGGATCTCCTGCATCTCTACTGAACGGTCTCCTTGTTTAAGTTGGCGAATGCTGCCATAATCCTTGCCTTCAATTCACCTTTGGTATAAGAAGGAGTTTCCTTAGTCTCTTGCTCAACTGTATGCCACACATAATAATCAAGGGGGTTGCAGTCTGGGGAGTTAGGTAGCCAGACGTAAAGAGTGATGTGGTCGTGGTCACAGAAATTGTGTGACAGCCATGACTAGGTTCTCCTGTTTGCATGTCATGGTGCAGAGTCCTGCTGACAGACTTAGGGTCTACCAAGAGGTATACTCTTGACCCAGGGCACCATTATCGACTCAATGCACTTGATGTAGTCCTCTGTGTGGAGTCAAAAAGTTTGGGAGTTCTTTTCTTATCAGAATGATCTGAGTGAGATTTACAAGCTGCCGTACCTTCGTAATCACCATTAGACTCATCCAACTCTTTCCGAATCCTCTGCACTGTCCTCAGATTGACACCCAAACACTCTGAAATGCCGTTTCCAAATATCTGCCGGAGTGAGCTGCGTCATGGTGATCTTTTTCTCACAGACGGTGTCCAACTGAGAAGGTGTCACTTACTGGTTGATAAGCCTAGAGTAGCATCTCTAGAGCGCAGCTTTGGTGTATGAACGTCTGTCACTGCTCAGACAACAGGGTCTACTCACTGTGTGATCAAAAGGAATAATTGGCATTAATTTCGGGGCCGGGTCCACGAGTTGGCGGAAGGAAGTTACTATTGACAGTCAATCACTTGAGGGACACCACCTCGGTTTTTCTCTGTAGATTAATTTCTATTGTCTTTTTCATGTTTGGATATGACCGCAAACGAGGAGATTTGAATTCAGTATTTCTTGTTCTCAACTGGCTGCCACTCAAAGCAAGTTATTCTAGTTTGTTATGATATTTAATCTATAGCTGGAGGAGATTAGATCCATGCGTTTTCCCAGTGCGTATCAAAGGAAACCGATTCAGTTAGAAATCGAGATGAGCTCTTTGATTAGACTTTCCGAATCGATGACCGTACGTTATACGTACATCCATGAACATGTGTATTACATAAACCGTTAAGTTTGTCCTATAAAAATTTCCTTTTTAATTAAGAATGATACAAGTTATTCTATTTTCTGAGCAAGCATTTACCGACTGTGTTATCACACTGAAAATAAATCAATTGCCCATTATTGAAATCGCTTGTATTTAATATATTCTTTGCGTTGAAGCCAGTTAAAAAAAACAAATCACGGCATTTAAAATATTTTACATGTTTTTGTTTTTTTTTATTTACTGCAATATCGATGTAATCCTGAAAGTATTAGAAATGAGAAACATAGTTGAAATCTCTATGACATATAATAAGGAAAGACGGTCTAAAGAATTTAATGCTCACAAGACGCACTGCGTAACCAAAGGCTTGAAGAACACATCAAACAACTTAATGACTGTGTGAATAGAAGGCGAAATAAGTAGATGAAGCTAGGGTTAAGTGCCAAATGTTGCTTTGGAAGTTAGAGGAAGCTGTGGTGAGTTACGATTTGACACGTCCTGTAGGGAAACGGAACACGATGTGGGGTTTCAGAACGAGATGAAATCGTGAAAATATTTCATAGGAGAACCTCAGAAAATATAGATATATCTTTATTATTTTGTCCGCATGTTTACAGCATTATTTTCTTAATCTTTGAATGTGTGATAAGTGGTAAGTTATAAAAATAAAAAAAAAGTTCCCCTTTACCTAAAGCAGCAAGGGATAGCATTTATTTTCTTCTTTTGAGATTTACTGGCTAATCTCAAATCTTTTGGCCGCATGTTGGTGTGATATGACAGGCTTCAAGGAGAGAAAGCGATAAATAAAAGCTCTAATGCATCTCTGAAGTAAAAAGCCATAATTATCTGCTTTTCAGGTTTACGCTGTTATTTTTTTTTCATTCCTTCTTCCGTTAGGAAAACGAGCAAACATTTTTTTTTTTTTGCTTTTTTTGGTATATTAATCCCTGCTGTTACCGTGCCTTAGTTTTCATTTATGCGGTTTCTTTATCGGCACAGCAACGGAAAATTGCTCGATAATCGACACGTACAACAAACCAACTTATAATGTATTCCCTCTTATCGAAGTATTTGAACTCGTGTCTTCACTAATCTCAGCGATTGAGGAGCTGATTGAGTCAAAATATTACGACAAATATATCTTCGACAAAATGTCAAATCTTATATAGAAAAGGATCAGTTTACCAGAAGTAGGAAATTCCATTCGCATTTTGCTTGGGATTATAACTCTGTCTGTCGTACACTATGTTTATTTTGCTTGGTGGACGCCACATAATTGCTTAGCATAGTTTAGTTGTGATATTTAGCCAGGATCGATCTTTATGTTCTGGCAACATCAGAAGAAAGCGATAAACATTTATTCTAACTTTGCAGAAATTAAAAAAAATATAATTTATTTCCAGGTCATCTGTGCTCGCCGGCCATATTTAAACATCTCTCAGCATGCATGGAGCGTGTTGCAAAGCTCATTAAATTATCTGTAGCCACACCCAACAGATACAACCGAATTATGAAAGTAACTCGACAGATGTAACCAAACAACAAGTCTAGCAACTCGTATATTCGAAGACAAGACACGTCAATGAATGTAAATGAAGGAAGTACATATTATATAAATGTTTCTTACTGTTTTCTTTTTATATAGATAAAGAGATAGATATTATATCATATATTTGGGTGACCGAAAGCCTTTCAGTTTGTACTAGCCATCATTTTAGGAATCTATTCAATTAGTGTAGTACACAAGTACGCTGAATGAGAACCAAACTAATGTTGGTTTAACAGAAAGGTATTCGATTGATAATTATATTGGAAGAAGTTTATCAATATAACCAGTGTGTTTTCTAAGAGGAAGTTTGCAGGTCAAAAGAGATTAAACTGATGTTGGTTGTTTCGTGGATTTTACCTTATCAACCCCGGCAAGTATATATTTAAATTCGAAATCAGTTAAATAATTAACTCTATATATGTATGCATAGAAAATCAGTCGTGCGTATTTTACAAGCATGCCAACGTAACGACTTCAAGTTCGAATGAGAAAGTTAAAGTATTTCATTGGATAAAATAGTATAAGATATCGGTTGTTTCAATCATTTCGGATGGAAGATATTTCCGGATTTCTTTGGACGTCTCCTGCATCCGATATTCGTCAAGATTTGGGGAAAAAAACGTATTTATTCTGGTAATCAATTCTGGTGTTTTCACCCTTTCCCAATTACTCATCTATACGTCCTTCTCCAAGAGCGCCCTGGACATGTACATTGTGTGCCGAATGAAAGGATTTGGTAGGTCGTTCTATAAGGGGAACTGGCCACCAGCAAGAGGGCGACCTCTTCTCTTCAAGGATGCCTACCAAAAGGACATGAGGGCGATGAACATGGACATTGACATGGGAAGACGTCGCCAATGATCGCTCTCGCTGGAGATGCGTTTTACACCGAGGTATCGAGTGAAGAGAGGAGAAACGAAGACTTACCGCCGGGGAGAGGCGTGCTCAACAAGGCGACATCGGGGGAAAGCATCTTCACATGCATTCGTTTAAATCGAGACTGTCACTCCCGTGTGGGCCTGTACAGCCATAACAAATGTTGCACAGCTATCAGCAAAGACGCAGATCCAAGATTTCTTCGTCCTGGGTAAGACGTTAAAATACGTCCAGCAAGGCCTCTGATCAGGAGGTTTTGAGGAGCGTGGAACCACCTCTTAATTGCTGGTGTTCCCAGGTCCACCCTGACCCGGGCTGCTAGCAACTGTTAGGGTCCCAGCTATGGGTAAAACGTTAAATATTACCAGCAATAATTTTTTGAAAAAATTATTACCATCAATACAATTTTGAATGAAATATATTACCAGAAACAGATTTTTGACAAAACAAAATATTACCAGCAATAAAAAAAAATTTGTCGGCATTAAATAACCCATTGAGGTTGATATGCCGTAAAACAAAATAAACCAAACCAATCTAAACCAAAGAAAACATTCTATTCATACGAATCTATCCTAAAAATGTTGTCGGCATTAAATAACCCATTGAGGTTGATATGCCGTAAAACAAAATAAACCAAACCAATCTAAACCAAAGAAAACATTCTATTCATACGAATCTATCCTAAAAATGTTGTCGGCATTAAATAACCCATTGAGGTTGATATGCCGTAAAACAAAATAAACCAAACCAAATCAAGATTTCTTGAGACCGATGGATACCACACGGACTCCTACTCCAGTTTTGAGAATTCATCTATTTATGCACAAAAATAACCCGTCTTACATATGTAATTAGAAAAAAAAATGACCTAATTTACTTTTGTTTCTCGGTGTCATAATCAATTTTCCTTATAGTGTTGACTAATTTTTTTTTAAATGCCACGTCATTTCCAAATGTAGAGGCTCATGACTATCCCCAAGTATCTTTGATCCTTGTTTATAACTCACCACACATTCATGGGAAAAATGGATGAATAGTTTTTTTGTCTCCCCGTTGTCTTCTTGATAGTTTCAAATTAAGAGTTTTCCTTCTATTACATTGGTTGCCACCCAAGGCTAAATAGTCTTGTCTATACCCCATAGGTGTTTTATGGCGAGAGAGAAGAGGCAGATTCATTACTTTCCTAATGGCATTTGTGCAAAGTGAACCAACAGACTAACACGAAATTCGAACTCGGCTTGCAAATTCCACTTATCACATCAATATATATTACCTGTTCAAGGGAAGATATCGAAGATTTTGTCAAAAGCACTTAATAGATTTCTAATACGATAAATGACATCTACAAGTTTAAGGGATAATCCTATCAGTTTCATTCTGTATTTGTCCAATATATCATTCACCAAGTAAGAACCTCCCCCCTCCCCATGAAATGTGTGTTACTATATCAAAACCTTCGTAATGCGAAGTTCTTAGCGCTCACTTCCAGGCTGCCGACTTGTTACGTTACTACCCACGGACCCATCAATGATTTACATTTCCATACAGAGACCTTTTGTTTTAGATTTTTTTTTTTTTACTGGGTTTTGTTGTTGGGTTTAGATTGTCAAACACGCTTCTTTGTTGTTTTTTTTTTTTTTTTCGTAGAAGAAAATGATTATCCCATCAAAGTACGTTCCTCATACAAAAGTTCATACAAAAGAGACATCGTCTCTTAGTGAAATTTCGAAGTCAGAAAATATGTGGCTAAAATATAGGAATCAATTATTTCAACGACATGGTAATTGGAGAAGCCAACTCTTTCAGCAGGAAAAACGCAGACGCCTCTTTCAAGAATAGGCAAAGTAACCGGTGGGAAACGAATTACTGAAAACAATTGACTGTTTCGATCCCTAGAGGACAAAACAGAAGAACGTTCCCGGACAGAAATTGATCATAAATTGTGTGGTTTTCGGCCGGTCAGAGCTGGTCGATAGCCTAACATTACGATGATTCCCATGCCGTCCGTCCGGTGTTGCAACCCACAAGAATGCCATCGATATTATTTAATTCGCAAAAGTCTTAAAGAATATCCCGAAGTTCCCTTTTTATTTTTCAGAACGGGTCGGGCAGCGCCTGCGTGTCGCGGATTTACAATTAATCTGATTAAAGCACCTTGGAGGACGGATTGTCTGTCAATCAGCAAAACGTGACAGAAATTAAATATTTTGCAAAAGGAGTTTAAAACATTTTCCTACACGTCTATTTTTACATATTATTTTCTCTCTCCTTTTCTCTAATATATATATATATATATATAGCGTGTTGGTTTCGTCTTGAGGAGTTTAAAAGTTTTACTTCAGAAAATAAATAATACAGAAAATATGCTCAGATCAGGCTCTGGTCATGGTATTCGGGCACTGAGGATCGAACATGCAGTACTGTACTTACACTGGTCCTCTCATAAGCATTTACAATTTTTTTTAAAGAAATAATTGGCCGAGAAGCATTCTTTAGATGTTCATTAAGTCGCTAAACCTGTCAGAATCAAACGTCATTGTTGGGTATCCTATTTATAACATCGATACAGTGCCAAATCGATCCCCGACTTTTACAGAGTTAAACAGTTTTGCGTACGAAAATGGTTGTTTTGTTGGTTGCTTATTTTTTATTTAGCGGCATATCAATCTCTGTCTGTTATTTTAATGCTGAAATCTAAATATTTTGTACACATTCTTTTTTTTTTTTTAAGAAAATAAATATTTTAGTCATACAAATCTTACTAATCAAACGAGAAGCCAAACAGTGGCTTCTACTGCTATTAACGCATTGCTCTTCAGTTGAATGGAGCTCTCCGGGCCACTGGCGTATTTCGTATAGAAAAAAAAACGTTCAAATTTCCCTTTTTCTCTGCCGTGCGACAATAGCCTATAATAAGATTTCTGCCTGATGCCATAACTGAGAGACGAAGAGGTGGATGCGTATTTTTCCAACGGTATTTGAGCGTAAGTGAATACAAGAAACTCAACCGGAAGTGGAACTCGTCTGTCTGTTTATCACTTGCGTGCCATGACGATCGCTAAAGCATGAAACCCAGGGTCACAAACTCACATCTATCCAACCATATATATATATCTTTGTACATTTAACTGTTGTGCAGTTTCCTTAGAATTGAATTAAATGAGCCAAAGTTGAAAGCTTGATAAACATCCATGACAGACGTCTTATATCATTAAGTCTAAGTACAGATGTGTCGTTCCAAGTAAGTATTAAACTAAAGTAAAATTGAAATGGTTTATATCACTGTCTAATTGGCTTAGTCAGTTACAAGGTCAACAGTACAAAGTACCCGGCGATGAGTGGTTCATCGTATAAATAGGAATAGGCATTAGAATTCATTGATTGACAGGAAAAAACGGTCACAATTCAAAAGAAGAGCCAACCTATTTACGCTTCAATCAATAATTGGCTGGTTTCAATGGCGCATACGAAAAGAAAAGATTTTTTTCTAAGCAAAGAAATTGACTTGTGATTTTGCTGCCTCATGACGTCCGTCACCGTCTTGTACATACGACTCATCAAACAAACATAAAGCTGGAATTGGATGATCTTCACCATACAGCGGATTCACCAGACCTGTCATCTTCAGACTATCACTTGTTTAGATCCATACACTACTTCTTGTCTAGTCAGCAGTTCCGACAATTTGAAGAGATCGACGAATTCCTGCAAGAATTCCCGAAGTCAAAACCAGAATCTTTCTTTTAAATGATGCAACAAGCCGTTTAGATCTAAGGTCGCGTAATAATTATAGGAAGTCTTTCTCAAAAGACCTGCTGATAATTTTTGCATCAACCACAGGCGACAGTCTGTGGAACAAGTTTTTTTTTAACAAGGCATCTAATTATGTTTGTTTTCCAATGCATAAATGACATTATTATGACGTCAGTTCAATCTTAATTCCCTGTGTCGAGAAAATGGCTTCCAAGTGAGAGGAATTGTTGTTTTCATGGTATGGGGTTTGACCGGAAGGAAGTTGCGTGATAGAAATGGTTGTTTGTTCTTGTCCTACGCAGGGTAAATTTGCCTTACATTAGCTAGTCGACATCTGTTAATAATATATTCATATATAGGCAAGAAGGGTTTTGGAACTGAAGCAGTTGAATTAGTTTCACGGACGAAATAGTGTAAAGACCACAATATTAGATGTTGATTTTCAAGGTTAAAGAATCTGTCCATTTCACATAATACAATATTCCTATATTGTATTTTCCCCAAATTTGACCTCTTCTGACCTTAGTAAATATCAAAACAACCATTATTGTGCCTGCGTCCAGGCTTCAGTCGCTGAATCGGAGTCACTGGTTGAGAGATTTCAAAGGTTTGCTTTCTATACAGTTGCATTATATTCATTCGGAATAGTCCTCCTCACACCGATTTGAATTTTTGCTCTGGGATTATCAAATCCATATATGCATTAACGGTAATCCTAATCTTAATCGTTGCCACATAGGAAATTTAGCGTTACTGTCGGTTGAAATTTATAAAATCTTTCTGTTAAAATAGCTTTTCAGGAAGAAATTCGACGACATGAATTCAAGCGTGCTACTCGATTGGCAACTAGGTCTCACCGTTTTACTGCTAAATTAGTTAGATGCATCAGCCACATTTATTCTGTTTCTTTTCTCGTACTTCTCACCTGCTGAACTCCCTTCCGATTTTTGCTTCTCTGAAAACTACAATCTTCAAAAATTTAAATACAAGGTCAATCGCCATCTTCTGTTTATATGAACACGCTTCCTTTATTGTTCTTCCTCACTCCTCCTCCTCGCTATTCACTCTCTTTCGCTTCCTTTATTGTTCTTCCTCACTCCTCCTCCTCGCTATTCATTGTTCTTCCTTTATTGTTCTTCCTCACTCCTCCTCCTCGCTATTCACTCTCTTTCGCTTCCTTTATTGTTCTTCCTCACTCCTCCTCCTCGCTATTCACTCTCTTTCGCTTCCTTTATTGTTCTTCCTCACTCCTCCTCCTCGCTATTCACTCTCTTTCGCTTCCTTTATTGTTCTTCCTCCTCCTCCTCCTCCCTATTCACTCTCTTTTGCTTCCTTTATTGTTCTTCCTCCTCCTCCTCCTCGCTATTCACTCTCTTTCCTTCCTTTATTGTTCTTCCTCCACTCCTCCTCCTCGCTATTCACTCTCTTTCCTTCCTTTATTGTTCTTCCTCCTCCTCCTCCTCGCTATTCCTCTCTTTCCTTCCTTTATTGTTCTTCCTCCCTCCTCCTCCTCGCTATTCCTCTCTTTCGCTTCCTTTATTGTTCTTCCTCCCTCCTCCTCCTCGCTATTCACTCTCTTTCCTTCCTTTATTGTTCTTCCTCCCTCCTCCTCCTCCTTCCTCACTCTCTTTCCTTCCTTTATTGTTCTTCCTCCTCCTCCTCCTCGCTATTCACTCTCTTCGCTTCCTTTTATTGTTCTTCCTCCTCCTCCTCCTCGCTATTCCTCTCTTTCGCTTCCTTTATTGTTCTTCCTCACTCCTCCTCCTCGCTATTCACTCTCTTTCGCTTCCTTTATTGTTCTTCCTCACTCCTCCTCCTCCTCGCTATTCACTCTCTTTCGCTTCCTTTATTGTTCTTCCTCACTCCTCCTCCTCCTCGCTATTCACTCTCTTTCGCTTCCTTTATTGTTCTTCCTCACTCCTCCTCCTCGCTATTCACTCTCTTTCGCTTCCTTTATTGTTCTTCCTCCTCCTCCTCCTCTCGCTATTCACTCTCTTTCGCTTCCTTTATTGTTCTTCCTCACTCCTCCTCGCTATTCACTCTCTTTCGCTTCCTTTATTGTTCTTCCTCACTCCTCCTCCTCGCTATTCACTCTCTTTCGCTTCCTATAACCCACTTGGGCTTACTGGGGGTGAATCAATTTAAAAAAAAAAAGGATTCTTAATTCCACTAAATCTTATATTTTCTAATAATGATGGCAGTTCAATTCTGGAATGTTATGCTTGTGTCATATGAAAAGTTAACAGCTTGATTATATTATTATTATCGTTTGGTACTTCGACGTGGTGTAATGGTTAACAAGCCAGTCTCGCTAGATCAATTACAACTGAATAGTAAGTTCGATCCTCACTGGATTGTTCCTTAATCTCAGCCTTGTGCCACAACTAAGCACGAAATTTCTTGTCTATCATCAAGTTTCTTATAAAAATGGCGTACATTTTAATCTTAAAATATTACCCTAAATGGCTTTGTAGACGTCTATTTGGCGTGTAGATAGATCATTGGTATTTAATCAGATAAGTGGCGCCAGGTTATTCATGGCGGCAAATCAGAAGGGCTTGTAGTTTATTACATCTGTCCGAATGTCCAGGTGTCCAGATTTCGAAATATGTCCTAACTTGTAAAATTGATATAAAAGTCTTATATTCAGTGCTAATAGGAATATATACTTGTCAAAGGTGAATAAAATAAGTAAAGGTTTATTGTAAAAACCAATAATATATAATAAGAATAAAGATAACAGTTATGCACAAGGTCGTCGCAAGTCAATCCAGTAGTGAGGGCTACCATTGGAAGCTTGATAGTTTTCGCCTAAGTCTGATTCTTACTGAACAGATCCCAGCTAGACGGTGTCTAGCAACTTCCCCACGCAGTCATGTGGCGCAAGGCCGAATTTAATGTGATGTTCCCGAGCTCCCCCAAAAAATCCCCGTAGACTCCGCATAAACGGGATCGGGTCTGTCTATCACCCCGAACGAGAGATCCCCCTTCGGTATAGCCACGTCCGGGTTCCTCTCTACCCGAAGGCAGAGAGTTCGACAGTACAACTGAAAAGATTTCAGCTAGACAATATTTATTAGCCCGCCCCACACGAGGGTAGATGTGGTACAAGGCTGAGTTTAACGTGGGTCTTCCGAATCCGTAGGTTCGACCAAAAATATTCCCTTTGAAACCGTATAAACGGGTTGAGGGTCAGTCTACCTTCCCGAACGAGATCCTGCCCTTCGGTAGAGCCTCGTCCAGGTTCCTCTCTGCTCAGAGTCAGAGAGTTCGACCGTCTAGCCGAAAAGATTTCGGCTAGACTCCGTAGTTCGTTGACTTACAGATACTTATAGGTAGTTACTACTTATAGTGTAGTCACTCATGGAAGTGACAGGTTATTCCATTACATCGAAAAGTTTCATTAAGAAAATGCTTATACAAAAGTATGAATTAAATTAGATTTTACTCAGCTGTACCACTCCACAAAGCACTCGTCTATTCCTACCTTGATCCATCTCTACAAGAGCCAGATCAGACCAAATATTGTTATCGTATCTAGGTTGGAGCTGGTCAGCCCTCACTTTCCAATCTCGACCGAGTTCAAAACCTTTTGCCCGGTCTTGTGTGTGATGCATTTCTTTCCATCCTTCAACTCCTTTTCCCACACACGCAATGTCGCTTGTCTCTCGTTATTCTATCGCTATTTTCGTGGCAGTTTTCGGACGTACTATACTCCTTAGTTCCAGACATTGACAGCTCGAACCCGCTCTGCCGCTTATACCCATATTCCATTGGTGAAGAAGAAGTTCCACTCAGACAGCTTCTCTCCCATAACTGTTGCAATGGGAAACGGACTCCCGAGTTGATGTTTCCTGATCACTACAATCTTAACCGCTTCAAGTCTAGTGTCAAACTTTATATATTCTACGTATTCTCACAATATACAACTCTTGTCAACAAAAACATTTAGTAATCCTCTACCTTGAGTGGCGCTTCGTCCTACTCTTGGGTGAACAATATTTGAAAAAATAAAATCAGGTGTAAGACTACGAGTTAGGGATCCCCAGCAGAGTTCCTATATTGATGCCGATTTTTTTCCGCGCAATTAGATGATTAATCTCCAGGTTTTGTTATAATTCGACGCAGATGGCAAGCAAAAAAAGCGTAAACTGCTGTTATCTATTCGCTTGTTCTGCTTCAAGCCATTCTGTTTATATGAGGTTTCCATTATTTTCAAGACGGCGGCTTTATACTTGACCAACAAGCACAAAGAAATGAAAATTCTACGCGATTTCTTTTATGTGTAAAACGATGCTGACAAAAAAAGAAAAAAGAAAGAAATAGTTTCTAAACCTCGTTATCCTTCTCACTGAAACCAAATATATCGACTGACAAAAGAGAGATCAAGGAATCGGAATCAAGACAAAGTGAAAATGATTACGTATATAAACTTACCAAAATCTATTCACTTTTCATGTCGCCGTGTATCTTCAAGGACGTCAGCGACTACAGATCTCGATAGCTTCCTGTTCTTTGTAGCTCTAAGCAATTTTTACCCCTCCCCCACCTTTACCATTGTTATGGAGTGGTTTCACAGTGGAGGCTTGTATTTGTACTAAGTCGGTCCTAAAATAGGTTCGATGTACAAAACGTTAGGAACTTGATATAATAGGTAATGACGCAGAGTAAATCTAGTTGTGGTCGCTGATAGTTTAGTATCCGACTAACGGTCGTCCGGCATCGACTGACTGAACCACTGAGCGACTCCCCCTTTACTCTTACTACTACTTATTATAGTAGGGAGAGTCTATTAACTATAGAATAGGTGTGTTCCACTATAACAACCATGTCTCCCAATTCCTACTCTGCCATTCATTTACATAAACTCGATAGGTAAGTTATTCTCTGCTTCCCTCTAGTCCTCAATATCGCCTGTATCATATTTTCTAACCCTTCTTGCCTCGTCCTAGAAATTTTAACTGTCCTTTTAATTAGACATCTCTTTTCGTTGCTATTTTATTTAAAACGCCCTCGTTACTCAAATGACTCGCCCCATAGTATTCTTAGCGTTCTTCTACAGAATCAAATCTCTGTCGCTTCCTGTCTCATCTTCATCTGTAAGGAAACTGTCTCATATTTATGGCCATGTAGGAGAATGGCTATTACATAGCAATTCAGCACATTAATTTGTTTGCAGTATGCTTTAATACATTTTTAGCCTCAAAAAGATTTATTCTATTCCAGTGTGATTTCGGATTTCTCTGTCGCGTTTTGATGTCCCCAATATGTCACATCTTGGGTTGTCTCTTTTACTGACGAACATCTATTCCGTCTTCTTGTAGTTAATAGTCAGGAGGCACGGTGAAGTAATCGATAGCGGCCCGGATTGACGAATCATTTACGTGTTAATACCCTTGGGAAATATATGAACCCTCTTCTCACAAAGCCCAGCATGTCAGACCTAGTTCTATAGCCTTGGATGGCAACTGGTCTTCCGCAGAAAAAAAATGGCGACCTATTGCGACAAAAAAATCTGTTTCGTTAGCCATGTATCTTTCGATACATGATCGCCTACGCATGACACATAATTGACTGAAAGACGTTTTTCTTAGAGTTCTTAAACCTACCGAAATAGGTGAACAAAAATATAGCTACATATCATAAGTAAAAACGAACAAACATAGCCATAAGTGTATGGCGTGTGTCTGTGTTCGTTTGTTTTTTTACCACTAGTGAATTCATCTGTTATATATATTTCACACCAAACAAGTTAATAACGCCACTAGGATGCAAGAGGTTATTAAGTGTTAGAGACTATAAGAAAAAAACTGCTATTAAAGAGAGAAGACAATAAGAGAACAAAGAAGACAAAAATGTAAAAATTGATACTGCATTTACATTTTTGAAAATCAAAGTTGACTGGGAAACAAGAATCCAGAAGAGAGTTCCACAAGCGAGAAGTGCGAGAGAAGAAACTGTTAGCATAGAACTTACGGTTACATCTAGCCATTTTAAATTTATCAAACTTTGCCGCCAGTCTAGTAATGCGCTTACATTCATAAAACCTAGGTAGCATAGCAGAAAGTTCATTAGAACAATTACCATGAAAGTTTTTATATATATATATATATATATATATATATATATATATATATATATATAAAAAAAAAGGTACAGAGAAACTACGCTACGGCTGTGGGAAAAGGGCTGAGTCCGAGATGCCAAGTCAGAACCAATACAATTGCAGTTTATTCTTTGGATATCATCAGGGATACCTAAATATATACCAGAAGCACCAGACAAGATGTGACAGAAATATTCAAATTTCTCAAATATATTATATAACTGGTATGACCTGTTACTAACATTCATCCACTATATCAATTAAAGTGCATGTTTCAGTCAATATCTGTTCAAAATTGACTACATATATTAAAATCCGTATTTGAGTCTTGCAACACGTTAAAAGGAGCGGAAAAATTAAAAAAAATAAATCGATCTCTTTCCATTTTCCAGTGATTTGCTTAGTGAAAAATACACATATATTTATTTATTTTTTTTATCTACTCTGAATATTTTTAGGAAAATTCTTTTTAAAAATATTTTCGGATAAAATTAATTATACTTGTCAGAGAGTGAACGTTTTCATCTTGAGAAACATATCTGTTAATTTATCAACTTCCCCTTCGATGAATATGCCGTCCACAAAAATAGAACATTTCAATTCAGCTTTATATAAATGAAATGGAGTCAGTGTGAGAAATATGGCGCCTGTCTGAGAAAGAGGGCATCACACAGTTAGATGTGGAAACCGAGTTCGATGCGATGAAAACGCCAATGTTTTCCGTTCTTAGCCAAATTATAATCATTCTACAAGTCAAACACACGGACGACATCCAGCCAACATTTCTCTTCACATCTAAATAGAGATGTTAACTTTTTATATATAGTAGTGACGAAGTAATTGTAGACAACTTCCTAACAGACAAACTTGTCTTGATTGGTTGAATCAAAGCGGTGAAAATAAGTAGTTACTTTTCAATCATGGAATCTTCCAATGGTCGTACTTGATGTTACACTATCCGAAAACGTTTGGTTTAGCTTAGGTATAAAGTTTGCGTCCGAGCGTCACCAGATATACAAATCTAGTTGAAATGCGGGAACTAAATTAAACTATTTGTACAGTTCACTATGAAGAATCCCACAAACGTTTTAGGTAGATTTTACCCTCGCTAGAGTAAGTCGCAACTAATTAACAAGGAACACATCTGAAAATTTTTAAAAGTGAAAGAGGAGGCAGGATGTTTTGCGTACGAATTCCATCAAGAGAGCATCCTCGCTATTAATCTGATATGTTATTTTTGAATACGTGGCTCGCATTACTGGGAATGAACGGAATTAACCGATCTGTATATTAGTTCTTTCTTTTTGTTCTCTAAAAAACAAAGATCTCCCTACTTCTTTATGATCTTCCTCCGTCAAAACGTGATAGCATCTGGCGCATGTGAAAAAAAATGCAAGTTTGCAGAAAGCTAACATTACAGTTATATACTACCGACATATGATGTTAGATGATCAAGTTAACACAATCCGTTTATTTATCTTTCACTTACAGCACACACAGAACACCAGTTACTTTTCAGACAGACCTCATATATATATATATATATATATATGATAGCTTGTTAATAGTTATGGATTTTTTTAAGCATTTCACCCCAAGCAAGGCGGGAAGCCACTAGGACGCAAGGGGTTACAGAAAATAGCAAGATCAGATAGGAGTGATAGAAGAAAGGATGAGGAGAAGGGTAGTGGATAGATCAAGGCAACTGGAGATGTCGATTGACATTACACTTGAATAGCTGGAGATTATAGCTCACAGGGAAACAGGAATAGGGAAGGGAGTTCCACAGGCGTGAGGTGCGAGACATGAAGCTATTAGAGTAGAAGAGACGGCTACATTTATGAGTTTCGACAGTGAAGGGGTGAGAGCGGGATGCCAGCCTCGTAAGGCGCTGGAACTCATGACGTCTGGGAACCAGCGAATGCAGCTCCTCGGAACAATTTCCATGAAAGTATTTGTAGAACAGACAGAGGGAGGCGACGGCGCGTCTGTGAGAAAAATTAACGTATTAGACCGTATTAGGAAAATGATCCATAAGGAGTTAAAGGATTTAGGTCTTAAAGTTAAAATAACTACCAACATTAAACAGGTAGACTTTCTGGATGTTACCCTAGACCTTAACAATAGTTCTTTTCAAGAAGGTTAATTCTATTCAGTATATTTATATCTTAATTCTAACCATCCCTCGTCAGTTATTAAGCACATACCCTCTTCCACAGAATTTAAAATCAGCGCTAACTCTTCTAGCAAAGAGATTTTTAATAAGAATAACGAATTTTACAATTCTGTCCTTAGGAATAGCGGTTATAAAGGTACTGCTATTAAATACAAAAATCTCATTAATCGTGACCATTAATAAGAAAAGAAAATCTAGGAAGATCATCTGGTTTACTCCCCTTTTCTACCTTATGGTTAAAACTAAATTAGGACCAAAATTCCTAAACCTTATTAATAAACATTTTCCCAAACTTAATCCGCTTACCAAAATATTTAATAAAAATAATCTTAAATTAAGCTACTGTTGCGGGGATAACTTCGAGAAAATAATTAAACAAAACATTATAAAGTCTTCAACAAGTATAAAAATTCAAAAAGCATGGCGTATTATAATGTTGCGTTAAATAATACTAAATACAATAATACTAATACCAGCGGATGTAATAGTAGGAATTCCAATGATTGCCCACTACAAAATAAGTGCCTAGATAGTTCCCTAGTTTATCTTAGTACTATTTCTACACTTGAAAAACCGAATATTAAAAAAAAATTACATTGGAAGTACTAAAAATACGTTTAAAACCTGTTGGTATCAACATGTGCTTTCCTTTAAAAGCAGTTCTCATAAATATAGTACTTCGATGTCTAAGTACTTTTGGAGTTTAAATGAGAAAAACAAAACTTCCACTGTTAAATGGAAATTAATTAGAAGGGCTCGAACCTGTAATTCCTTACACGCACCATGTTATCTTTGTCTCAATGAAACATTGGAAATCATTAGATTTAAAGATAGAATTAACCTCTTCAATCAAAGGAATGAACTGTTAGTTGTAGACATAATTCACCATTTACAATCTGGGTAGAAATATTATCTATGACAATGGAATGGTATTGTAAGTTTATATTATTATTATTATTTTTAATTTATTTATATTCATGTAAAATATGTGTTTGTATCTGTGTATTTTTACGTTTTTTGTGACTAGATCATCGTCGTTAATTATAATCTCCTTTTATTTGCCAGCGATTTAACCTAGCATAGATTGTTAAGTTGATATTGAATAGTTGTGATTCTTTATGCATTAATTTTGCATGGACTCTGAATTCATTATGGTTATATTGATAAGTATATATGTACGTATGTTAGTATACGTGATTCTACTTCTGTTTATATAGGGGTGTATTTATTCGGTTGCATGTATTTGCGCATGTGTATCTATGTGTTAGTCTATGTGTGTATGTATGTATGTATGTATGTGGGTGGGTGTATATGTTTGTGTATATATTATGTATATCTTTATAACTGTGTGTATTTTTGCATATATTTGTCTACATGTGGGTATGTCAGTGTGTTTATATTTTTGTTTATATGTTCGTTTTTTTTGTGTGTGTACGTATTCCGTTTGAACTTGTGAGTTTATTTATTCGGGATTTTTGTATATGTATGCGTATGTGTGTATTTATATTTCTTCATTTACTTTGGTTATAGCCTGATATACTTAATTCAACTACGTATATGTATGCATCGTACATACGCTCACCGTTTTACCTTTATTTGATTACCCCCTCCCTTTTATCTATATGTTTGTTCCTCTATGCTATATTTTGATATTTAGTATGTGTGATTTTATTATTGTATTTGTGCTTGAATCTTGGTTAGTTTATTTGTATATTGGTACGGGTGCGTGATTGCATATATTTGTTAGGTTGGTGCAAAATAATGACGTAATAATGTCGTTTTTTACGTATTTTTTAACGTCAAAAACGACATTATTACGTCATTATTTTTGCACTAACCTAATACTTTTATTTGTATATACTTGTGTCTCATATTATTTTCTTTTGTTTGTTTTTTTTTATTCTTTGTTTTTATTCTTTTTTTTTTTAATTTTTTTGTTTTTGTTTTCTTCTATTTCCTGTGTCGTTCTTATATTTGCGTACTTATATATTTAATTATATTTACATGTTTGTATATTAGGATGCTAATGTGTTTGTTGTATCATTTGTATAATCCCTTTTCCTATCCACTTTTTCATCTGAATTCAGACTTTCATGTGTCTAACACTTGTAGTGATCGTACATACTTCTTACATCAGCATTGAATTTAATGGATAAATTGGCACTTCGCTAAGAACATTATATATATATATATATATATATATATATATATATATATATAATTCTCCTGTCACATTTTTTAATAGTTTTGTAATATTTTAAACCTAATGCTCGGTTAAATTTAGAATTTGAAATTTTTAAATTTACTGTGACATTAGAACTTAATTTGTTCATAGTAATTTCTAGTTAACCTAACAATAACTTTAATGCACCAATAGTTTGTATTTACGGTTTGTTGAAACGTTTTTTTTTTAATTATCATATACTTGTATTCTGATTGGTCATCGGAGGTTACGTAAAAAGTTTCCCATATTGAGTGGGGTTGTTTGGTTTTCAAAAAAAAAAAAACTATTTATTTCGCAATCAACACCAACACTTGACAAGACACCAGAAGTGTTAAAACGAAATGGCTATTTTCGTAGTGATAACATGCTTGTCTTATAATGAATATATATATATATATATATATATATATATATATATATATATATATATATTATACATAATTTAACGACGTCATGAACATTGTTTTGCGGGGTGGTTTTTTCCTTCTTGCCTTTGATTCTACGCGTTGAACTTACAGGAAAATATACGTTGTCTGCGCTTGTGACGCAGGCTTGGAGCACAGGCATGAACTTATTTATCTTTTGAATTTCAATTTGACATTTAAATATGCCAGACATATCACATTGATATTATTTCATTTACTCTATATTTATTAACAGGCTGCTCTTATGTGCCATGTGCCTTCAGCTAATGGGGGCTCATAACGCTCCTCTGCTTCTTTCCTTTGCCGATCAAATGAACTTTCTTTCCTGCTCTGCCATACATTTTCATGCATTCGTTAGAAAGGTTATTCGATGTTTCGCTATGCTCGACTTGCATTATGTATGTCGTGTGATTGTTACATTCTACAAGTCCTCCTTCCACATTATGAGTTCAAGCCTATAAGCTTATTAGAAACTGAATATCTCGTCACTCTTATCGCCTGAAGATTCTGAGACTGAATCAACATTTAAGTGTTCACATGAAACTAAGTCGTGGAAAGCAGTAACATATTAGTATTGGTTTAATTATATATATAATATATTATATACACACTACAGTTCAGAAGTTGGTAATAATATATATACACTATAGTTCAAAAGTTGGTAATAATATATATACACTATAGTTCAAAAGTTGGTAATAATATATATACACTATAGTTCAAAAGTTGGTCATTTTTAAATTGGTACACAAAAATAGTTTGTTGTTTTTTTTTACTTTAAATAAGAGAAAAATATTACACATTGTTAAAAGGTGAATCATGATTTTTATTAGAAATTTTTATTATGAGAAAAAGAAAAAAGCATTATATAATTAAATTTTGCTCTCGTCAAAATGTCCTCCGTTAACTTTGATTACTGCAGCACAAAATTTTAGGATTCGTTGCAAAAGTTTCTCAAAGCATAAATTTGATAATAGATTGTACACTTTTTTAATGAGTAAGAGCTCTTTTTCTTCTTTTTTTCACTCTTCTGTCAAGTTCATCAGATGCTAATTCTGTTGATGGTTTCAAATTTTTAAGTATATATATATATATATATATATATATATATATATATATATATATATATATATATATTATATTAGTTCTGTACAAAAGTAAATGAACCCCTAAGTTAATCTTAAAAACTGCGAAACTTCTGCACAGTTTCCGACATTGGTCAGGAAGCCTTTGGGAACCACAGAGATCAAATTAGGATTTGGCTGAATTTGTTCAACTAGATATCTACTTGCTCTTGCAGTTATCTTTTTTTTTTATAAAAGGCCTCTTAATTGTGCTGCCTTCATACCAAATGCCTTCCATTAATAAATAATTTGTCGCACGGTGGAGACGCGCATTTCAAATCGTTTTGAACGCATTTTGTAGTCATCTTCACCATTATAAAGCTTCAACTATGCGAGTTTTTCAAACTTCGAGATGATCTTTCGATATTGGCATATTTATTTTTAAATTTAGTCTCTAACGTCATCTTTTTGAATACACACTGAGTTATATTGGTTGACTGTGCTATATATAGCTTACCCCCAAAATGAATATGTACCATTTTGATTTTTTACACGTGCACAAGAAAAATTAGTGAGAGTGTATATATGAATGAGAGTAAGGGATGAATGTGAGAGGTAAAGGAAAGCTTTAGAGGGGGGCTAACAGACGAGATTATGAACAGGAAGGCCTAAAAGTGAAGATGGGGATTAAAATTTAACAGAGAGAAGTTTTAAAGAGAGGGGTTAAAAGACGGTTTAAATGAGTGAGAAACAAATAAATATGAGTTATTTTCCGATGCATTATTCATTAGTGAAACGCTGACCTAAATTAAATTAAAAACCGACACCGGAAATGGGTTTATACATTTATGGGGATACTGCGCACAATAAAAGACGATATAATCTAAACTTAAAAATCAGAAGTGGGGATGTGCATTTTCCTGAGGAAACACCACTTTTTTTTCGATTCACTAAAACAGGTCTTTTTTTACTTCAAAGCCGCGTTCAAACGCTCTAATTGCTGACAGTAGACTTGAGCATTGATTGTTGCATCAGTTGGTAACAACTAAAAGTTCTTGTTAGAAAAATTCTGTACAAAAATTTATTGCATAGACTAAAATGAGGATTGGAAAAAAGGCACTTAATATTTAATATATTAGGTTGGTGCAAAAATAATGTCGTTTTGACGTTAAGTTGAACGTCAAAAACGACATTATTTTTGCACCAACCTAATAGTTATATTTCTTTATAATACGTGAATCTTTACAAAGAAGATTTAAAACTTTGTTCATTACAATTAAATTTCCAGTGTTTTTGTCTTAGAAAAATAATTTGTTGTTTTCCTTTTCTTTTTTACTTTAACCAGTTTCGCTTAGCTTTTGAAAAAGTTTTTAACTGTTTCTCTCTCCACGTGTTGATGCTTATGTTTTGTACCAATGAAAAAAAATGAAAATCAAGGGGCGTAACTGGCTATATATGTCGTTTATGGAAATGGTAATTTGGTAGAATCTATTTATGCAATGAATTAAGTATGGGTTTGAACATTTTGATTATATATATATATATGAAAAATTATTGAGTTGTGTAATAAATTCCGCATCAGAAATAAGTTATTGCAAATATACTCGTAAAAGATTATGCGCTGAAATTCACTTTGTATATTTATAATATAAATAGCAGAGTATCCGAAAAACTGTACCCGCATCGTTTGGTTAATAACAATTTTATTAAGACATTTTTGTATAATAAAATCTGAAATAGTGTCTATGTAACGTGTATTTATGAATGTTTACCAGTAAGTAATCAAACTCGTGACATGAAAACCAATAAACTAAGTAAGAGGAAATCTGCATCCAAGATTTTTCTGCGACTCCAAGAATGGTTTCGCTTTGAAGTAATTACTGTTTGTATACAATTCTAGCGTATCTGCGGAGGCAGCCCGGCACGCATTCGGGCTAAAAGAAATTTCATCTACAAACAGATCAGAGGCAATTATTTTTGTATGCATGAGACGATGGGAAATAAAAAAAATAAAAATAAAGAAAATAAGGCATATAATTCGTTGTGATCATAAATAGCAACCAGTAATTCTATGATCAAATGCTTTATACTTCTTTGGCAGAGTTAATTTCAACGTGATATCGTTTACGTATTATGCACTCGTGGGCCTGTGTCATCGCTCGAGACAAAGTCGGTCCGGAAATGATCCAGTCATTTAATATGAACAAACAAGTAACCTATCTATAGCATTGGCACCTTAGTCCTCTTCATAATACTGCCCTAGGGACTTATTACACATATCCTAATGGGGGCCAGCACGTTTTTTTAAACTTTCTTCGAAATTGTTTTTTGGGATCGTTATCATCTGCTTTGTCGCATTCTCCTTAATCTCATCCACAGTCTGAAACCTTCCCGCTTTTCAACAATGATTTTAGCTTCAAACAATATTAAAAGTCTCAGAGATCCTAATGTGAACTGTAGTGGTCGGGGGCTAAATAACGAGGGTGATACACGTGGTTTCTTTTTTTTTGTGGTGGGGGGGGGTATTTAAAAAATGGCTGGATATTTTCCAGACATTCGAAGGCACTCCCGCCATTATATTATAATCTACTATCAGCGCAGCCAGTCACCAATTTTTTTTTATTGCAATTCATGCATATTCAATATACTAGAGGGTTTTGGTTATCCAAGGCGTTCGAGAATGTGTATCACTCTCAGTTGATAGTAATGCTTCACACTCGAGCGAATAACAAACTTTAATCTGAGCGTCACTCTTTTAATCATCTCCTAATAATGACAGTCCGCTTGTTTCCCAGTACATCAATCTGCCAGAGTAACTAGAAAATCCCTGTTGCAAACGCCTGCTCTGATATAACTGCTTTACTTCAACGCCTGCAGTCCAGAGCTTGTGGTTTATACTGTAACTAAGCTGAGAAGACCGCAGTTACAGTTTCTCGAAGAAAGCGCATAATCTGGCGGGATCAATAGTTGAACATGAACAGTACGCTGAAACTCTCAGTCACGATGACTTGTGATTTTGTGTTTAAACAACCATCGACGGCATCCGAACAGAATCGTCTCTCCAAATTCCCTCACAATGTTTGGGTCAACCCGTGATGCGGCCTCCAGACACTTTTCCAACGGGGACGTACACTGGAATTATCTCCCGATGCCGTTATTATGACTTCGTTGCCAAATCGACCCGTGTGTGATTTCGAACCTGATTCTCATAGTCAGAAAACTAGCGTTGTATCGACACGAGCACGTGCCTTATAAATCCTCCTAAATAAAATATAATTTACGCAAATTTATGTCTACGTTTCAAGCAAAACGCATATCCTCTATAAATTCGATGATCACATAGCATAGAAGATAAGTCAATGTCGTCTCTTCAACCAAATGACTAACCCGAGATAGTGTCTGTTCACGCATGCGTTATAATGTCCATTCTGATTGGTTTCCAAGTTGTAGTCAAGGTCGTATGCGAGATATTCAAAAAGGCTGAATTCTTTCTGGATGGAATTAGTACACATAAATTCCTATGTCTGGAACTCTGTCTATAACCAATTTTCTGGGGGCGGAAAAGGCAAAAATCTACTTATTCCTGTGCTTGTTTAATCACCAAATATCTTAACAAAATCATCTGGTAACTGGCATCATATGATAGTAGACAGTAAAGAGAATGGATGGGCGAGATATCGTGAAAATCTCCTCCTTTAATTACCTTTACTCGCTCAAGCAATAGCTGCAAAAAGCAGCTTAAATGGTTATCGATTCAGTCACCGTGTAGATATGGGAGCTTTTAACTTTTACGTGTATTTTTATTACTTATATAAATGACTGGTAGATTAGTGTCAAGTTAAAGAAGATACTGCCTTTTATAAACTATTGTCGGAAACTTTTACATAGCAGTCATCCGGAATGATGTCGACTTCGTATAGATCAATGTTTCCCAATCCTTTTTTTTCAACTAACGCCCCCCACCCCGCCTTGGGGACAAAACTTTTGTCAACCCGTCCCCAACTGTCAAATTAAATTTCTAATATTATACTGACTTCATCTTTCATAGCAAGATGACACTTAGGTATTAGTGCAAAAATAATTTTAATATTCTTTTCGTTTCTATTATAAATATCAATGATTAAAATGCCGAAAAACAAACTTTATTTTATAGCTTATCTCAACGTTTTCAATGAGATGTTTGGCTTTGGTTCTAACTCAGTATCTTAATCTAGGTTCCATGCTGCTTGGAAGTATCTGTCTATATTTCTGAGATGAGATATTATGTACACTATTTACATTATTCGCACTATTGTCTTCATCTTTGTCGCCATATTCATCACAACGTTTCGGCCGTTGTACGCTTCAGCCTCATTCAGGTGGTTGGAATGTCGAACTGAACCCTTCATTTCGCTCACTGGAGTAGACTGTTCCAGTTACACGTGCCATATCTAATATATATCAGTTATCTCCTGTTAATTCCCCTCTCCAAGTTCTCATTGACGACCCTAAAGGGTGTAAGTTTAATACCTTGTTAAGGCGGTGGAGAACTTTGAGTGGGGAATTAACAGGAGCTAATTGATAACTGACATCTATTAAACATGGCACGTGGAACTAAACGTGTTAATAGTTAGTAGTATGGCTATAAATATATTTTAATGATATTTTCTCTTTAAAGGGTTATGTTCTTTTTCGCTCGACATATGCTTTACAGAAAAAATCAAACCACAAAAAAATTTTCCAATAGCGTCTCACTAATTTTTACACATTTTAGCACCCAGAATGTATTCTTACACATATTTGAATATTATCTGTGACGTCATTACACGTGACACGTATCTAACCAATAAGAAATAACCAAACACACCATACAACTAATCTGCGTTTCTTCGCTTTATATCATTTCTATCTTGATCTCTGACGAAGCTTTAATTAAGTGCTATATGCTATGTTAAGATTATATATATATATATATATATATATATATATATATATATATACACACACACGTGTAAGAAACTGGCAGTTCAATCCCACCTAAGTAAAATAACCAGACGGCTGGATAACAAATTTTAATATACAGTGTAACCCGGATATAAGAAAGTTGTCGGGACCGGAGAAGAAGTCTCTTATATCCGGGTTTCTCTTATATCCGGGTTTGGTCTAATTTATATACATTAACACAGGCTCTAATTTGGGACCAGAGAAAATCTCTCTTATATCCAGGTTTCTCTTATATCCGGGTTACACTGTATAAAATATAATGGTCTGCCATATAGTTTTGGCATGTGACTTTTATATACTACTTCGTCATTTTTTGTGTTATGTACAGGGTGATGCAAATGTCGTGCACCTAAGGGATTAATTGATTATGTTTTAAATATCTAATTTGTTTTGATATTTTCTTATTTTGCTGAAACAATAGGTTACCAGACCCCACTCCTTTAATTCAATTGTTTATCAGACGCGCCCATTTTGAACAGCACATATAACAATTAATTCACTAGTAAATACAATTGTCATGTGTAATTATACTTTTTGTTTTGTTCGTTTTGTTTTGTTCTACGGTATATCATTCTCAATGGGTCACTTAATACCGACAACTTTTTTTTTTTTACCTGGTAATATTTTTGTTTTGTCAAAAATCTATTTCTGGTAATATTTTTTTTTCTTCAAAATTGTATAGCTGGTAATATTATTTCCAAAAACGTATTGCTAGCAATATTTTTTTTCAATAATGTATTGCCTCC
This sequence comes from Acanthosepion pharaonis, assembly GCA_903632075.3. Lineage (NCBI taxonomy): Eukaryota > Metazoa > Mollusca > Cephalopoda > Sepiida > Sepiidae > Acanthosepion > Acanthosepion pharaonis. The sequence goes on along the minus strand of CAHIKZ030005574.1, from coordinate 1,357,143 downwards.
GGTAATTTTTTTTTTTCAAAAATGTATTGCTGGTAATAGTTTTTTTTCTTCAAAAATTTATTTCTGGTAATAATTTTTTACAAAGTATCTTTGGTATTATAAACTATTTTTACCTTTTATAATGCTTTTTACCTCAGTTTCGGGGTTAAGTATTTGCCAATAGCTGGGTCAGGGGTGGACATGGGAATACCAGCAATTAAAAGGTGGTTCCACGCTCCTCAAAATCTCCTCATCAGAGGCCCTGCTGTTGGACGTAGTTTACCGTCATTCCCAGAACGCAATTATAGTTTTAATAAATTATCCCTTTGGTGCGCGAATTTTGCCGCATATATATATATATATATATATATATATATATATATATATATATATATATATATGTGTGTGTGTGTATAGATATTTCTTATTTAGTTGCTATTAATGAAACGGAGTAAATGGGCAATTTTTAAAATAACTGTTTTGGGTTTTTTTTATTTATTGTTGTTCTTTCCGAGGGAAAGTGCATTCCTTTTGAAAAACGTGAAAAAAAAATGTGTAAGGACGGAAATGGGTAAATAAATAAAAAGGTTATTTTTTTTATGTGCATTAAAACTCTTTTTAAAAAAATATTTAAACATCGAGCACTCTTATATACGTAAGAAGAGGGATATTTAAGTTGTGTGTGTGTGTTTCACTTTATTACTTTGTTAGAACCAAAACTTCAATTTGCCAAGTGAAGACGACGATTAAAAGAAAAAAAGATTTACAATTACGACATATACTTAAGTGGAAGCGAACCTACCGGCTAGAAATACATAAGCCAACACAACAAAACTCAGAATATTCGCTTGAATAATTCATTGAAAAGAACTTAAAATTCTTTTTCGAATTCCAGCCATTACATATATGTATATTACTATGCGGCATGCGCTAAATTAATATTTACTTGTTCATTTGTCTCGTTAGGAGGAGCCTATATCGGTTGAGTATTAAGCCCGAGTTTTTACTGCTGACTCGCAAAGAGAAAATAAAACTCCAGATTTCGGACAAAATCAATTATTTTTTGGCAAATAGTCTCGTACAGATATTTCAGATATCATCGCTTTTCACGTCCGAAATAGATATAGCATTCCATACGGAATTACTTCCCCTAGATTTCTTTACCTAGCCTCATAATCTGATAATATTTTTTTCTCTCTATCTCTCTCAGATGAGATATTATGATTACTTGCATTATTTACATTGTTCGGACTGTTATTATCATCATTTGAGATCATAGACAAAGAACATCATAGGAAAATTCGTAAACTTAAGGAATCAGCACATATTCTAGGCCACAAAAATCTCCTGAGCCGACCAAGCATAGAAATGAATACAATATGGGAACCAGTAATAAGGAGTGCCAGAGAAAATTGGTAATAACAAAAATTGCAATATGAGCTCTGGTAAAAAAACATGCAATGATAACAGCAAAAAGTGCAATATGAGCACTGGTAAAAAATGATTGAAGACATTAGGTTTATAATACCCAGAAATTCATACATAGATGTCTTCAATGACAGCGGATAAATGCGTTAGTTAGATCCAGTGACAGGATCCAAATTGAGTGAGTTAAATGGTTAAGGTGGTGGAGAAGGGAATTAACAGGAGATAACTGACATCCATTAGATATGGCACCTGGAACTAGAACATTCTACCTCAGTGAGCGAAATAAAGGGTTCAGTTCGGCATTCCAACTACTTGAAGAAGGCCGGAGCGTACAACGGCCGAAACGTTGTGACATGGCGACAAAGATGAGGACAATAGTCTGAATAATGTAAATAGTGTACATAATACCTCATCTCAGAAATATAGACAGATACCGGACATTTTATTTCGTCCACCGGAGTAGAGTGTTCTAGTTCCACAGTGGTGAACGAAAACTTGGAGAGATGAGTTAAACAAAAATAAATTAGACATCCAGAAGAGGCGTGGCACGTGGAACTGGAACAATCTACCCCCGGTGGATGAAAAAAGGATTCAGTTCGAAATTCCAATCACCCGAAGAAGGCCGGAGCGTACAACAGCCGAAACGTTGTGAATATGCCAATGAAGATGTATTGATAATGATCGATTGGAGAATCAGTAAGATCGATTTTGTGTGTGTGTAGCAATTTCGTTCTAACACGGAAAATTTTTAAACACGTTTCTAACACATGTAAATAATGCAAGGAAATATAATTTAATACTTGTAAATGTAGCAAATAATAAACGATCTTTAACATAGGATCAAGATTAGTGTTCGAATTCTCATAACACGCAGATAATCTCGCGGATTTTTTTAGCGGAATATATGAATTTCTGAAAATATATTTGAGGCCAAAAAGCTCACAAAAGCAACTAAAATCTAATTTCCTTTTAAGCATCTACGCATACATTATGTCGTTGAACTAACCGTTGACTACTGTCACTCTCAATATGAGTCTAGGTAAACGGATCGATTATAAATGATTTCGCATTTGGAACGCAAAATTTGAAAATGTAAGATGTTTTACACTTGGGAAATCCATCAACCATAATAATGTATTCAAAATAAACAAAAAACAAAAACAAGATGGGGATATTAGACTGAATAAATCAATAAACAAGAAATTAAAATCTTTCGTGAATAGTGATTCTGTAAATAGTTCCTCCTCTCCAAAGGATGTGATACTCCATGCAATTTATCACCGTTACCAAACAGAAAAAAAATAATATGATTATACCATTCAATTCTATCCTTTCTGTATGACAATAGATAGGAAAAGAGAAAAAAATATATAAATAAACAAAGCGAGTATAAACGGGTAAGCTTCTGACGTTTGTTATTTAAAAAAAAAAAAAATCACAGTTCTTATCCTGATGTCCCACCCACTGCGACCGTGTTCAGTGCTTTGTTCACACGGTTCCTTTTGGACTATAGAAGAAACCAAGTGAAATTCGTCGAGACTAGCCAACGACTTTTTGCAAGATATGCAATCCTTCTTTACTGTTAAAAAAAAAAATAGAGAAAATGAGCATGTGAGAGAAAAAACAAACAAACTTAATAATGTCTTTCTGTGTTAGAACGAAATTGCTACACACACAAAAAAATCGATCTTACTGATTCCCAAATCGATCATTATCAATACATCTAGCTAGGTACCCCCTCAAGTAACTAACCGGGAAGCAAGTATAATTTACTTCCGACGAAAATAAAACACAAAATAAGTAAAGATTTGGAAAGTTCTTCATCGCCGAAATGAAATAAGTGGACTGCTATTTTTTTATTTTTTTGTTAATGCATTTTTAATACTACTTGATTCATCAAACTTTTTTGTTCACCGCGATAGGAAAAATGATAATAAATCGAGAAATGGAAAATAATATTTTATTTGAAATATTTTTTAATGAAAATTCTCGTTGCAAATCTGCCATCGAATTGAATATGTGTCATTCAAAATTGACAGGCTAGTCTCTGTGGTGGCCTGGAATTTTGTTTTCATTCTCATCCTGCGAAAGTATTTGTGTATTTGATTAATGGAGGGAATACAGGTTTGGTAATTCTGTTCTGAAGTCGTTCTTTAAACGGAACAAAAAAAATGAAGGTGGATATCAGAATGAAGGTAAAATGAGAGAAAATCTATGTAGCATAAAATGAAGAGGGAGCGACAAAAACAAAATGAAGGAGAGGATAAACAGAAAGGAAGTAAAAGAAGAATTTGGATGAAGATGATAAGAGAGGGAAGGCAAAATGAGGGTGGGGGGAAATAAGGAGGATAAAATAGCGAGAAGACGATAACGACGAAGAAGGAGAAGAAAACGAAAGAGGAGAAGGAGAGGATGGGGAGGAGAAAACGACGAAGAGGGAGAAGTAGAAGACGACTGAGGAGGAGTAGAAGGAGAATAGACCAAGACATCAAAGAAGAATACGAAGAAAAAGACGACGATGACGAAAGACAAAGACGAAAAAAGAAAAGGAAACGACTACGAAGAAGATGAGAACGAAGAAAAATAAGATGACGGAGGAGGAGGAGGAAGACGACGACAAACGACGAGGAAACGACGACGAGGAGGAGGAGAAGACGACGACAAACGACGAGGAGGAGGAGAAGACGACGACAAACGACGAGGAGGAGGAGGAGACGACGACAAACGACGAGGAAGGAGAAGACGACGACAAACGACGAGGAGGAGGAGGAGACGACGACGACGAACGACGAGGAGGAGGAGAAGACGACGACAAACGACGAGGAGGAGGAGGAGAAGACGACGACAAACGACGAGGAGGAGGAGGAGGAGAAGACGACGACAAACGACGAAGGAGGAGGAGAAGACGACGACAAACGACGAGGAGGAGGAGGAGACGACGACAAACGACGAGGAGGAGGAGGAGAAGACGACGACAAACGACGAGGAGGAGGAGGAGAAGACGACGACAAACGACGAGGAGGAGGAGGAGAAGACGACGACAAACGACGAGGAGGAGGAGGAGACGACGACAACAAACGACGAGGAGGAGGAGAAGACGACGACAAACGACGAGGAGGAGGAGGAGAAGACGACAAACGACGAGGAGGAGACGACAAACGACGAGGAGGAGGAGGGAGACGACGACAAACGACGAGGAGGAGGAGGAAGACGACGACAAACGACGAGGAGGAGGAGGAGAAGACGACGACAAACGACGAGGAGGAGGAGGAGAAGACGACGACAAAACGAGGAGGAGGAGGAGAAGACGACGACAAACGACGAGGAGGAGGAGGAGAAGACGACGACAAACGAGGAGGAGGAGGAGAAGACGACGACAAACGAGGAGGAGGAGGAGAAGACGACGACAAACGAGGAGGAGGAGGAGACGACGAAACGACAAACGACGGACGGGAGGAGGAGAAGACGACGACAAACGAGGAGGAGGAGGAGAAGACGACGACAAACGAGGAGGAGGAGGAGAAGACGACGACAAACGAGGAGGAGGAGAAGACGACGACAAAGGAGGAGAAGGAGAAGACGACGACAAAGGAGGAGAAGGAGAAGACGACGACAAAGGAGGAGAAGACGACGACAATGGAGGAGGAGGAGACGGAGAAGGAGGAGAAGACGACAAAGGAGGAGGAGAAGGAGAAACGACGAAGGAGTAGGAGAAGAAGAATAAGTTGATGAAGAAGGAGATGGAGACGACGAAGAAAGAAAAGACGAAGGAAAAGAAAACGACGAAGACGAAAAAGGAGCAAAAGGAGAAGACGAAGGAGACATCGACGAGGAAGGACGAAAGGGATGATAAAACTCAAACGAAGTAAAGAAGAAATCGAATGAAGATAACATGATGGGGGAAAAAAAAATCTGCGAATCATAAAATGAAATAAAGTAAAATACAAAGTCGGGTGAAGGATATGAAAAATTGCAAACAAAGAAGAAAAACGTTGAATGAATATCGATACAGGAAGAAAGAAAAATAAAAATCATAATAATGAAATGAAAGAAGAAAAAAAACAAGAAGTCAAAGGAGAAAGAAGAAAAACAAGAACGAAGAAAAAAAAATCATGATGATAACGAAGGAGTATAAAATGAAAGAAAAACGTAGAAGAAAAAAAATCGCAGACAAAGATGAATTAGAAATAGAGAGAAGAAAGAAGTTTATCAATATTTTTCGTTCGTCTATCTTAACATCAATATTCGAAAGTGGGGGCACCTTTAGATATTTTCACATATGTTTCAGCAATATTCTTAAACGCAGGGCCGAAAAGCGGGGAATACGATTATGTTGCAGCAATCTTCTAAATGTAAGTGTTTGTCTGCTTTGAAAATCCGCATTCAAAATTCTTGCATTTTACCTGGACTCGAACATCAACCACTGATGCAAGAGGGAAATACGCTACAATTACAAGCATTTAGAAAACTATTCTTTCGGTTCTGCTGTAACCTATTAAATATTACTGAATGATGAACAACCAAAACGAAGGTTGGAAATGAAATGGTAATCTTTATAACATCAACAGAATACATTACTCGCCAGCGACGTGAAATAGGTAACCCACTGCTAGTGGTGCACTACTTAGGCAGCATATTACGATATTTACTTGCCTCCCCACGAGCTGGGATGTGGCACAAGGCCAAATTTAAAGTGAGGAAATCCGGGCCCGTGGGCTCGCACAAAAATTGCCAGTAGACCCCGCATACGCGGGATCGAGTATCTGTTTACCTCCCCGGACGAGACTTTACCCTTCGGTAGAGCTTCGTCCGGGTTCCTCTCCTCCCAAAAGCAGAGAGTTCGACACGGCAAGAACTTCCCACGCTTACACTGTAGACAGCATATTGCCCCCACTTACAATAGTGTAGTGTCCACCGTATTTATGAGGATTGAGACATAACTATTAGTGTTCATAGGTACGGTATATAACAGGTTCTTGGACTCCTGAGCACTGATAGTATTTGAAATTGTTGGACATATCCTTCGAATGCCAGAGGTCGGTTTTTGAGACCCTACAAAAGCTAGCATTATGAATTATGATTTTCTAGACAGATTTAAGTTACAATTCAGCTGCTGTGGACCTATTTCTACGTCTTTACAAAGTTTATATTGCTTGTTGTCGGTGCATATATAAATTTTCAAGACACCGCGAAATATCGGTCCCTCGTGCTTCTGTCATAAGTTAACAAGCGCTTAACGCTGTTTCCAAATCAGCGTAGACATAGAGTATCATACAACAGGATCTGTTTGCAGATGTAATTTATATCGTGCGTTGAGGGAGGCGTTTAGTTTTGTTTGTTCGGCAGAGTAGTATCCGATCGAAGCCAAAATGGCGGCACCCATGAGAAATCGCTGCCAGCGTCTTTATAGTCATTTATTTCCATTAAATGCTAATTTTCTATTTTCCCCCCAAAAAGGGCCAGTACAACCATGAAATAATGCGATAACAATGCGTTAGTAAAAGTGTTAATTCAATCTTTGTAAACCTAACAACATAACAGACTGCTGCTTGTTTTGTCTGGTTTCTTTTAAATGGAATAAGTATTTTTTTTTTAAATTGCTGTATATTTTAGGCTTTAAAAATATGTTTGGTATTTTTAATCGTGAAACAAAATTACTGATCGTGCCAAGAAGTTATTTTTTCTGCTTTTCATTAAAACAGCCTCTAATCCGATTGTATCAATCTTTCTTTTGTTTGAATGAGATAAAAAAAAATTACAAAGACCCAAATACACAAAGACTGAATTAAATTATTTCATACATAAAATCAAAGAGGTTGTGGTAGATAAAAAAAGGCTCTTACTTACAATAAGCAATACGGAAATTCCAAAATAAATTTATGATTGAACAAATAAAGGAAAAGGAAACACAAAGAAAGGATTTTGAATTTGAAGGTCGTTCCAAATTCCAAGATGGCAACCGGTTTATATTTATAACTCACTCATATATACTAGCTGAAATACCCGTCTACATTAAATAAAAAAATGAGGATTTAGACGGTAACGGAGAATAATAACAATAAAGCAATTCTTTAGTAAAGTATCCCAATAAAGTCTAATAATTAAGCAAAACAGGTTACAGCTACACAGTGGTCCTAAAGTATTGTCACCAATAAATAATATAATTTTTTATTTCAGACAGCTGACACGAAAATGATGTTCATACAGACCTTCTAGATGTGTGACAGTGTCATTAATAGTAAATAAAGGGAATCCAGTACATGTGCTTGTATTTCCGTGTTACTTGTTCTATTGTTCTCATTACTTTTTTTTTTTTTGGTAGGACAACACTATTTAACAAAGTAGCGTCTTTGGCTGAATTTCTGTGATGAGGAACATTTGAAATCTACCATAGAAGAACACAATCCGTCCACAACGTCAGTCCCACAAGACTAAAATGAAACTCCTTGGAAATGGCTTATGAATCCTGAAAGCTCCCAGAAAAATTGGTCAGCTGATGTTCATTTTTTTACCATGAAAACAGCACAAACATGGCTTAAACTAGAAAACAACACCATTATTGTATCCCATGATTTAACGAATACCTGTGGAATGTTTATTTCAAATGTCACGCTGATTTTACGAGCTGGAAAATGTCCACAGGCAAAATGATTCTAGATGGCACTTGTATTTGGTACGAAAGAGTATAATTTCCATGCCGCCTTCTTCTCATTCCCTTTTTAGATTTTGAGTGTTCATATGCGCGCGGATGAATACTTTCGGTGGCTCTTTTTTTCTGATTTGTTTTTGGATTTTTTTTTTTTTTGTTCATGGCCTTTCAATATTTTGTTTATCTTTTTCGTTCTTACTACACTTTATTGACTCTCTCTTTCCGCCTCCTATTTTTACTCTTATCCTTTTCTCTCTTTTCTCGACGTTATGTTTTCCATTTTCCTCTCACTAATTTTTTTCTCTTTTAACTCCTCCTATTTTTCTCATATAATCCCTTTCACTCTTTTCTCGACGTTCTTATGTTTTCCTTTTTCGTCTCCTTTCACTCTTTTCTTTCTCTTTCCTCCTCTAATTTTTTTTCTCTTATTATCCCTTTCTCTCTCTTCTCGACGTTCTTGTTTTCCTTTTCCCTCTCACTCTTTTGTTCCTATTTTCCATTCTTACTATTCTTTATTTTCTCTTTTTTCTATTTTCTCTCTTTTCACGACGTTCTTATCTTTGTTTTTTTCTTTTTTCTTATCACTTCACTCTTTTGTCTATATTTTTTATTCAGACAATTCTTCATTTTCGCTTTCCCTCTTTTCTCCTTCAATTATTTTCTAATATCTTTTTCCTTCTTCTTGATTTCCTTTTATTTTATTATCTTTTTCATTATTATTCATTTTCTCTTGCTATCTGTCTCTTTCTTTACTCGAAATTCTTATACTATATTTTTCATTTTTTCTCCCCATTTTCTTCATATTTTTCATTCTTAACAGCCAACATTTTATATTTCTCCTTCTTCCATTTTCTCTTATTTTTTTCTCTCGTTGTCTTTTTTTTCTATCAAAGTTATTACATCCGGAATTGCTTCATATTTTTTGAGAACAGCTTGAAAATAAAATGTCGAACGTAATTTCTTATTTAATATCTATTTTTTTTTTATTATTATTTTTCATTATAATTCCAATCCTTTCTCATTTCACATTTTTTATTCCCCCATGTGAAATATCATCAAAACCTCTAATCTGTCAATACCTTTCCACTTTAGGAGAGTTTATCTTCCGCACAGCTTGCAATGTCCGGTAAATTAGTCCGTCAACAACAACAATGCGCCGATATTTACAGCAATTTTCAAAGCAATTTATCCGTGAGTCAGTCTGTAACTCGCTATGCTTGAAAAATATTTTACTTTCGTAATTCGTCTTCTCCACTCCACATTCCGTTTTTTGCATTTATACTTTGTGTTCGTGGATCCGCTTCGTTTTGCCTTTATTACTTTTCGTTCTTGTTTTTCAGGTAAAATCAGAACAATGGTTCGGTCTCTTGATATGAAGAAACCTAGGAATTTTCTTCAGTAATGTTTCGTATTCTTCTTTCTCATGTTGACATTTTGTTTTCATGTCACTTTCTTTCATTTCTTCTTCTTACTCGACATTTTTTTATTGTTTTATTTCGGGTTTTCTTTTGTCTTTTCGTTTTCACCTACACTTTCTCCTTCCCAATTCATTTTTTTCATCTTCGATTATTTTATTGCTACTAAATTCCGCAATGAATTATTTTGCATTAATACACATTAATTATTAATTTTCATAGGTTTTCTTATCGTTTTATTGTTCCGTTAATATATTTTCACCGGAATACACTTCTTCGTTTATTGAACTAAACTACACCAATTTAAATAAAAGGTCTATGTAGACTGACGGTTAAATCAAGTTGGGTGGAAGTGATGAAGAAAGTTCGATCTTAATGATTTACCAAATATCGATTTCTGTTAAATTACCGTCAGCTAAGTGAATATGCGGCATCTTTCTAGTTACATAGTCACTATTTAAACGCAAGTTCAGCGTTTGAGCCCAGATATAATCCACAATTAGGAAGCATACACTACTTCCTATTTTTTAAATATATATTTTGGGTATATAGTCTAGCCGATTTAATTTAGTAATTTTTTGCTTTTTATTCATGTTTTCATCGAATATATACCCATAACATTTTTTTAAATTCATTTAAATTAAAAATTGTCAGCTTCAACTCTCCTTTGTGCGCATGCGTTGTCGCATCAACGTGAACATTACATGAAAACTTTTCCACCTTGTTAAATTTTTTCCCTAAAATTGTTCTTGATATATATAAAAATTCCCATATCTCCACATGGAAGTATTGAAAAAGTCTTGTTTTAACCAAGAATATCTTGCAGACAAATTCTGATGTTTGGCAATTTCGTTAAATTTTGAAAACTGAGTCGAGCTGAGAATACTTTAGAATTCCCCACGAATATATGCATTTCAGATGCCAAATATGTGTATATGTCTGCCTGTCTCTCTCTCTACAAACAGACACACACACGAAATTATATATATATAGATAGATAGATAGATATGTTTCAAAGACTCATATGTCAGACTAAGTTTCGCAGACACACTGCTCAACCGCATCAGATAAATATTAAGTAATAAATGTTCTCTTTTAAACGAGTTAAACACTGTTAATTTGCAGGTCTAACTAGGTGTTTTATTGTCATTTAGTTTTAATAAATTCCACTGACAAAGTTGTCGCGGGCCGTGGGTTTACGTGTTGTTAAATAAGGAACACGTGAGTTTAAAAGAAGGTCCACTACAAGAACATGACGGGCTCAGAGATTGAAACCACCATGAAGAATTGTAAAGAAAACCAAGACCGATATATATATATATATATATGCATAATGAGAAGCCACGTATACTTTCTTAATATGTATATATAGAAAAAGTTTCAAATTAAAAATAATGTTTTATTTTATGAAAGTATTATAAATAATAATATATATATATAATAATATTTATATATATAAATATATATATAAATAAATAAATACTTTCATAAAAGAAAATATTATAATTTTTAATTTGAAACTATATATATATATATATATATATATATATATATATATATATATATATATATATATATATATATGCATTAAACAACAAAATTTACAATGGACATAGACATTAACATTTGTGTGTGAACGTAAAGAGTTTGTATTTTGGTGAATGTCCGTACGTATGTGAATGTGTGTATAATGTTCATGGCGTCTCCCACAAATGGGGATACGCAATCTTCTGCGAGAGCTTACATTGTAGATGTGTTCACTGAAAATGAAGAAATGAAAAAGAGAACGAGATAAAAAATCGCCTAATATTTATAGTGTAGGGAGAGCGTCCCCTAGTGAACAATTAAGGAGGAGTTACCTCCGATAAAGTTCGTTTATTTTTTTTTATTATTCTCATGCCCAAAAACAGAAATAATTATTCGATCAGAAAAAGAAAAGGAAAGAAAAACAAAAAAAAAATGAATTTTGGAGAGTTTACCCACAATTTACATTCCAGTGAGCAACAATTGATTTGAAAATTGAAAAAAAAAATACAATAAAACCTTATGTAGGCTATCGGCTAAGTTTCATATAACTAGTCCAAATGAATTTTGCTATATATATATATATATATATATATATATATATATATCCAAACGTTCAAGTAAATAGAACTGGCAGAAAGTATCTGTTGAGCTTTCTCCTAGCTATAGAAATAATCGCTATATTTCAAGTGGAAATTTGTAACCTACAAAAATAGATAAGAGTACGTTCGAATTGTCGTCAGTTGAAAGTTTGAAATGAACTTTCGACTTACTTTCCTTTTAAAAAGACCCACGGTGTTCGAAAGTACTAGGATCTTAAAATTGAATTGCAGCAAGTTCATTCACATGTTTCCACCTGCGATAAAGCGACTAATTTGACGCCAGGATATTCTGTCTGCTTTAGTCGGTAGAATGTATTTGATTGAAAGATTGCTAGCGAAATATAATATGCTTTATATAATCATTTAAAATTTAATGAGAGGTGGCTATCTTTTCAATCTCATAAGCTGTTGCTAATGAGACATTTTCATATTCGAACCGTATGAATGTTGGCTTTAGCGAAAGTTCTGTCTAACAGTAGCAACAATTCAATAATCTCGTCTGTGTCTCGATTCTAGGCTTCGTTTTCTAATCTCGTGATTAATTCTTTGTGCTTACGTTTCTCAAATGGAAATGCGGATTTGGACGAAGATCGAGAATAATACCAATAAAGCAATTCCTTAGTTAAGTATCACCATAATCTCTAATATTGAAGCAAAACATGCTGAATATATAACTAAGTAATATCTGAATATCTGGGATGAAGATTTATTAACACTATTTATATTCGTACTATTGTTTTCATTGTTGTTGTTTTTATCACAACGTTTCGGCCATTGTACCTTCCGAACTTCCTCAAGGGCATATCGATCTGGGTAACCAACAGATAATTCCAAACTGAACCCTTAATTTAATCTACGGTAGCAGACTGTTCTCCTTCCAGAGCAAATCGGACCCTTCAATCGAATGGAATATACTAAGTGGAGGGCATTTGGCAGAAAAGGCGGTAACTGTAATTTGAACGAAAATAATCTTCCTCCGAAGATTAAATAAATAGTTTAGTTCGTTATATATATATATATATATATATATATATAAATAATGGTAATTTTCTGTCTGTTATATCCAGTTGTCACCTAAACCATTGAACCAATATTGATGAAACTTTGCATACATGTTAAACTACCATATTTTTTATTTTATTTTTTTTTAATAAAAATCTACAATGAGACCACTATGACCGCTAGATCGCATCTCCCCGACCGGGTATTACGGAAACGTTGTTTACATGTTTTACTATGTTTAAACAAGGGAGATAATTACTTTCGCAAACATTCAGAAATTAAGATAGTCGTGTTACGAAATAATAACTCATATAAAACTTAGAATTCTAGACAGATAGAGATCTTTGTTCGATTTTAAAAATTTAGGAGACAACCTCTGAACGAATCGCAGAATTTTTCTAAATAAAATCTTTATTTAACACATTTATTCAGCATAATCTTTTTTTGAATACGATCTCTGTGGTGTGTACACCACAGAGATCGTATTGCAAAAATATAATTTGACTCGATTTCTTTAAAAATAAATATAATTTCAGTTCCTTAAGGTTTTCCTCTCACCGTCGGATCTTCCACACACGGTTCACTGTGTTTAGCATTTAATTTAATATGGAATTAATTCGTTTCAAATTTCGCCATGTGCATCATTAAATTCACCAGGTTCAAATTTATTAATTACAAAAAAATTGGCTCGATCCATTCGGCCATTTAAACGTAAATTAACATTTAAATTGATCGTATTTGCGAATAGAAACTTTACCTAAGCTCATATTTCAATTTACCCTGAAAAGGGCATATCGTAGTTGTTGTTGTTGTTGTTGTTGTCTGAAGAATAACAACCTGTTAGGACATTTTCGAGTTCTATACCGTCTGTGTAAAAAAAAATCTAGATGTGGAAATATATATCCTTTACAAAATCCAAACGCCCTTAATCTGCCTGAACCACGCACCCTTCTGCGTTAAGATTTACTTTTAATTACGGAGGCTTAATAAAACAATGGAATTTAACACCAGCAGGCCCTCCCATCTCACAATTTGTACCTCAAGTTGGTAGCATCAGTGATGCTGCTAAGAAACCTGGATCCACCGAAGCTTTGCAATGGCACACGATTTACAATTAAGATGATGCTAACAGTCTTGGAGGCGACAATTCCGACTGACAAAGCATGCGGTGACACTGTATATATTCCTAGAATTCCACTTATTTCCTCAGATATGCCTTTCCGGTTCAAGCGGCTACAATTCCCGGTGAAACTGAGTTTTGCATAATGGTAAGGAAATATAAAATAAAATTTTATTTCATCCGATACGTCCGTCCGACTATATATATTTATATTGGATATATATATATATATGATGTGAGTTTGTGACCCTGGGTTTCACGCTTTAGCGATCGTCAGACAATTGGTCACAAACTCACATCTATCCAACCAAATATGTTAGCTCTATCTCTGATATTGACCGCTTTCTAATAACCGCGTATATAATATATAAATAATATATATATATATATATATATATATATTTATATACACTTTTTATATATATATATATATATATATATATATATATATATATATATATATATATATATATGGGTACGTACACACGAGCGTTGCTGGAAATTTCTCGGTCTAGCTAATGATGAGTTACGAAACAAGTTTCGATGTTAGGTTATTACGATAAATTTTAGGAAATCATTTGGGTTGAGACCTTTTCAATATTCTATAGATCGATTTAGGAGAAATTTATTAAAATGGAACAAAAAATATGCTGACAACTTTATTCAGTAAAACGTATTTGAATGAATGATTGCTACCTAAATATACTATGCTTTACATAATCATTCAAAATTTGATGAGAGACTTGCTCTCTTTCCAATCTCATTAGCTGTTGCTAGTGAGATATTTCCATATCGGAACTATATCAAAGTTGACTTTAGCGAAAGTTATGTCTAACACTAGCAAGAATACAATCTCGTAGTTCATTCGTTATGTTTACCTTCCTCAAATGGAAATATTTAATACCAATGCTCGCCTAAAACCCAAGCTCAAGTGCCATTCAAATTATAGGGTTACTTTTAAAATAGTAATGACAAAAATGTGCGCTATGAGTGAAATATGAGGTGGTAGGAAGTGACTATTATGAGAATAATGAGGATAGATAACACTTAATCCTTACACTTAATAGGTTAGGATTGTACTCTTAAGGGAAGAGAATCCAAGAAACAGTCCCTTCTACATAGTAGTAGTTCTTGGGAGAAAAAGCTAAGTAAAAAATTCTTCTTACATTTGGAACACGGGCGAGACGTGGGCGATTCGATTTCGTGAAAATACTGTAGTGTTTCCTAGCTGTAAAGAACTGAACTGGTAGAAATAAAGTGTAGAGCTTTTCCGAGTATTTGCCATATAGATGGTCATAGTATAACAACAGATCTTAATCTGTGGAAAGAACGCTGGAAGGGAGAATAAGTCTTAAACGATTTTGAGATCTATTAAGGCTGGAACGCAAGGATTGAGTAACTTGGGTAGCAATATTCCTTTTTTGTTCTAAGCTGACTCTTGTAAAAATAAAAGAAATTTCAGGATGGATCAGGTACTTCTTGAAGACACAAAAAACGACCATTTTTCTAGCATCTTTAGCAATGTATTGTACTTATTAGTTCCACTTTTGACCAGAAATAAGCTTGAGTCCCAATAGACATACAAAACCGCTTCAGAGTGCAGCCGTTCAGTGTGACTTGGGAAAAATCATCTCTGATCAATGATAAATCTCTAAGACTGTTGTTTGTGGTAAACATTAATTTGCCAAATATTATCGACATTCATTTTTAAAGAAAGCGTAAATACATCGTTAAAAAAATTAGTGTTACTAGCAATAGCAATTCAATTTTTACAGATTTGAGTTTGCGCCGTATTATAATGGTCATAGTCAACACCCAGGGTACGTTGCCAAGAAATCGTTATTAATACGTTAGTGTCATATGCAGTTACTACCTGTGGCTTTGTACCAGGCTTAGCTATACTTAGCAAATATCCCTTTTTACTTTATTGTGTGATCGTAAGCTTGTCTCTCAAGGTATTCAAATTCGGTGATTGAATGGTATAGCCCTAGTCTACGGTAAATACGTATATAGCGATAATTTGCAAACGACTGAACAATTTGAAAGTATATGCGGATAGTTTAGGGGTTATCAGTACTGAAAGTTAAGTCCACAAGCCTACTTCAAATTCTGTCTGGTTGAATGGGTGCTAATATTCTTGGTAAATGGATGCAGCCATCTCCCTCCAGTTATAGGATCAATAGCAAAGCAGACTTAGTTCTCTTGCCTTGGGTATCAAGCAACATAGAAGAAGGAAATCTTTTTAAGAGGGATGGACTCCGTCAGGCTATCTTGCCCTGGACAAACCACTATGTTACCTATAGTAATGAAAGTAAAAAGTGTGTTGAGACTCGGGGTGGTGACATCTAACCGATTGCTCTCCTAGCAACTACGGGCGTAATAAGCAGAAAGGAGAAAGAGACGGGAGGTAACAAAAATAACACTGCCTCGCAAACGCATGTGTCATCTTACAAAGACCCGGATCTTAACCAGTTGCAGAAAGGCCCGTATATAGACATGCCAAACTATCCTGCTGCTAACGGGGTAAAACCTGGATGTAACTGGCGTTTGGCAAACATGTCCGCACGCGATCCTATGCCTCTTTTGCGTCTGTACTAATGCGCGTTCGCCACAGTACCCCGGCGACCCTAATAGGTTACAGGATTCGTGTATCAAGTAAACGGTTTCACTTCGACTCTCATCGATTGTTCTCCAATTATGACCGGCTGCTCGGTTAATGAAATCTGTTCTTTAACGTGGGAAATATTTAAAAGAAATTACAAAGGCATTTTGTTCTGTTTGGTTTTGGAAATTTGCAATTTATAAAAATTCGGAGCATCAACGATTAGCTCGGCAAACTCTGTGTTTAACGTTGCCAAAGAAACGAATAAATCTTCGAACGCCGACGGATAGAAATGGTCAACGATCTTCAAGAATACACTGTGGCTTCATTAACTGTGGATCAGTAAATGTACTGTAACATCTTTCGTCGGCCTCTATTTCTGCTCGGTCGGTTTAAGCTTTTAAAATCGATTGCAAATTATCGATCAACGCAGAGCATAGCAGTTGAATCAAAGAATGAAATCAAAGTGCATTGCAGACATGGCGGAGAGATTTTGTTTTTACTTATTTATTTTATTCTGTTGTTATTTTTTCTTCGGATATATATATATATTTTTTAAATTTACTTATTACTTTCGTTTATTTATTTTCCAGTAAATCTTACATACTTGGGCGGATATATTTATACTTCGACTGGCCGATTCTCACATGACTGACATTCCAGAATAAATTTTGGTTTGGCACGAGTTGAGAATGATTTTAGGTAAACGGGTAGTTGTTTAATGGCGAGAAGCCTACTATGCAAAAATGCTTTTAAAATTGAGCTCTTTCGGAATCTTTGGGCCAGTTTCAAAATCTCCAAGCCTGTGACTCGAATTTTGGTATGCAATGAAAGTGTTTCTTTTTAACCTCGGAAAAAAATAGGGATATATAACTTACAGAGAAATAAAAACATTTGATAGGATGAAGTAGGTTTTTTTTTTGTTTTTTTGTTTTTTACACAAATTTCCTCGAATATTTATGTGAATCCGTTTCTCGCAGTACAGAAATTTTAGCACATGTTTAAAACACAACGTCTCTTCCGGATGTATGCGACCATGGCTATCCACAGCTTCTTTATCTGTAATATATTTAAACTGCTTATTCCCATGGCTATTCTCGGGAAGGAGTTGTTCCACGTTTTCTTCTCTACAGTTTTCACTTGAAATGTGTACTTCTGGACTTAGTGCTCAACGAAGGCTAACGAGTCAAGGTTGACTCTATTATTATTTTTCTCTTAGTTTTTGCTTTAAGAAATCCAATGTCGCTTCAGAACTAATGTGGCCATTGGTCTCCACCGCTTTTTTTTTTCTATAAGCTTTTCCATCTCTAGAAACTTACTTTTTTCCTGTTGTTTCCTTCAGTTTTCAAATAGACTATCTTTTTTCCCTATACTCATATTTGGTTATTAAACATATTATAATGACCGGCAACTCTTTTCCGACCATGCCTGTTTGATAGAACGGCTATCAATCCTTTTCCAGACGTCTGCTCAAGCACATTTGTGTTCGTTCAATACCAACAGAGCCTACCTTTGGTTTATACTATAACTATTTTCTGGGAGATAAATCTGGCGTGATCAACAGTTTGAACAAAAACAGTACGCTCGAACGCTCAGATACGATAACACGGCTTAGTCCTAGCACACACACCGACAGCTTAAGAAATAGGTATGTCTATCCAGTTTCCCTCGAAAGGCTTGGATCAACCTAGGTTATGGCTTTCAGGTACTTCTGCATGCTGGGGTCAAGAAGTTACCTCCGTGATAAATTGACAATGGTGAAATTCAAAGTAGAGTCTTGTATTATCTAACAATAACATTCCTCATTGTAAAAGACCTGGTAATAGTGAAAGCATGCATTAAAATACTATAATTAAACTTTCATTCACTCTCTTGACCTCCTGCATGGCTGGTTTATTCTGTCGCCCCATGTTGTGGATTCCGAGATGAAATTCGGTCTCCAATGAATGACAAACGCAAGAAATAAAGATAAGAAATTAAATGTATTTACACAATAATACAAAGGGTAATTCTGTTAGTAAATACAGGAACGCGGTTAATCGTAATAAATTATATATATATATATATAGTATCGAAGTAGGACTTAGAGTCTACGTGCTTGTAACTGACTTCTACAAGCTGTTACCTCACACTATTAATCTACCTCCAACTCAATCACAATCTCTATCTCCGTTCGTATATTCTGACTGACTCTGGGTATTTAACGGCAGCAGTCCCAGTAACACTTTGGTCGAGTCCACTTATATCAAAAAGGAGTGGACCTCATAACACCCCAAAAAGTAGTTGGGTTCATCTGCCATGCTTTATCTTTACAAATTAAACAAAAATGGATCATTGTCACCGTACCTGAACAGGAGATGCTCACATCCTCACTTTCAAGACTTGACAGACTTCAAAATCGTTTCCGTTGGCGGTTGACTTGTTTTCTCATCTGAAGCTTTTTCCATTCATATCGAGTTTGTTCCACAAAGCAGCGGTTCTTAGCGCAAAGCTGTCTGACTTTCCTCCTTATATTAGGTTGGTGCAAAAATAATGACGTAATAATGTCGTTTTTTTACGTATTTTTTAACGTCAAAAAACGACATTATTACGTCATTATTTTTGCACCAACCTAATAGTTGGAATATAGAGATTATGATTCTGATTCTACTACGTAGATGCGATATGGCGGTTAAAGGTGTCAGTTGGTGAAATTAAACAATACAGCTGACCCAAGCCTATGCTACGGAAATAACGACAGAGCAGCGATGAGTTTTCAAGATGGTATCTGCGGTAAAGAGGCTGCAGAGTTGGAAATACGTCATCCATATCTGCCGCTTTTCTCCCTATGTCCCACATCGCAAGCTCTGTCGTTATTTCCATAACAAGTGTTCAGATGAGTTTTTATTTACACCAATTCAGATATTTAACCGGGATTGCCCTATTAGGTCCAGAGTGTCGAACTACAAACATTCTTTCGTATCCTAATTGTAAGGAGGGAATTCCATCCAGACAACCTTTCCCCAAGAATTGCGATTTTGCGGAACAGACTCCGACGTGGACTCCTCCCGGAAAACTATATTCGGAACCCTTTTAAAACAACAATCAATTGCTATCTATATACTCATTATTCCTTTTGCCTCTTATTACATTTATATCGCATACCTCATTCAGTGACCATCCACCTTGAACGACTCTTGAGCCCTGTAATGAGTAGTCAACAAAATAATACCGTAATTCCTCATGTATAATACTCATTTTTTTCTGAAAATTATTAAGCAAAATCATGGGTGCGTATTATACCTAGCTACAAAAAAATCTTTTAAAAAATTACCGTAAAATAAAATAAGAATTATCATAAAACTAAATTAGAATAATTATTTTACAGTAATTTTTTTTAAAGATTTTTTGTAGCTGGGTATAATACGCACCCATGATTTTGCTTATTTTTTCAGAAAAAAAATGAGTATAATACATTTAATGTTTAAAACTATTTTTTAAATAAGAGTAGGGAACTTTAACAGTTATGAAATTGGAGAAGTACAATTTATAGGGTTTGATTATCAAACAAGGGGTGCGTATTATGCATGAATAGAAGCATTTTCCCATACTTTCAGCACAATTTTAGGGGTGCGTATTATGAATGAAAGCGTATTATACATAGGTAATTAAGGTAACAGCAAACTTAAACAGCAGTAAAAACTTAAACAATAATCGGTGTATGTGATCTATCTTCCCGAATCTGATATACCAGAATAACGCATCACTAAAATAACTAAACTACGAGTTGAGAAAATTCTCTCCATTAAAATTATACGATGTCTGTCTGAAAAGTAACGGGACTGGATGTGCCGTGTGAGCTGTGAGCGAAAGAAGGACGAACGGATTATGTTATCATCTAACATGATAATTTGGGAGTTTATAACTGTAATCTTAGCTTTCTGCTACCAATACAATTTTTTTTTCACATGCGAGTGTTGTGGCAGGTCAAATCGTGGCTGCTTAACCGCGACAATGCACCTGTTCACAACACGAGTATCCGGCAGCTCCTGGACGAAAAGAACACCGTCGTAGTCACATCATCCTTAAAGCCCAAGTTAGGCTATTGTAACAGTAGCAATTTCATAATATTCGACTTTCCAAAGTAGCCCACTTTTGCAACAGTGCACCTCACCAAAGCTGAACAGACCGAATATTATTATCACTCAAGAAATGGAAAGTTACAAAAAAACTAGCTGTTGATGCAGTATTGTAGAATTTATTAAGTAATTTTTTTTTTTTAAGCATTACGCCCCGAGCAAGGCGTTAAGTCACTAGGATGCAGGGGGTTGCATAAGATTTGGAGCGAGAGCAGATAGGAGTGATAGAAGAAAGGATGAGGAGAGGGATAGTGGATAGATCAAGGTAACTGGAGATGTCGATTGACATTACATTTGAATAGTTGGAGATTATAGCTCTCAGGGAAACAGTAATTGGGAAGGGTGTTCCACAGGCGAGAGGTGCGAGGTATGAAGCTATTGAAGTAGAAGAGACGGCTACATTTAAAAGTTTCTACAGTGTAAGGGTGGGAGCGGGATGCCAGCCTCGTAGGGCGCTTGAATGCGTTGAAAGTTTCACCAAGTCTAATGATTGCATGTATTTCTAGCAAATTCTAAAAATAGGAAATAAACCAATAATAATCTGGTTGTATTGTATTGCAGACTGTATTTGAACTAAGCAGGCGTAAGAAAATTGTCGGAAGACCATACCCGTACATACAAACGAATTTTCTTATAGTGACACACATATAATACCGCTACTCCATCACTAAAGAGTCTGTCCTGCAAATCAGTGATTCTTAGGAAAAGTCTCAGTTGAACTTCCTCCTTACAGTTGGAATATAGCGTGAGGATGATTGAACTTCGTCGACGCGGTCTGGCGAGTGAAGGTCTGAATTCATGGAACTAAAAAATGGATCTCAGCCAAACCTTTGCCATGGAAATAACGACAGAGTAGCGATGGGTTTGCAAGATTGCATCTGCGGTAAAGATGCTGCAGAGGGAGAAATACGTCATCCCTCACAAAACCATGTAAACAATTATAAAGGCGGAAAAAGCGAAGCTAACGTAACAATAGTCCATTTTCGGTCTAGTCTGATTCTTTAACAGGGACCGGATAATTTTGCTCCTTGGCCTGTATGTATGCGTATGGCCACCCCAGATAAAAGACGATCTTATTTCACAACCTACTTTAGTGGGGAGGCCAGGTAAATAAAATCTAAGTTAAATATTTCTTTATGCGAAATATTTTTGTCTAGCACATACGCCGGCCACTGGTGGGAAATTGGAGGGCACATTCTTCCTCCATTCAGAATGACGAACAGGACTGGGAAATTCGCAGAAGCATGGGAGGTTGATCGAACACTGGAACTCGATTCAAATTGGTACTGACAAAATGAGCTTTTCATAGTGTTATGGGACCTTACCCATAATAACATAATGGACTATTCCATACGTAATAAATACTGCGCCTCAAGAGGAAGCAGGGAGTTCCGTCTGAAGTCTGGAGTGAAGTTCGTCAGGAGTCTGTCAGAGCGAGTCAGTCAGTCGAGTCAGAGGCAGTCCGGAAAAGTGTCGCGTTCAGACAATTACTACTAAACCTGATTGTTCGTACTAACACTTTCTTCTTCTCTGTATATATTCCTGTTTGTAATATATCTGTGTTAATCCATATCCGTATTCGAGTTCTTTATTGGTTCTACCTTGGACTATTACCGTGGTAGAAGGAACCGGACCATAACACATATGAAGTGAGATGAAGTTCTGTAGCCTCATATCGTATTGTAGCGAGTTTGATACCTACTGTGCGCTTTAACTCCACTTTGCAAATAGCCATAAAATCATATAGATGAGGCCCAGATATAGCGTAACAGTTGCGGACCAAAAGCAGACTTACACTTAGCAGGTATGTAATTTACATTTTTAAAAACATTTTGTTACAATCAGATTTGTTCAGAACTATTTATCTCAGTCAGTCATTTATGTGCCATGCGTAATACGTGGTTAGCCGCTCGGAAAGAAAAAATCGACCAGTCGAGTTCGTTACTTTCATTTTCGCGTAAGTATCGTTGGAAAAGGTTTGAGTTAAACAGTAGAGCAGACTGGGCTCTCCAGCCATGGTTTGAAAGCAGACGAGGAGAAAGATAACTCCGAAATGAGAAACGTTTTACGCAGTACACATACGACAAAAGAATCATGGAGTTTACAATGTCACTGTGATCCCGACTGCGGTCGGATATGATGGATGGATTGCGGGCTACTTTTGATAAGAACAACAGTTTAGAATTTATTAGTCTGGGCTTTTAATTTGACCCAATTCTCTGCTTGTAGCCCAAATTTGTAGCTTCCGTCACAGGTAATAAAGAAGTAGCAATTAACACTTTCATTGCCGGAGATGAACTTATGCGTCTTTACGAAAATGCCTGCTGTCAAACTATATATACTTTTTTTAAGACACCATGAAATATCGTTCTTTAGTGTTTGTCTTAAAACGTAACTTGCGTTTAGTACTATTTCCATCCCCGCGTAGACAAATATTTGGATATAATACGGTCTGTTTTCTTAGGTATTTTATCATCATCGATCCTCACAAGGCATGTTGACTTTCTCATCGACGTGACGTGGCTTCCTTCTGTCTTTTCTACAAATATTTTTATGGCATCTGCTCCGACGAGCTTTTTTTTTCTTTTCTTGGTGAAGTTACGCGTGCTACTAGATTGAAATCTAGGTTCCACCTGTTTACTGTTGAATGCAACCGATACTTTTTCTTTTCTCGTACTTTCCGTTTACTTGCTGACGACGCAGATTTTTTCCCGTAGTAGGTTGCCATTTCTTTCTGTGGTAGACCAGATGCCAGCCAAGGCTATAGAACTCAGTCTGGCCTGCTATTTACCTATAGCTGATGGTGGGAAAAGGGGATTCATACATTTCCTAAGGATATTAGCACGTAAGTAAATGTAATAGATTCGACTGGAATGCCTCAATCTGAGTCGCTATCCATTACTCCACAGTGCCTGTTTATTTACATTTTTTAGCACCGTTTAATAGCTTAAGTGCTCTAAATGTCATCCTTCAATATTGTAACATTCCTCGAACCTGTCCAGAACACTATGACACACAGCACGACACAAATTCCAATCTGCATCAATTTTAATAAATATTTCTGAAATGTACTCTTTTAATTCGCCCATTATGTGAGAATTTCTCTCATAAACCTTGTTCTTTACTGTTGTAACATACAAATGGATGATAATTGGTATCGCCATCAATACAGTAGTCAATACTTAACACAAGTAACATAAAGGTTTCATACACTGACTATAAACCCCTAATAAATGACTTTATTTTGAAGAAATGGCAAGACGCTTGAAACAGCTGTCAAAACAACAAATTATTTAAAATCAAACCCTCTCTAAAGAAACAACTAACTGAACACAGCAAATCACGCAAAAGAAGTGGTTTTATCCCGTATTCGCATAGGACACACATAACCCACTCCTTCCTCCTAAAGACGAAGATCCTCCTGAATGCATAGCATGCCAGGAGGCTTATACTAATGAAGCACTTCCTGCTTGATTGCGGTGACATGGCACATATTCGAAAATTGTTTTACAACGTGAACAACTTGAAAGAAGTTTTCGAAAAATCAAACCCCAATTTGATCTTCACCTTTATTAGGAAAGTTGGACTATATAATAAAATCTAATTCCAATTTGGTGTCTGATGATGAAAGGGGGAAACTTTGATACTTGCCAGGTGAGAAATTTTCAAAGAACAACGCACCTCTGAAAACAGTGAATTTTTAAAAACAAAAAGCAAGACAACATCGAAAAAGAAGGAAAGGAAAGTCTTTTTAAAAGCATTTCAACGTTATTTAAAGATAAAAAAAAAAAACCCAAAACAACTGTTTGACCTTTAAGGATCTCTTGCTGATCGATACGTCGTTAAGGTTTAAACAAACAAACATGACCTAGAGTTGGAAATTCATTATGGAATTCATTTGACTCATTCCTAGATGTTGATTCCTTCTACGCACCGCTGGCAAATCTTATATGTGTTGTTCTTGTCCTAAGTATTATCGTTCATTATCAGTCTTCGTTTGATTATTATATTCAGTAACCTTCCCTAGGTCACAACCTTTACTACACCCGAAAAAATATGAAATCCATTGGTGTTAGGTCAGGTGAACGTGATGACCATTTGATGCTGTC
Organism: Acanthosepion pharaonis; assembly: GCA_903632075.3. NCBI lineage: Eukaryota > Metazoa > Mollusca > Cephalopoda > Sepiida > Sepiidae > Acanthosepion > Acanthosepion pharaonis. Next base: position 1,332,595 of record CAHIKZ030005574.1, on the reverse strand, counting down.
CCTTCTTCCGAACCAACACCTGTGGAAAGATTTGGTTAAAGTAGTCCTTACTGCCAAAGCATAATGGGAAGGTACTCGCTATAAGGTACTCACTAAAAGAACAGTCATGATTTGGATAAATTAGATCTAAAACATGAAACAAATAGTTACACTACATTTGGCCCACCATACTTAACATTTCGCAGAGCAAATTTCTGCTGTTGTCGGTTCAATTCCCGGTGTGTACCCGCTGACAGCATTTTTATTTCAAATTTATTCATCTGAATAAATAGCTTAAAAGATATCACCAGCTAGAAGTCATGGCCTCGAAAGCTGATTTTCACGGTAAGACTCTTTCACTTGGAAGATTGTCGCAAGACAGTTTTATTCGCCATGGTTTCCCAACACTTGACTTTGTGCTGCGTAGTCAGTTCAGCTTCGTCAATATCAATACGAAAAGGTCGTGGCAGACGAAGAGATTTTGACGTTTTTGGCTTTCGTTATCGTGAGCGAAAAAATATATTTTTGGCGTGACATGTATCTCAACAATCCCTGTATCTGTTTATCTCGGAGACTGTCTGTCTGCCAAGATAAATCGATTTATATTCTCTCAGTCAACTATATATATATATATATATATATATCAGTATATTCCTATCCATCTAGTTATCTTTTAATAGCTGTCTCTTCGCATCTATCTCAGTTCTCAACTATATCTGTATCTGCGTATATATATATATATATATATAATATATATATATATATATATAATAAAACAGTTTCATTATAATTATATATTTATCTAACTCAATTATCTACTCTAGTCTATCTCATATATATATATATATATATATATATATATATCTCGACCGAAGTTCATATCTATTTCTGTTATGTAATAGTTGGGTGAATATTCGTTCCGAATATACCCGTCTTCTAAGGTGTTTAAGTAATCCCTATTATGGACAAGTTTGTTTAGCACCCACAGAGCCAAACTGTGTTTTATGCTGCAACTATACTTAGGAGACTTTATAAAAAGTTTGTGTGAAATTTTGCTTGATCAAGAGTTTGAAAAGATTTCTGTGCTTAAAGCTTCAGTCACGTTGACTTGTGACTGTCCTCACTTCAGATAATTTCTCTCTCATATATATATATATATATATATATATATATATATATGTGTGTAATATATATGTTATGTAATATATATATATATATATATATATATATATATATATATGTAATATATATATGTAATATATATATAGTTATATATATATATATATAGTTATATAATATATATATAGTTAATATATATATATAATATGTAATATATATATGTATATATATATAGTTATGTAATATATATGTAATATATATATAGTTATGTAATATATATGTAATATATATATATATATATATATATAGTTATATAATATATATTATGTAATATATATATATATATATATATAGTTATGTAATATATATATAGTTATGTAATAAATATGTATATATATATAGTTATGTAATATATATATATATATATATATATATATATAGTTATGTAATATATATAATAAATATATATATATATATAATGTAATATATATGTAATATATATATATATTATATATATATCTGATATATATATATATATATATATGTATATATGTATATATATATGTGTGTGTGTGTAGGTAATAAATAAATTACATCGTAGAGAAATCCAAAAGAATAGCTATTTCAACGAAAGTTACTACGTTAGCATTTTTAGACTCAGATCTTATATGCTGAAATAATACACTGAGCTCTTTTTGTGGATCAGTTTTAATATTTTATATTATTAGGATTCACTTGGATTAAATTACCAATGGATTAAATATATATATATATATATATATATATATATATATATATATATATATATATATATATAGATAGATGATTTTGCTATTTGTGAACCCCAATAGATATGGTAACACTTATGGGGAAAATGTGCATCCAAACACCAATTTGTCAAGCAGACTTTCCAAATAATGCGCACAAACAAAATGAATTATTTATTCAAAGAAGATTTATTCCCCTGAAAATTTAACATATGCAAAAGTATGTGAACCTGTTAATTAGTACCTATTGGTATCGATTTTGCAGTGATTACTTTAACCAAAAGATTTTTGTAACCACTGACCAGTTTTCGCATCTGCAGTTGGCGACTTTTGCCCAATCTTTTTTGCAGAATTCAGCCAGTTGATAGACGTGAGAGGGATATCTGGCAAGAAGCACCAGCTTAGCGCCATTCTCTTGTTGCACAATCCATGTTCCACCAAGCTTTAATCTACTGTCTGATGAAAGGAAATTCTAATCAAGAATTTGATAGCACTGATACAGAGGCAGTAACACTTACTCAGTTCTTGACATTGCCACCGCCATATATTACTGCTGGAATGATGTTTTTTCTTTCTTGCTAGGCAGTTTTAGCTTTCTGACAAATCGCTCATCTGTCCAGAGAATGGACTTCTGGAAGGTCGCTGATTTGTCCAAGTGTTCTATAGTAAAGTTTAAATAAGCAACTTTGCTCTTCATTGAGAGTGGAGGTTTCTTTCTCAAAACCTTCCAATGAATGCCAAGCCCATCTGATGTTAGTCTGAATGTAGATACATGTACATTTACTCCAGAGGCTGCTAGAAAGGTCTGCACCTCTCTCGAGGTGAATTTTTGGGTTGGCTTTTACCTAATTTATTATTATTCTAGTGTTGTTAGTTTTGATAGGTGTCCACGTCTTGTCAGATTGACGGTCGTGTTGAATGTCCTCCATTTGTAAATTATTTATCTTACAGCGGACAGATGGCACAATAATCGTTTTAATATGGTCGTATAGCTTTCGCCAGACTGGTGAAAAGTCAATACCTTCTTCCTGATGTCCTCAGATATCTACTTTCTCTCGGTTTTGCTTATCTGTGAGGCTATATCTTGGCATGACTTTTAATCTGTTTTACCCAAGCAGTTTACTAAGCATGTTTCATTAGATTCTTCAGCTTCCATTGAAGGATAGAGTCCCCAAATGTGTTTCAGTTGAGTTTATTTCAGACATAACTTCACCAATACTGAAGTAAGGGATATTTTGCACCTACTAGATTTTGGGTTTCAGGAAATTAAATCATTGTTTTTTGTTGATTATTTAGCAAGTCTAATTTACAAATCTGTGTTTGGATGAACATCTGGTAGGCTTTTTTAATTTGTTCACAATAATAATGATTATTATTTACATGCGGACAATAGTCTGTATGTAAATAGTGTAAATGAGGATAGCCCCTCATTTGATGAATTCAGACAGAAGCAATTACCATCTCTGGGGGTGGGTAACTTTTAACCGGTACTATATATTCAGTGGAGTGGGGAACAAATATTCGTACACATACAACTTCTTAATTTATTGTATTTCCAACTAATTAATAAATATACTTTTCATATAATTCACTCTACACAAATGAATAATAACTAAATATGCATAGAAAACAGAAAAAAATTGATTTAATAGAAATAAATCCCATTTATCCATTTTAACGGATGAAAAAAATATTCATACAATACAAAAAAGAATAGATGATCTTCATTTAATGCTTTGTAAAATAGACATTATTCATTTCTACAGCAACCAACCTCTTCTTATAGTTCCCAATTAATAATTTGCAAATTTTAATTGGTATTTTGTTCCCATCATCTTCGCATCAAATCCGGTATGATTGTTGGAGCTCTCGATTAGATTTGAATGTTAAGTTGGTGCATACACGAAGAAATAGAAATGTGGTTATACAGAAGGATACTTAGAATACAATGGACGAAACATGTGAGCAATGACGATGTTTCAGAGAAAATCGAAACAAAACCAACACATATACTCACAGGACAGATTGAAAGCAGGAGAGACAAAGGAAAACAACACATAGCCTACCTAGCGAGTAAATGGATGGCTGAACAACATTTAGTAGAGAACAAAAAGACAAAATTTACTACAAAGGGAAGGAAATTGTGGAGAACCATGATCTTTAAAAATATATTTTATTTTTCTCTCCCTTTTAAGATCATACCTCTCTTACGACCTAGGGAACATCTTTCTATATCCCAAATTAAAAATAAGTATCACGTTGAAACATTATTTTACCGTACAATCACCGAAGTTAAGCAACATTGAGCCTGGTTAGTACCTAGATGGGTGACAGCTTAGCAATAGTAGGTGTTTTAAGCTTGGATGTGCGTGTGACGTAATTGATAATGATTTGTAATTGTTAATCGGAGTGCCGAGTTCCAAAATACAGTTGGGTTTATTATATTCATTTACACTTAAATAACCTTGGAAAACGTATAAATCCACATCTTCTCCAACAAAGCTATGCGTCAATAATTATTATCTCAAAAAAAAAAAAAAACTTACCATATAAAAAAAATACTTTCTGGCTTTAAATAACCTGAAAATGGTTGATAAACCGTAAAAAACGAATCAATCAAAAATACATTTCAATAACTATTATATTTATATGTGTCTTTACAATATGATGAAAAAGTTTTGAGTTGTGTAATATATTTTCGCTGACAAGACAGGAAAAATATTTCTCAGAAATGACAAGAAATAAGAAATACATGAAAGTATAACCTGAAAACTTTCCCATCATTGGTTGGTTCATACTAATTTCATTGTCAAAACATTGACTTACATAAGAAAACTCGACTTCATGTAAGTATAAGATTAACGTAAGTACACTATCCAACTTGAAGAGGGGCTTAAAAGGATCCCGATTCTTGCAAACAGTTGCCCGTATTTCCAGATTAGATCCTACTTCTTGTTTACTAATCGGATTGACTGGCGCCATACACCGGCTTTTTTCCCTGTCTCCGACTCGCCACGCTTCTTCGTATCGAAAGCGAAAGTAATGCCGAACTGGAGGTTATTGAGTTCTGTCAGACAATAGTTTTACTTTGTGAGTTGCTGCCACCATCCATTAGATTCTTAACCCAGGATCAAAATGCTGATAAGCTGAATTGAATCCTTTGCTCTGAAGGCGCAAAGCCATGTGCTGTCGTGGAGCAAAATATACTAATGTGTTTTTGATTAGGCGACAAATTATTAATTAATTTTGGCAAAACTGTTTAAGAATTCAAGCATGGCTTTTGTGACACGATGAGATTGTTCGCAGTATTTTCAGAACGGGACACAAAATGGTATGAATATTTTAACTATGCGCAAAAAATGATGTTTGGTCGTTGTTTTGTTTTTTGTTCTGTAGAAAAACGACCGACGTTAACTGTTGGACATACAATCGTCCATTTTGTATGAGTCGGACGTCTGCTCATAGGAGCAGCTGTCGCAAAGTGGGTCTTAGCGTTGAGTCGTACGCATTGCCACAAGAAACAACGGTATTCGATATTATTCTATTATTAATCCATGTCCCTCGGATGATTAAACTTTTTCTTACATAATGTTTTCTTCCAGTGTTTCCGTTAAAATATTATTAACCAGAACAATTAGATTATACGAGCATTATAACAGTTTTATTATAATGATACCTCCCTATACAATGACCCAAGAGTATAGGAGGGTTACTGACTAAGAGGTACAGTTAACCTTAAACATGAACAGGTTAATATTGTAGTAATCGTAGAAGCGTTTTCTACGCAGTAGCGGTTCTGGAGAAAGAGGTGCTCGAGTGGGACTCACAATTTCCCAATGGAATACGAACGGAATGAGAGTGAGTCTCTACAATGCACATGGTATGACAAGTTATATCTGTGAAGTTTAGAACAGATGGAACTAAGGAATGTATCTCTTCTGAACACTTTCCATGAAAATAACATTAGGTAATAGTAATTATTTGCTAAGATGCGAACAAATTTAAACCTCTTTTCTGTCTTTGACTTCATTTCATTTATCGATCTTGTTTGAAAACATTCCTTTCTCTTATTATTAACAGTATTATAGGTATTATTATTATTATTATTATTAACTATCTATTAAATGTTTACTTAACCGAAGCAAAAATGAATTTCAAAGTAGACGTGTTAGGGTAGGGTAATATATTTATTGGAGATATATCAACATTAGAGCCTACCTCATGCAGAAAATCTGATCAAAACCATCACAAGTTCAAGAACGAGATGATGTTACTTTACTTGTGAACTACACTGAACACACTCCAGAATCTAAGAAGCCATATATTGCCATAAAATACTTCAAAGAACATAAATCCAATCTTATCGACTTGATTATCTGATAAAAAACATTTTAGCGAACGAATTTGATAATCACTCAAAATACAAGGATCTGGAAAAAGATGTAACAAAAATAAAACATTTAAGCATAAGCATTATTCCAGTCGTAGTATGAACATTATAAAAGATTAAGAAAATCGTAGGAAATTTATCTTTATCTGAATTACAAAAGATTGTGTTAATGAGCGTTTTTCTAAAGGAAAACAAACACTTTCAGTCCAGTAAACTGAATCATACGAAGGGAGAGTGACAGATAATCGGCAAACCGATATCAAATTCTGGGCGAGTTACACTTTCTTTTCATATAAATACCATTGAAAAATGTGTGAATCCATTTTCCTCAAGTCCTGTAACACATTTCAGCTGGTCTCTTATAATAATTGTCGTTTTTGTTTCCATCTTAAGACTTCCTCAATCAATGGTATTTACAGTACCGTTCTGTAGAACCATACTCCCGTTAATTCTACTCTGCTCTTCATCTGTGAGGATATTGTCTAGCATTTGTTCTATAATAGTTCTGTAGTCTTCAGTCATTCGAGTAAAAACATCTATGAGGGTTATCAAAGACAACATTCTTTACACTGTGATGAACAAAAAGATTACAACTTGGAATTGCATATGTCAGACCAAACAGTTATGAGTTCATTTTGCCGTGTTGAATGCCAAATTGTTATGGCCTGTAGACTAGGCTAAAGTATATCTGAAACGATGCTGCATAAAGAGTTCTCACGTTCAGTTATGGTGAATACGTATCGGCATTGGTCCAAGGAGGAGATAAAATTACCATTCCCTGACGAAGCATTAAGTGGCCAAGACTTACCGATGCGGGAGGTGAACAAAAACCTTTCCCAGCAAGTACGAGCCGACAGAATGGTTACTGTAGCACAAATTACAGACAGAATATATAGTATCGACATGTTTACTGTGTATGTGTCGGCCAGTCAGAGTAACCATTCTAACCAGCATCGATCGTCTGAAGTGTATTTTATTAGCATACGATCATCTGAACTAGAACACATTTCAATGGAAGAAAGTCACCTAATCTGTTGAGTCTATTTCTCTTGTATAAGGTAGGCAGCAGGGTACACGTGCGTTATTATCATAGGGAAACGATAGCACCAATCCTATGATGATTTGAGCACAATCCTGCTGAAAAACTCTTTAAAAAGTCAGACCTAAAATGAACTACTGCTGTCATATTGATGTGGGACCAAAGTTGGGACCACAGAAGGAAAACACGGAACACGGATTAGATGTAAGAAAGATATATTAACAACATGTTACAGAGATAGTGTAAGCAGAGCTTACTATAAGTTAGTGTCCAACACTGGTAGTCGTACTAGACTCTCACTGTCACTCTCTGTCACTCTCTAGAGTGCTATGTCGCCTACTTAATATAGGCCATGAGTCTATTGAGTAGGTAGTTTCCGGTCTCACAATACATATCTAGGCTGAATTTGCCCAATAATCTCTTTAAAGCCTCGACAAAAAGGGTGAGCTTATGCAGCCTTCTAGGGCATTAATTATTCTCCCCTCTATAAACCCTCTCTCACAGATGCCACATAACAAATATCTCATTACCCTATCGCTATTTCCATGGAAAATATTCTCATGAGCTACACCCCTTCGTTCCACTAGTTCATTGATTCGTTTTTAAGGCTTATCAACCCCTTGCAGGTTATTTAAAGCCAGATGATATTTTTAAATTTGAAGGGTTTTTTTTTTAGATAATAATGGTTTAGTGATACAAGTATTACTAATTAACCTATAGCTGGGGGGGAGAAGAGCTGGATTCATATCTTTACGAGGGTTATTTGCACGTATGAATATAACGAACCCAAATGGAATTGGAACGAGGCTCTTCGACTAACAATTTCGAACCATTACCCATTAAACCAAACGCACATCAAAGTTTATAGCACCTGTTATTTCCAAGCGGTCTCCCATCTAGGCTCTGGCCAAGCTTAACGTTGCTTCATTTCGGTGATTTTACGGGGGCCGGTGTTTCAATCTGATGTTGTTATAAACCTTTCATTATTTTAAACATTTACAACTATAACCTGCCATGCCATATCTACAGAGGCACACCATCCTCATTCACTTTGTATTCCATTGCTAAGAAAGAAGGCATGTTCGTAGAACTTATTTTGACAAGAATCAATATTTTATAGAACAGACTACTGAGAGAATGCTTCCTCGAACACTATCATATTAACCTCTTCAATTTTAGAGCCAACCGTTACCTATCATATCATCATTATCTGCACATTCGCCTTTCTCCTCCTACTTCACACAATAAACACATTTACTAACCCTCTACCTGGAGAGGCTCTTGACCCTTGTATTGAGTGAATGTTTAGTAAAAAAAAAACAAAAAAAACGCTGAATTCTATCATACATGCCGAATGTACTTTTTGCGTACGACTTACATCGGCATCATTGAAAAGTAGGTACAACCCATCATGACAAAAATCTACTAAGTTGGGAGTGGTACCTATTAGAAGGCTAATTCAGACGGTATGAGTTGTAAAGGTCACGACCCTGATGACTTCCATCTCTTGACTTACTTCATATACTTCCAAGACTTCAATTCCATTGACTCCGTGTGGAATATGCCGAACCAACATGTTCACTCAGTATAATTTCACCACATAACTTGTAATGATAAAAGAATCATTACTTCACATCCGGGCACCAGATCACCTTAGAAGTCTTAAAGCGTTCATGCCTGATTTGTTAATCCTTAAACGGTGGGAAATGTTTGCACAAAAATGCATACCAAAATGGATAAAAAACAACGCGAAGATTTACATTTAAAAGATATTTTAATGTCTATTTTCGCCTTAATTATATTCAAAATCTAGAAAAATAATATTTTACATATTAGATTATAAACAAAGAAAAAAGGGAATCAAATAAATGTTACTTTCTTCAATATTTTCTAACAGCGTGATACTCCTCGAAGCATTCTATGCCCAATGGAGCTTTGTATTATTTGTAACAAACTGGAACATTTTTATGCTTCTTTTCCTCCCAATAAATATGTATACCGATATAATCATGGCTTTGACTTAGTCTTCCAGCTATATTTTCAGGCAAATATTTCAAAAAATGAGTGGAGCTTCCTGTTTGATATTTACGCTCGAATCCTCAAGCAATAAGGCCTCTGATCAGGTGGTTTTGAGGAGCATAGAACTACATCTTAATTACTGTTGTTCCAAAGTTCCCCCTGAGCTGGAGTGGTTGCACCTCATAGGGCCTCAGCTATGGGTAAATAGTGAACCCCAAAACTGAGGTCAAAACACTATGAAAGTATAAAAATACATTTTTGAAAAAACTATTACCAGCAATACATTTTAAAAATTACCAGTAATACATTTAAAAGAAAAAAAAAATCAATATTACCAGCAATACATTTGACACCCGAAAAAAAAAAAAAAACCCTCTTTACAAAATTACGTCAATGAAACCTGATTTACAAACTGATGTTTTACAAAGAAAATATATATTCTATTCATACGAACCTATCCTAAAAATATTGTCAGCATTAAATAGCCCATTAAGGTTGATATACTGTAAAACAAACCAAACTATCAAATCATGAATATATGGATGCCCAAATCGGTAGAAAAAGTTTAAATCATAAACTCATGATAACCGTTGGTTTACAATAAAGTGGTAATTAATAATGTCCGTCGTTTAAGAGTTGAATTTTTGTTTTTTTTGGGTTTTTTTTTTTTGCCGAAAGGCCATAAAAAGAACAATATCGTACAGGGTAAATATTTATAATGTTTCGGCTCGACAGTATATGCCAAACCAAATTAATTTGCTTTTTAATTCACGGTTGTATTTTCACGTAGTCTTTAAAGATTTGTTGCCTATAATCTGCTCATAATCATAATTTAAGCAGTGATGTAATATATTATGAACATAAATTTCACGTTTGCTTTTAATTTTCTAACCATCAGGGGATCTTGGTTTAATTTAATCTTTAAGGCCCGGACGCCATTTTTCTATCACTTTTTTTCTTCCATTACGTAATTGTACATATACACACATGCACTCACAAAACAAAGTTATGAGAGAGGATTTTAGAGAGAGAGAAAAAAATGAACGGGAAAATTTAACATCTTTAAATAAAAGAACACAATCAGTTCAGGAACAGCTAAGATGTTTCATTCGAGTTAACATAATTATTTTATGTCACACAATTTTCAAAAACGATACGTGATACCCAATCGACCGGAATGTTTCAGTTTTATTTTGTTTGCCATAATCTTTGAAAAACTCTGGTTTTTCCCATATAAATTGGCTGAAAGCCATGTTATATTTGGCAGGCGATATATATGTTATAATTTTTGTACATACTTCACTTTATTTTTCATCGCATTTTTGTTTATTTATTCTTTTCTAACTGAAAATAGTCACCTCGTGATGGAATAAAATGATGTGTAGAGCGGGGAGAATGGGGAAGTGAACACGTTCTCTCTATCTTTTTTTTTAAAGAAATATTATTAATAAAGGTTAGGAAACTCTTAAACGTATCGTGTAACCTTTACACGAAGAACGCATATCATGCAAAGTGTGTACACTAACCCAGTCGAAGTGATATACTAAGGATTATGGGGAGTCGAAGAAAAAGTGCCTACTGTAGAGTAATGGATATTGTCAGACAATAGTGTAGAGAGATAGACCCCGGGACAATTCCCCATGATAGTAGCCCCGGGTTAGACTAAGCTGAAGTGAGGAAATGCCTTTTAGCAACAGAACATTTGGTGCAATTTTTTTTTTAAGTCATAATGGATTGTATATATTTTGATTGTATGTAGCCCAGAAAGTTTGGATGAATATATGTGTGTGTGTGTGTTTGTGTATATATATATATATATATATACACACACATATGTGTGTGTGTTACGCAGCGCTTTCAATGTTGCACAGAAAATTTCAGAATTAACTTGCAAATAAAGAATTACATTTTTTTCTATATTTTTCGAAGTTATTTCTCTTTGAATATTTGCGTCGTGAAACGTTTGGTTGATATTTACTATGCATAGTTTCGTCTGGCACAGGGGAAACATTTAAATATTTCATCAGTTAGATTTAGTTCGAATCAAGAACCCCTTAGATATTTACTATCTTTTCAGTCTGACAAAAGGACACTTATAAACATTTAAAGAAGCCGTTTTGGTCAGGAACAAGGGCAGTTTTCGATATTTCAAAGTCGCCATTATGTTTTTATTGTTGCTACCTTGACAATTTTTTCAGATTAGTTTAGCCTGACACAGGGACAACTTATTAAGACAACTTTTTACTTAATAAGCTTAGTTTCGTCTAGCAGAGGGATATATTTAAATATTTCTTCCACTTAGTTTAGTCCGGCACAAGGATAGTTTTAGATATTCGAAACTAACCTTGAATTGTATGGTGCCTAAAAAGCTGACATGTTTTGGTTTTAGTTAGTTTGACAAAAGGACACGTTTATATCTTTAAGCTCAGCCTTGTCTGAGCAAATATTTACTTATTCTAAGCTTGCTCAGGTTTAGTAATCCTATTAAAGAATTGGCAAAGAAAACGCTATTAAACAATTTAAAAGAAAAACTAGAGAATGCAGCTTAAACATTATAAAAATGATGTTTAAATGGTTGGCAAGCTCATCTCATCGAGCAGAATAGTGAGTTCGAACCGCAGTTGATGCCCACAAGTATAAGACAAAACTTATTTTATTTGCCACATCCTTTCACTTCCTATCTGGTGTGGCTCTTAGCAATATTTCTCCCTTCGTTTATGTTCCCGCTTTGTCATCTCTTCACGCAAAATAGTCAAATAAGTGGGTCGCTGCCCTAACATTCTTGCGTTTAATATGCGCCAATCTGGTTAAGTTTTCCAAGCCCTCTTCCCTCACTATATGTCCAATGAATTTATTTTCCTGATTCTCAGTTGAAGTGTTCTTTCTGCTGCCATTTTCTCTAAGACTTCCTTGTTGCTTACTCACACCGTTCATGGAATTTTTAGTATCATTCTATAGAACCATATTTCCACTGTCCTCATTTTCTTTTCATCCCCGAGGAGATTGCCCAGCATTCACTTCCACAGAAAATTATCGATAATCCATAGAAATCAAGTTTTTGCTTTGTTTCTAACGAATTGTTTTCCTTTCTCATCACCTTGCTCAGTTTTGAGAATGCTTCTTTCGCTAGTTCAAAGTGTCTTCGGCTCTCGGTGTCATATTTTCCATTCTCTGTTAAAACGCTTCCAAAGAGTGTTAGTTCAATACCCGGTTAAGACAGCCGAGAACTTGGAGAGGGGAATTAACAGGAGATAACTGATAAGTGAAATCCATTAAACATGGCACGTGGAACTAGGACAGTCGACCCCAGTGAGCGAAATAAAGGGTTCAGTTCGACATTCCAACCACCTGAAGAAAGCCGGGGCGTACAACGGCCGAAACTTTGTAATAAATATGGCGACAAAGATGAGGACAATAGCCCGAATAATGTAAATAGCGCTTCCCAGATATTTAAAATTCTTTACCTGCTTGATGCTTATATCTCCAATTTGTAACTCGATTCTAGTTTTTTTTTCTCTCTTGCTGGCGACCATAGTTGCTGTCTTCTTGCAGTCGATGGTTCACCCTTTTCTTCTCGCTTTCTTCTACCACCCTGTCTCTGAGGTGTTGTGCTTTTCTTGCCGAGCCGGTCATCAACAGTATCGTCTGCGATCTTTTTTTTTTATATTGCTAGGATTATGCCCACCCATAATAAATCCTAATAGGGTGTCTAGTTTCCCTAAGATAGCCTCACTGTAGAAGTTGAATAAATCTGGGGAGAAGGCGCACCCTTGTCTCACGCACTGTTCTAATTTTGTGTAGCTATCCGAATACAGACGGTTTACTCTGGAATATTCTAACATCTTTTCCAAATAATTCTAGTTTTCCTAGCAGTTCAACTAGATCAGTATGCCATACCTAGTCAAATTCGTTTGCATAATCTACTAGCCAACATTAAGTAACTATGCAACTCAATGATTACCAATAGATTCTCACAAAAACTATTTCTATTGTAGTGAGTTCCATTCAGTGTGCTAAACAGTGTCACTGTTTCAGACTACGTTTACTCAATATCATTAAGTATTGTCATTTAGCAGATGTTATAATATTTGTCTTGCCGACCGACTATTTTTACTGTAGTCTGTCATCACCTGAAACTGACTTTTTTCTCCGTCTGAGCGTTATCAAAAATACAGAAACTGAAACATTTTGGCCGAAACCGTCAAATAAATTGTAAATTTAACTGTAGAATAAAAAATATTTTCTCTTAGAATTTCAGACAATATTCTACTTGAATTTAATAAAATCTTGTTTCAATTTAAGAAAACAATTATAGCGGTTAAAATATTACGATAAAATCAAACAACAAAGCTGAATGTTATATTTTGAAGTCGTGTAGAATAATGGAAATAATCGTCCATGCATTAAAATATTGCTGCTACATTTAGTCTGGTACTTCTACAAGAGATTCTGGATAAAATACAAAGAAGAATCTGCAATCTTATTAATCCTGATCTGGCATCTCAGCTTCAGACAATTTTCACCTCCGTAACAGATTCTCTTAGGCTTTTATAGAAATGTTTTCATAATAAATGTTGTCATGATCTTTCCTCTATGGTACCAAGACTTTATGAATTCAAGCGCAGTACTAAAATGGTTTCATCATTTTATATTTGAAATGGCTACATGTAACCGTAAGTTCTATGCTAATCATATCTTCTATCAAACTACTCATTTGTGGAACTAGCTTCCAGATTCTTGCTTTCCGGTCATCTTTGATCTTCAAAAAATTAAATGCATTGTCAATCGATATCTCCCGTTTTCATAATTCTTGTTCTTTTATTGTTCGCCGTAATATTTTCTTTCTCTAATATTCTTTCTCATTCCGTGATCCCTTAGGTCTTATTGGCTTTATTACCTTGCTTGGGGTGAAATGATTACTAAAAAAAAAATCTTGTTGCAATTTAAGAAAACATAATACATCAGTCAATTACTTTCGTGAGCGTTCTAATTAATTTTTTATAGTTTTGTCGTCTACCATTTCGTTACTCTCGTTTTCAAAACAGAAGCGGGTGATTTACAACACCTTTTTCAAGAATTGATTTATCGTTTTTTCTTCATCTTACTGTCGTTAGAAAACAATTTGATTCTAGTTCATTCATTTTCTTAGCTAAAAATCTATCTTTTGCAACAATTCTAGTTGGCCACGAGTTACTTAGATCTAAAATATGATTAAATATTTTTTTCAGTGATATGGCAAAATTTGCGCTTCCAGAAATCTATTTGGAATAGACAGTTTTCTTTTGCAAAAAAGAAAAAAAAATTTGGAGTCCAAAATTAAAACTTATGAGGTTTGATCTATCTAATCTAAATATTCCAACACTGTAAACAATGTTTTTGAATTCAGCCTGATAAAATTCAAGTAAATTGAACGTGAAATCCAATAAGCTGTGCAAATCAATAAGCTATATATATATATATATATATATATATATATATATATATATATTGTATTGCATCATATGGAGCTTCTTATATATCAGACCAAAATCCCTAAAAGTGTTAACGAATTTAATACAGTTAAGAAGACATTTGTAATTTTCACCTTACCATTATCTTACTGTTCTTCCTTCTCTTGCTCTTCTATCTTCAAATGAAAGTGGGGGTGAGAGAATTCTAAAAAAGTGCACCGTAATCTCTTCTAGCGATATTGGCAATGTCAGAATGAGAACAACGCTTTTGTTGCCGCAAAGATAAACAATGCCGTCATTGTGCGCATGAACGGAAACGCCTTTCTCCTTTTATTTCCATGCATCTTTAGTCTTTTGTTTTAAGTGTTTGCTTATCTAATTGTCCAATGACATTTCATACGTTCTTGCACACCGCAGTATACATGAATAAATGCTTGGAGGAGAGTGTTGCATATTTTCACAAGTGCGCAGGC
The DNA here is from genome assembly GCA_903632075.3 of Acanthosepion pharaonis. NCBI lineage: Eukaryota > Metazoa > Mollusca > Cephalopoda > Sepiida > Sepiidae > Acanthosepion > Acanthosepion pharaonis. Next base: position 1,317,359 of record CAHIKZ030005574.1, on the reverse strand, counting down.
GTAAAAAATATTCTGCGATTCAATGATGGCGCCACAAAATAAAATATCGGGGATGGCGTGGGTTTCAGACAAGAGACACGGTGGAGTAATGGATAGGGGCTTAGACTGAGGAATAGGAGAATCGGGTTCGAATTCCAGTTGAATCCGTTACATTGACTTATGTGCTTGAGGAAAAGTATAATTCTCTTTTTCTCCCCGAGCTATGGGTAAATAGCCTTGGATGGCAACTAGTCTACCGCAGAAAAAAATGGCAACCTACTGCGGGGAAAAAAGTCTGCCTCGTCAGTCATGTATCGAAAGATACATGATCGCCTAAGCATGAATCACGCATGACACATAACTGACTGACTAAGAGTTTAATATGTTAAGGGGGATATGTCAGATGTTGAGCTTTTATCAACATATATTTTTGTTTATCTAAACCACTTGTAAAATTAACTTTCCTTCAAATCTTTTTTTTTTTTTTTTTTTACTGTTCGCTTGTACTTTCTGGAACTTTCTGTTCGTTTCTACTTTTTTCTGGAATAAAACTTAAAGACTTTTTTCCGCATATAAAACTTACTTGATAGTTTTACAATCTACTGTTTCAAAAACTAAGCCCACTGGTATTTAATTCAGAGTTGTTCGTTTCTTAGACCGGTTGCCCCACAAGGATACAGAACTCAGTCTGTCCTGCTATCTACCCAGAAAGAAGAGATGGGTTCATACCTTTTTTTAGGGTATTAGCACATAAGTGAATGTAATGACTGGAAATTGAACTTGACTCTCCGATTCCTAAAACCAAAACGCTATCCTTACTCCATCGTGCGTCCAGAGCGACCCACACCGTATTTGGTGGTCTTAGGCTGTTGGTCAAGAGTTTTGAAAGGAGATGGACGCCGACAAGCTAACTTAAAAGTCATCTGAAAGGAATATGAGGAAGAAGAATCAGTCTCTTTCTTCTACCCTCCACCAACGATCGAAGCAATCGCAGGACTGATGATGCTGACGATTCGAAAAGAAAAGAAAGAAAAGTAAGGAAGAATTTTTTTTTATTTTATTTTGAAAATGCTAGTAACGAATTAGACAAATGATACAGCTCAGCTCAAAAGCATTGTCATCAACTGAGACAGAGATGATACTTTTTTTTTCGGTTTGCGCCTAAGCACAAAAACGATTGAAGTACCCCCGATCAGGCACATCCCTCCCTAGAGTGCCGTTCACACGCGGTATTAAATATGTCACAACGGCAAATTATAACGACAGTGGTTCAATCCGTTGATCTTTTTTAATTCAATAGGTGGGTGTAATGTCAAGAGGACGGATCATCTGTCACTGGGCTAGAATTTCTTTACGTTGCATGGGGACAGCGCTGAGCTTGTAGGTATCAATTTAATTTAGTCTGGTAAAATGACAACTATTTTGCACTCAGTGCGGTTCGGACTCCTTACAGAAGTAATTACTCTCGTGACTTGTTTTGCCAACCGTTGCTCAACGATGAGCTGTTCATGCAGAATTCGTTGTTGAACTAAATACAAAATGACATTCTTGATAAAAAGGAAACTACTATTAATCGAGCAATTTCTTTTTCCGTTTCGCTAACCATTACCCTCCGAGTTAATTAGATCTCGTCTCTCCCTCATTCGCTATGGATTAAATAGTATAGAAAACTCGGCTATCGTCATGGTTGAAATCCCGTCTAGGAGGAGGACAACTCTAATTTTACAAGCTGTTCCTGTGCTGATTAAGCCAGGAATAAATCTCGCTCTATTCAAGGTATGGTCTAATGCACTTTTAAGTTAATAGCAAATTTGTTGTCGGGTTTTAGATAGAACACATCACTCAGAGAGCAGGTGAGTGATTCGAGTTAATGCCCTTGGTACAGTAGAGACAATCGTGATGTACAAGGCCTTTGGCACAGTTAGATACCAGTTCAATCCAGAGAAGAGGTTAGAGAAACAAGTGCTTTAACCAACATCCAGACTCAGACTATGGGGAACAAAGATATTCATAGATGGTAGATGACGACCTCACCTTAATATAAAGGTAATAATCTTCTTGAGTGTAAATCTCATCTATTACAACTACCATGTTTATGTCATTTTATATTATCGTTTTGCATTGTTACATGAAATACAAATGGTAAACGGAATTCGGTACTGTTCTTTTCGTTTCCTTTTAGTACATCGTATTTTTTCTTGTTTAAGAGTTCCTTGAGTTAGGGAGCCATTATAAAATAACAACCCAACATTGTTTTAGTCTATTTTCTTCCTTGTCTAGCGTATATTTAAACTTTGGTAGATAGATAATTCCTCACCTCTGGATACTAGAATATGTCGCCCTGACGAGCGATTGACAAGATTATGGAGTTCACAATTATCTAGAGCGTACAGTTGCGGACATTTTAATCTTGAGTGAGATCGAATGAAATATATCTATCTCTAAACCGTAGCCGTGGTTAGCTGCATACTATATAGAGCGATTGACAAGATTATGGAGTTTACAATCAATTGTGGCGTTGTAGACGCTAAGATCTCGTCTGAGGTCGAATAATATAATTTAGTGGAATGTGATTAACGCAAAGGACCAATACCACATCAAATCACGTGTTTTTTCGTTTTGTTTTTTTATTAAAGTGCAACTGTTTTGCGTAGCTTTCTTTCGTCAGTTATTCTTAGATTTGCAACGGTACAGATAAAATATTTTTGAAACGTTCGTCAGAGTTTTTTGCATTTTTTCTTTTAATGCGACCGCGTACATTTTAGATTTAGCGGACAGGATAATACTATATAGGTTCGTGTTTCTAACAATAAAATTTCGGCCCTTCGGTGATGGCTACCAATAACTGAAGTATCGTGGTTGAGGATCCTATCAGCAGTTGTACAGTTTACTAAGAAGGGGCCTGAAGATAGTAATTTCTGCAGAAAAAGGATCTAAAAAACTGAGAAATATAGTCGTAACTTGCCGTGCAACATTTTTCAGTGTGTACATATATATATATATATATATATATATATATATATATATATATATATATGGTTTATGGTTTACATCATCACACCGAAACACCGGTTTTCGTATAATCACCGAGGTTAAGTAACGTTGATCCTGGTGACCATTTGTGAATACGAAGTGTTGTAAGCTTGAATGTAAAGTGGGTGCAATGGTAATGGCTCGGATTTGTTAATCGGAGATATATACCTTGGGAAAGGTATGAATCCACATATTACCAGTTTGGGGCTAATTAGTAATACTAAAAATATTTGATGGCTTTAAATAACCTACAAAGAGTTCGTAAACCATAGAAAAAGAATATATATATATATATATGTATGTGTATATATATATATATATATATATATATACGGCCGATAAGGAAGATTTAATTAGTTTTTAGTAAGTTTTTCATCGTAACAGTCAAAACATGACAAAATAACACCACCAGAGACAAAACCCCTTTCAAAATGCCTAAAGAAGTTCACAAAAGCGCTTGAGACAATAAAAATTATGGAAAATTTTGGTACTCGCTTACTCTTATAAAACAGAAAAACGTAAGGATGCGAGAAAGCATTATATATATATATATATATATATATATATATATATATATATATATATATATATCGGAATAATGAATAATGATACCACAGAATAAGTAGATAGATTTGAATAAACACAATTTCATGCTCATTTTGGGGTGGGGCGAAGCAACCTTTCGGACAACACTTCTTCAGAGACCGATCGTTTGCACAACTGAAGTAATGAGAATTAGACAGCAAATATGCGGGAAAATTATTGCAGATAAGGCTGGAACACGTCTAAAACAAATTTACGATTAAAATAAATACACAAACTTAAGAGAATAAGTAACTGAAGCAACCAGAGCATAAAATAATTAAAGAGTTGCTCACTAACCTCCAAATAAGTTTAAAGACCGTAAAATATTATCCTTTTGTCTGCAGAGAGATGGTTGCTGCAATTTATGACGAATGGCCTCCAGAATTAAATGGTTCTTGGACCTGCCTATAAGCAAAATAGAGAATGAATCCGTCGTGAATAGATATATATATATATATATATATATATATATATATATATATGTGTGTGTGTGTGTGTGTGTGTGTGTGTGTGTGTGTGTGCTTTTTTCCTTTATGTATGTTTTTCGTGTCTGTAAATGTATGTAAGGAATCAGTGATAGTTGTGTATCTATATGTGCATTAGACTGAGGCTGGGCTTAGGAGTCATATACGCGCACATTAGCGTGTGGCCTTCGGTCAAATGTCGTCCTAATGACAAGTCTGTGCAATGATTATACATGTATGTATATGCCTTTGTGTTTACATTTCCATACCGACACACATCATTTTTTTTCTGTGTGTACGTGTGTGTGCGCGCTCAGGGAATATTAATGAAATCGAATTCTAGCAAGCCAATTAAAACTAAAATTGAATTGTTCGGTAGAAAAAGCGAATCTTAAATCCAGTGTTTAATTTTTTTTTAGTTTATATCTTTTCGAGTAACAAATTCATAATGACACCAGTTCCAGACCCCACTGCTGAACCCTCTTAACAGTAGCTGCTCGTATTATATCGACACGGGGACAAAGCATTTTGCTTTCACTACTCTGTAATGTCAAGCTCTTTCCGTCTTATTTATGTGATCCCGTAAACTATAGATTGTTAATCATTAAATGGGGTCAGAATGGAGAAACATTCAATGTTAACCCCTTAAAAACGAATAGTAAAGCCATGATAGCTGACAAGAACAACAACGTGATATATAAGTCCTTCTATTTTCTTTTTTTCATTCATCTATTTGGGTTTAAAGATAAAATGGACTCAGCTATGTCGGCTGATATGAACAAAATGTGATAGATAAGGTCGGACTTTAGATCGATTATCTTTTACGTGACAAGTTCTTACATAACCTATCATGGCTCTCCACAGCTTCCAGTCTTTTGTTACTTTAAATAACGTTTGACGCTTTACGATCCCTCTTCGTTTCATTTCTGTTATCCATTCATACAAACTTGTTAACTCCCTACACGGAAGCCACGAATGTACCCAAGAAGGGGGGGGCAAGCCACTAGCTGCTAACGCTGGTGGGCCGTTGTCGGGCCGCTGGCAGCTTGCGCGTCGCTTAGGTTAATGCATGCATTGACTATCAACAACGACATAACTCTTACTTGACAGTCATTACACTATATATATATATATAAGGTATGTTTTGTCAGCAAGCATTCATTCAAACAAGGTGAGTTATAAAGAACCTACAAGATCTGTTTAATTTTTTACTTTTCCAACATTTAGATAAGTTCTTAAGTATTATGTTCGAAGTTGTGGATAAAGTCTCCGAAGTTCATATTTTATTTTTTTTTTTTTTACAGTGTTTTGGACTTTTCTGTCATTACCAAGAACAGATGCGGTGACTCTGTGGTAGTTTTGACACCTTTGTATGCATCTTGGTATTTTTGTACTGCCTCGTTGCCAATAGCAGTTACACATAACGTCACGTTAGACCATTTCAAAATTCAGCGTCCTTATGAATACCAAGATGTAGCCAAAGGATCTAAAACTGCCACACAGACACTAACAGTACTTGCACAAAAATAACAAAATAAGAACTACAGGCATAATACTGAACATCTTATCCAAATATTGAAAAAATATAATTAAAAATTAAAGTGACAGATGTTGTAGGGTTTTTATAATTGTTATAGTGGAACACACCTATCCTATAGTTAATAGACTCTCCCACCTATAATAAGTAGTAGTATTTAGCAGTCGACAGTGAGTTGGTCAGTCAGTCGATGCCAGACGACCGTTAGTCGGATATTAAAGTATCAGCCACCACAACTAGATTACTGCGTCATTACCTATTATATCAAGTTCCTAACGTTTTGTACGTCGAACCTATTTTAGGACCGACTTAGTACAAATACAAGCCTCCACTGTGAAACCACTACATAACAATAATCAAAATAGTTTACATTATATATAAAATGTAAACAACTATCTTAAACTACTGTCTGACTAGGAACGTATTTAGTAATATTTTCCCCCATCCGCCTAAATTCCTACTGGGTAATTGTTTTCTTAGTTTCAGTTGATGATAAAAAAAAAAAAAATTTCTTAGCATCTTTGTTTTATTTTGACGACGATTCTGTTTCTGAGAAAATATCGGTCGAAAGGCGCCTCAAATCCTATTTTTAAACGTGATACGTTTGTATTTATTTTAATAATAAAATTATGATCCTTAAAGCTATTTTGTCTTTGTGTGGCAAAAAGAAAAAAAACCTATATATATATATATATATATATATATATATATATATATAATCTGGTGTTTAATTTGTAGTAATATGAAAAAAAAACTAGAAAAATGATTAATTCTTGTCGCAGTGACTATTGCACAATTCCACCTAGGAATGAACAAATTATTTGAAAAGAAAACGTTCAGAAATTCAATGTCTGTCATTAATTTTTACGGCACCATATTAAGAGGTTGCATCAAAAGTAAAGAACAGTAAATAACAATAATACGGTCACTATGCCGAAAATGTTATTTTATACTGAACCATTGCGATAGTCGTCGTTGTCTTGTCAATAAATTGATGTTAGTTTTTGAGAAGAGAGAAATTAAATTTCAACAAACACAAAACGAATCCTTATATTGTTTAATTCATTTTTGTTGGTAAAACCTAAGATTCAGAGCTGTAAAATCGAGGACTTGTAAACCTCATTATCCAAAATCAATTAAAACAGTTACCAAATCCAAAGAAGTGCTATATTTACACTATACCTATTTGCGCGTATTATTACAGTATTAAGTAACCAAAATCAGCTTTGGATTTATTCATTTTCATCCCTTGCTCGTTTATTTAATGCCGAAATCAGCATTTTCAACTATATTCAATTCGAGTCCATACCCGAATAGAAAATCATAAAAATACTGACTTTGTTCAATTAGGACTTAATTCATGGATAATTAAATACTGCCTTGCTGTGATAAAATCAACTAAGTCCAGTTTTCATGAGAATTGGGTGAGTAGACATAACCAAAGAGTCCATTTAAATCTCCATCTTCTCATGTAGATGACACGTCCGAAAATATGTATGAATGGCTAGAGAAGCCAAATTGCTTTCTGAAAATCTAGCTACGTCTGTCATTTCTTAGAGATAATGATATTTTTTTTCATTTTTAACTTTCCTAAACATTTTGTCAGAGCCTAACAGAATATTGAACGTTTGTATTTGCAGCAATAAGCATTTACTTAAGTTGAGGATAGGTCAATAGTTTTTATCTGTCAATGTGAAAATACATGGCTCGAGGATAGGTAAAGTGTTTTTCTTGATTTGATTCTGTAGAAATTTATTCGGTTGGTAGGCCGTTTTGACGTTCGTTACCTCTCTGCTGGGAATGTAGCCGGTCTATTCCAGACCAAACTGAAGTGCTTTGATTTCTGAGTTCTGAAGTCGTCCCTTTCCTTATTTATTTTGTGTCACTTTTCTTCGATGCAGTGCCAGTGTGGGCCAACAGCTTGACATGTTTGAAGTGACCACTATAGATGATTACTAACCGTACCTGACGAACTCATTGCGAACCGCATGTGAGAAGTTTATACACTAACTTCACATAACGCTGTACACATTCTACAAGCCACTTCCGATTCTTTTGTGTCGAGTCTAAATTTGTTATTTTAATTTTATTGGTTGCTGCTGCAGGTATACACTTCTAAATCCCGTCTGATAGTTGCAGATTGCATCAAAATCTTAAACTGTTCAAACATAGGGTTAACCGTTATCTTCGCCACATATCCCCATAAACTGTGAGTCTTACCTCTTAATCTGTAAGCATCTACCTTGATTGGCTCTTGGTACAGAGTGAATATTATTGTTAAAAAAAATACTATTTTCTTTTTTATAGACCTTTATTGCAAAGTGTACTTATGTACACATGCAAAGATTATACTTGACTTTACAGGTATACCTCACCTTACGTCGTTAATTGTTCCAGAGGTAACGACTTGGGTCAAAAAACGACTTAAGTCGAAATAACCAGATTATAAACCGCAAATGCAAATAAGCACTCCCCATTGCATATTGCAGTATTTATTATATGTACGTACAATATTCTGAATAAAATAATTTATCAACGATATAGCCTTACGCTTAGCATTAGCAATGATAGAACGGTCTGGCAATTTTTTCCAATATAATCCAGTTTCGTCATCGTTAAAAATCTGTTCAGGAAGAAACCCGTTTTCTTCGACGATCTTAGCCAAGGCTTTAGAAAAATCAGCTGCTGCTTCTTCGTCAGCTGATGCACTTTCACCTTGCTTCTTAATAGAGTGATAATACTTAATAGACAACACAGAGTCACAGATGTGTTCATATTTCATTCTCTATGATTTATGATGATTATATTAACATTTACTGTAAATGTATGTAATGATATGATTTTATATACTTTTATTCTTATTTATTGTACAGTGACATGATTTTATGAGCTTTTAACGCTTTTCTAGAGAGATTACGACTTCAGTATGTGTGGTGGACAGATGTAAAGTCGAATAAAATATCTTAAATTTGATTTTTATTTTTCCATATATTTATTTTTGACAAACGACGTATAATCGAGAACGACTTAACTCGAAACGACGTAACCCGAGGTATACCAGTATTATATTTTCATTATACATTATATTATTATTACTACTACCATGCAGTATATCTGTTTTCTATATTAAAATGTGGTATATACATATTAAAATAATTGTAAAATCACAGTATTATTCTAAGCTGGACATCACAGCTACTGGATCTGCCATGAAAATTTGGGAAATATAAGGAAAAAAAGCAATGTCTCATTGCATTAACTCAAACTGGTTTTATCGTTTTAAGGTAAATGCATTGTCCCTTGGAATCAGGCGCCATCTCTTGTCAATGACGACGCTTTAAAAGTCAAGGCATAGGAGAAAGTTATCACCAAAGTGTTCTAAAATCATTTGAAGATAGCAATATCTATGTATCACTGCATGACGAGAGAAGGTTACTTGCCTGTGTCGATTTCCTCACAAAGTAACATGTGACAGACTGTACCAGCAAGAAGAAACGTACAGTGAACTGATATATTTCCAAACTCCCAAGATGGATAACTTTCCATAGCTAAAGGATTCAAAGTGCTCTACTATTCACACATAGATGGTAGGAGTGGATTCATACATTTCGAAAGAGCATCAAGGGCAGAGAAGCAAGAACTCTCCAACACCAAGAACGCTTGAGTATTCTGGTACAGATGACTAATATTTGACTAGACTCAACTATAAATACGAAGCATTTTTACCTATAGACTCTAGTATAAACACGATCAATTTTTACCTATAAATTCCAGTATAAATACGGCTAATCCTTGCCTATAGAGTCTAGTATAAACAAGACCAACGTTTACCTATAGAGTCTAGAACAAACACGACCATTTTAACTGTAGACTCTAGAACAAGTGCAACCATTTTTCCTTGTAGACTAGTATATACACGACCAAATTTAACCTAGACTCCAGTATAAACACGACCAATGTTTATCTCCAGATCTAACTGTAAACACGAGAAATGTTTACTTGCAGACAAGTATTACAAAATAGTTTTTCAATATTAAATAACACAACAAGTGTTGCTATGATGTAAATCTACCAACCGAACTTAAACCATCTCAGCCGTTAATATTTACGTAAACCGCAACCTCCGACCGACAAACATTTTTAAAGTTTTTTTTTTTTTTTTTTTTTCCATCCCTGTTGGATATGCTTCGGATTTTTATTTGTTGTTTTCCTCCTTACAGTCTCTAATATTTCCGTTGACCGGTCAGTCTTAAATGAACTGTGAATATTGTTAAGAAATGAGTAAACTTACTTTTAAACGATCAGTCCAATGCGTCCCTTGTAGAGAGAGAGAGCGAGATTCGCAGACAGAACACATGAAGCCCATAAAATGATTGATTCAGAAACAAAGAAATTTATGGTGTTGCTGTCGAAACAAAAGTAGATTTCCAGACTGTGACTAACACTGAAAAGATGAAAAGAAAGAAAATCTCTGAAAAACGAGACAATTAAGTTCTCTTCTCGTGATTAATTATTTGGTATTTGTTAATGAAACACGAATAAAACAATGATTGAACGATGCAATAAGCGTCCGGCTCCTCTCTTTCGAACAGGAAACCAAAACAAAAGACATTCCTTCGATTATCTTTACCATTTATGAAAGGAACCTAAACTGGGTTACGTATTTTTATTTTAGTTGCTATTCAAACCATCTTAGACAAAGTATTAACAGAAAGCAGAAGAATATTAACTCTAAGAAGACAATACATGGTAATCAACAGAGAGATCGCAACGTTTCCGCTATATATTTGAGAGATCAAAATTAAATTATCTTGGTAATGTAATAAAAGAGGAAGATAAACGTGGCACAGAAATCCAAAGTTGCATAGAAATAGCGAAAGATGTCCACCCAGAAACTAAACTAAGTATTAAGCTGTCTTTATTTCTGAGATGAGGTATTATGTACATTATTCGGACTATTGTCCTCATCTTTGTCGCTATATTTATCGCAAAGTTTCGGCCGTTGTACGCTCCGGCCTCAAGGACACATGGCACAGTGGATAAAGGCGTTGGTTAGATCCAGTGACAGGACCCAAAAAGTGTGAGTTCAATACCCGGTTAAGGCAGTGGAAAAATTCCAGAGGGAAATTAACAGGAGATAACTGATAACTGACATCCATCAAACATGGCACGTGGAACTAGAACAGTCTACCCCAGTGAGCGAAATAAAGGGTTCAGTTCGAAATTCCAACCACCTGAAGAAGGCTGGAGTGTACAACGGCCGAAAAGTTGTGATAAATATGGCGACAAAGATGAGGACAATAGTCCGAATAATGTAAATAATATAAGTATCAAGCTATAGGAAAAGAAAAAGTGTCAGTTATGAGGAATTAATTAAGCATTATTGATAGACTTGGGCTAGTATATATTATAAATTCAGTGCTAATAACTGCAATGTAACGTGTTGCTATTTTAGTATATAGTAATATTAGCCGTTTCCTAATAAGCAAATATTCGGCATACATTGACCGAGCAGCCAGTGCTATTCGAGTTGCGGCTTTATTCATACTCTGGGCATCAGGTTGGGATCAAAGTTTAGTATATGTCCTTCCCATCTCTAATGATAATATTAGTCGTTTCCTTATAAGGAAATATTCAGCGTTCATTGACCGAGAAACCTGTCCTCAGTTGGTTGAAATTTATAAAATCTCTTTCTTAAAAGAACTGTTCAGGAATATAGGTTTCTCAGGTTCAGCTGCTGTTATTACTCTTTCTTGTACTGAAGTGGGATTCCTTTCTGACCGTTTATTTGCAGTATGGAATACAAACATGTCCTTATTTTCTTTTCAAGTGACTTGTGATATCCATTTGAGATGTCGCTACCGTTGATATACCTCAAGTGATGTGATTTCTGTTTATTTGGTTCAGTCCTTTGTCAGTGGTTTCACTGAGACCTACAGGTTTCATTGTTTACCATTGATCTGAGAAAGTCGTCGTATTGAAAATCAAAAAGTGTATATATTTCATTTGTCAGGAGAGCATGCAAACGTTAATGCTGTAATTTAAATGCGTTGCTAGAAATTTCTAAAAGATATATATTGAAAATCAGAAAAAAGGACTGTCCGAAGACATCAGTTAAGAGAAATATAACTGACAGATGATCGTTATTATATATTATTAATGATTAATAACAAGTGCATTAACAATCAAGAATGGATTGCTAGTCATCAGGAATTTAAGCAAGAGTTAGTCACAGAACTATAACATATATCATGTCGTCCATTGAAAATGGCTAATGGATTAGCCAAAAGCGTTTGGGACAATAACGACAGTTTCTACACTTTCCTGATAAAAGAAAATGTTTAAATAAACGAAATAAAAATATTAACAAAAATGTTCCTTGCCCGTTATATTTACTGAAACGTATAAAGTAAAAACTGCTGCTTGAATATATATATATATATATATATATATTTTATGCAAATTCTGTTTAAAATGACAGACATTTCGTGTCGATTAATTTTAATGTTCGACTTTTACAAATTACATTATTCCTTATTATACAAAGAGGAGACTGTTCAAAGTTCAATATGGAAGCAAAGTACAAGACATCTGGTCCAAACTTTTGACGTTTTAAAATCATCATCAGCGTAGGTAGAGAAATTGATAAATTCCATAGAACAAGATAGTTTCGTCGCGTAGGCAAAGTGTATTGTGACATGTCTCTTTTATATAGATATAAGGGTGCGGGATTTCAAATTATAATTGTTTTTGTTTATTGATTTGTTTATGTGGATTGTTTCAAGTGTATATTTACTATTTGATTTTACAAGTATTTTGGTTTTGTTTGTGAGTAGCTGTTTAATATTAAATGATCCTCATACTGCTTATTAATGTGTTGTCTGATGACACTATAGTAGGTGAGTCTCCATGGGAGTGTCGTTGTTGTATATCCTATGTAAGACGTTTTGGGTTGCTTCTATTTAAAGACTTTGGAAAAGTCAAACATTAGCATTAATTGACACGTGTGTTGTTTTTAATAGTATTTGACTTCAAGAAGATTGTCTGCCTAAATACACAGAATATATATATCTTAGTCCACTATCAATTTTATGTTTTGTTTATATTATCTGCTTGCATTCATTTTTGTCGTGTAAAAATGCATATGATGATTATGTTTACTTAATATAATCGATTAACATTCTTCGTGCCAGTGAATCTATGGCTAGTAAGTAAGCATGTGACAGTAGAATAGAGAAATCTTATCCAACAAACAAGTTATGTAGTTTGTGTGAACAAAAATGGGAAGAAATAATTTATTCAATATTCAAGCGCTTTTCTTAAACAATTTCCTTTTGCCCGTGTATCACTTTGTATCTTTCTTTGTTTACCAAAATTATTGACATTCAAATTCGATTTATTTGTATCGATCACTTCATGCTTAATTATTCGCATGAACATTTCTGATAAATCGAATATTCAATTTTCTTTTAAATAGCAATCAATGATTTATATCCCTATTGGCGCAATGTCTTTCAAAATAAACAGCTAGAAAAATAGATAGGAATAGAATGGCAAAAATTCATAGATAAAGAATTAAATATATAATAAAATGTGACAGATGCGAACAGATGTAGATATGCCCACACAGACACTCATATATAGTCGACTCTCCCGTCGAATTCGACGTATGAGGGTCAAGCAGATCAGTTCCCAGGAAACCGACAGCACATGAGATTTAATTATAGCGGTGAAGGTTTCCTGCAAGACCAGCCACACTTTTTTGAAGGGCTGAATTCAGAGACCTGGTGCACTCCTCAGGTTTTGAATTCAGAGTTGTCCTTCTCCTAGATGAGTTGCCATCCAAGGCTATAGAACCCAGTCTGTCCTGCTATTTACCCATAGCTGGAGGGAGAAGAAGAGGATTCAAACCTTTCCCAAGGGTATTAGCACGTAGGTGAATGTCGACTGTAATTCGAACTCGGTTCTCCGATTCCTCAATCCAAGCCGCTATCCATTACTCCACCGTGCCTCCTATCATATATATATATATATATATATATATAAAAACATGCGAATAGAATGTCATAGATATATAGATAAATGTCAACCGAACAGCTAACCCATAAATATGAATATATTTGTAGATGTGCATAAAGGTATTTGCATACACAGGTGTGTTCAAGGTGTGGTTTATCTCACCTCAGCTTGGAGCGGCGTCAAACATTAGGAATTAGAAGACATTTCAGTGTTTCAAATCCTAATCTTCATAACAGAGTTGTGTGCTATTTAAATGTAACAATATTCTGCAATCTGCTTTATCAATCTCCGTATTTTATCCATGTAGATCGTTACCTGTTTCTTTTTTTTATTTTTTATTATTCAATAGAGCAATGAAAAGTGTTATGACAAACCACAAGCCCTTCTCTAAAAACTTCTGTTTAGTAATATTAGGTTGGTGCAGAAATAATGTCGTTTTTTGTTGAACGTCAAAAACGACATTATTTTTGCACCAAGCTAATATTTTGAATAATGGCTCGAGCCGAGATCTTTTCAGCACTCCTAACACATTTATCTGCTCGCAGATAGAAGCAGCTGATATGCAAAAAAGTACTTTTCACATAAATGTGATATGACCTTTCACATCATAACCTTGACCAAATCATCACGCTTGCTTTTTCCACATTGGATTCAGATGCCATTACTCTATCCAGGACAGAAAAAAAATCATTAGAAGCAAAGAAAAGAGTAGCGAACTCTTAAGGAATATCAATCCTTTTTATATCAGGTTTTCTCAACCTGGACGACATCATCTACCTACGGTCGATTTCAACTGTTGTAATGAGTAACTTAACAGAAAATGGCGGACAATTGAAAATTTTCGTTGGTAATATAGGATTTGGAGTATTAAAAAGGTATTTCAACATATGCTACCAGAAAAAATATTAAAACCTGATATATCAAAGAAGCTGTATTAAAAAAAAAAAAAAAAAACACACACACACACCAGACTAAAAATAAATTGGTTACATTCCTAGATAAGATATCAATATTCCTGCAAATAAATATTTTGGTATTTTCTATAGTTTTTAGTAGGGCCTGACATGTGCCGTTGCCATGAGAGAGAGAGTAGCTGACTGCCTTGGCTCATCAGTGTACCTCTTAAATAAATAAATAAAGGTCATTTTAATCCAACATTACTTCGTCTTACCATAAAATTATTAACACAAAATATAAAGTTAATGGAAATAAGATATATCTGAGTACTATCGGCTTTCATTATTGTTGTGGGGCTCTCCCCTTTTTACATAAGATGGACTCGCCCAAAGTATACTTATACTGACAGAGAGAATACCTGACGTTGAGATACATTGAGACAGGTTGAGGGATACGGAGACTGACACAGGGTGTTCTCAGAGAGTTATACAAGAGTCCAGAGAGAGAGAGAGAGAGAGAGAGAGATAAGTTGTTGTGGATTCCGTGAAAGGAATCCTGCACAAATAAACAACGGCAGTAATTGAGATAGAAAAATAAGTGTATTAAACGTAATACAGACTTGAAGTGAAGATTAGTAGTCCAGGAATGCGGGTTAGTAGAAAGTATATGTACAAGTCTCTGTAAGTAAAGCCGTAAGCATCTCTCTCTCAACGTATCTCAACGTCAGGTATTCTTTCTGTCAGTATAAGTATACTTTGGACGAGTCCATCTTATGTAAAAGGGGGAGAGCCCCAAAACATTTATCGAAGACACGATAACACAAACTGTCACGTAAAGATACAATAACAGAAAATGATGAAGCAGACCCAGCACAAATATAAACTTCTTTGATAATGACATTTGAAAGCCGAAAGTACTCAGACATTGGACAATATATATTTAAATATCTATCTAACCTTATATATATATATATATATATATATATATATATATATATGTGTGTGTGTGTGTGTGTTCATAAATTTTAGATTATTTTCTTAGATGAATTTCATTTCAGTTTTCATCTTTCCTATATGGAAATATTTGCGCATGATTTTGTTTTTCAACCAGTATTTTTGGAGGAATTTTTTAAGATGAACAAATATTCAAACTCATCACCAACAGCAATTCAGATAAAATGTCACAACGAATGCACCCAGGAACATGTGTTGACGTCCAATGAACACAAAATGAATGATAGCCTTCTGAAAACAATGTTGGGGATACAGCCTTGATTATTGGCTTCATACTCTGGGAACACAATTAAAAGACTTGAAAATTAATTTAAAACCTGACAAATTTCATCTTCTTAGATCTGGGGTAAATATTGGTTATCTCTTTGCCCCATGAAGAGAGTTCACCAAACAGGCAATAATATGAATATAAATAACTTCATATCTGAACAGTTGAACTATTTTTCATGAATCAAATTCCCTTGAATCATAATGGTATAGTTGTGTGTGGCTGTGTTGGAGCACATGTATTCATAAGGGTTGTGTGTCCATGATCCATGTGTAAAGGTGGGCTGGTCTTCTCTCCTATCTATTAACATAAACAGAATTAATGACCTATTCGCTCAAATGTACATCCTTTCCCAAAATGATAATTTTGTCTGTTTCCTTATCAGGAAATATTTGGTATTCATTTACCGAGCAGACAGTGCCACTGTCAGATAAAATTTATAAAATCTTTCAAGTGAAACAGTTTTTCTTGAAAATGGATTTCTCAAAAACACTGTCAATGGCGTATTTCTTAAACTTTTGTTTTAAGTCACGTGGAATGTTGGGTTTGATTAACGACACATCAATTCCTTATGGGTAAATAAATGTCAGAATTTAATTAACTTCAGAGCTTTGGTAATTTTTTTTTTTTTCATTTTTTTTATTTGAAAAATGTTAATTTTTCTATAAAAATATTTATTGCTGTTAATTTTTGTTACTATGAAAATGTATTTCTTATATTTTTACTATATAACTGTATTTTCTTATTTTTAACTGTATTTTTATATTTTCATAATTTTTGAATCCCAGTTTCGATGCTAACTATTTGCCCATGGCTGGGACCCTAACAGGTGCTACCACCTTGGGTGAGAGTTGACCTGAAAACAACAGCAATTAAAAGCAATTAAATCAAAAGCCTTGCTGTAGTTTCTCGTCATAGCCAGTGTCATTATACCATTTTTTTGTCGAGTTACATATGATATTTTTTTCTGTTGTTGAATGTCCTCAAGTCATTTGCGGTCAGATATGGTTAAACTGAATTGACAAAAATTATCACTAACAACAAGAGCAAAAAGAACAGTCCTAAATAATACGAGACAAAACAATGTAATGCAAGGCAAAGCAACTATAAGTAACAAAATAAAAATGTTCACAATATAGAAATAGTTTTCATATGCAAAAGGGACACAGTCAAGTTGGTACAGCCTTCTGACAAGACAAGAAAAACAGTGTGGAAAAAACGAAAATTGTCTATTTTCTGTTGGCTACAAAAATTCTCAGGATGTATCTATAAATTTGCTGAGGGAAAATTTTAGTAGTCATTCCCCAAGAGTGAAACCAACAACTATCGATCTGAGAACGTTATTGTATACAATTGATAGCATGGGCATTGAAATCGTACCAGGAATGACAGCTATGTGAAAATGTTCATCTGACAAGTCTATTTAAGAACTTGACACGAGTTTTTGAGTTAATGCTTTGGATTTGTAGCAACTTGAGGTTTTGGAAAAGACTATCCCTAATGCAGCCAATTATATGTTCATTTTCCTTATCTCTTATACTAAGTTTGTTATATCTTATCTATACACCAAGTTATTTGAAAGGTTTAGTTTGTTGTATAGTAGGACCCATCACACTTTCAGCTCATCCCCACTACTGTGAAAATGGACTGCTCCTATTTATAAATATAGCAAGTAGTCACATTAGAGTGGGATTTAAGGAGTAGTTAATTTACTCAAGGTTTTCCGTTCTATGTATGAGCATTTAATACACTACATCTTTGTTTCCTCAACCTAGTCTTCTGTTCCATCAATACTCTGACTACGGCCTTCCTAAAGCTAGGCTATTTTGAACAACGACAACATTACAACAAGTATTTACTAATTTTCTGAATTTTTCCGAAGTTCACATATGCACTTATAATTCATGTTACAAACACCATAATGCCAAAAGTTTTCCGTGAATTCCTAACTAGACCAAAATGTACAGTTTTGTGGGTGAAAATGACTTCTTTCAAATTACCCCAATGCCTACTTACAATGACAAAAATATATTTCCAATAAACAAAAGAAAGAAGTAAGTGTTTAAGCATGGATGTATTTTTATGTGTAAAACGATGTTAGTGTATGTGCATTCATCACAGTGCTCAGGTTTGAAACTAAGAACATGTCAGCATGTCCGGGTGCATATATATATATATATATATATATATATATATATATATATATATATATATAATGATGTCTGCGTGTGATTGCTCACGCGCATTTTCCAAAGATCGATTTGAAAAATTCTCAGCAGTTTTACAAGAATATATTAAGCTGCAAGGAAGAATCCTTAGAGTGAAACTTTTAAGGTAAAAAAATATATGCACATTGGCAACTTTTCTGTGATTATTCACTTTTCTTGTGTTTCATAATGCTTCTTTTTTTTTTTCCTTTTTTTTTTTTTCAGTTGAGAGTTTTGATTTTTTGGAAGGTGGGTCTTTAAGAATCACATGAAAATAGTCTTTTTACTAATGCATTATGGACTCTGCACTAAATCGTCTTCTCTGGAAAGACATCGTAAAAAATAGATACAAAATCAATGTGGAAAGTTTGTAATGTAAAAGAATAAACATATATGGGTAATAAATGAAGGGATAGCTACAATGAGTGCTGATTTGAAAATTATATCAAAATTTGAAATCAGAGAAAGAAATTCAACATTTAAGACATCTCTTCTAAAGTAGTTAACTCAAGAATCTTTGAAAAGTTTTTCTATGCCTTGGAGTTTAACTGGTATTAATAAATGAATTTCTACTTTTACTATGGATTGCAGTAAATTTATACTAATATATATGTAAATTAAGGATTATATATATATATATATATACGTTAAAATATAGTTTTAATACTTAAATTTTTTAATAGTTTTTATATATAATTCCAGGGGCGATATAACTCAATGTTAGCCACAACTCATAGTAAATGTAATGCTTTGAAGCATTTCTGCTTTATCTATTCTAAGTTGGGGATGAAAGTAAGTTTTTTTTTATCAAAAATGATTCTCAGAAATTTATGTTAGTGATTTCAATTTCTCTTCCTTCAAGTATAACAGGTGGATCATTGTGCTTTTTTTTTTCAGATTGCAGAAATGGATACGCTTTGTTTTGGTTGGGAAGAATTTAAAAAAAGTTTTTGATAGTCCACTGGTTTAATTAATTTAGGCACGCTTGCAGTTATCGTTCCTGCAGTGTGTATATTTTTGATCTATAGAACATCAAAAGGTCATCTATATATAATGAACCATGAACTCCTTCATTTAAGCAAATAACAATGTTGCTAATTTTTATGTTTAAAAGAAACACAAGAACATAAAAACCATGCAACCTTGTGGAATTCCTCCGCCATGGATTTTCATGTCCGAGAGAGTTGATCGTAGATGAACTTTGTAACTTCTATCTGACAAAAAATTAGTTGACAAATTGGAAAATCTGCTTTTTAATCCAAGATTGTATAGGTATTTGATTATTCCAGGTTTATTCATATTATCCTTTGACAGATATGTCTGTAGTTATACCTCAAATTTTACAAGCATATATATATATTTAAAAAAAAAATAACATAAATATGTTATAAAATCACTACAAAAATAGCCATTTTGTTTCAACACCCCATGGTTTCCATTTATTTTGCATTCAACATCATCACTTGTAGTGTTGAAACAAAATGGCTATTTTTGTAGTGATTTTATAACATATTTGTTATATTTTTTTTTTTAAATAATTATATCTGCTCTACTTTGTATTGAGCACTCTTTTAAGAATAGTAATTATTGGTTATTGGAAGTCATTCCGTATATACCAATTATATACTTGGGTATATATATATATGTGTGTGTGTGTATGTATTACATTAAGAGATGAAGCCCTAATCTTTTTTTAGTCATACATCTAATGTAATATACTCTGAAATAATGACTGACTAACATCAGTTGCATCCAATAAGGTAGACTGGTTATTTTTTGGTAAATGGCGCTTATTGCTCAGAGAGAGATTTTTGTCCTATGCGACATTTATACATTGTAAAATCTTTCAAGCATAGGTTTTGCCTGCTAAAGGTACAATCACAAGCAAATGTGCATATTTATGGTTTGGGTTTCATCCCCACACCAAAAGAATCTACTGAAACACAAAGTTAATAATGCAGGTCTCTGGTTGGATTTAAAGATCATATTCTAAATTGGTACTTGTAAACTTATGAAATGGTATGATATTAAGTAATGGCTATGCTACGAAACAAAAGTAGCCATCATATACATAAAAATACATTAATAGCCGGCGATGAATGTATACCGGTAGTGCTATCGTTATTGGGGTAATATGTGGATACTGCTACGGTTACCAGGGGTTAGATTAAGGTAGTGCTACGGTTATTGGGAGTAATATGCAGGTAGTGCTAACATTATCAGGGTAATGTGCGGGTCGTGCTACGATTTTCGGGGGTTAGGTTTAGGTAGTGCTACAGTTATCAGAGGTGTATGTGGAGGTAGTGTAACAATTCTTGTCAATTCGGTTTTATTCATTTTGCATTAATAGTAATATTAGTTGTTTCCTTATAAGGAAAGATTTTGAGTTCACTCAGCAGACAGTGCTACTGTCGGTTGAAATTTATAAAGTCTTTCGCTTTCATTTATAAGCGTGTATAGGTCAGCTCGTGTTACTTTCATTCTTAAAGTAAATATAGATATTTCTAGCCAGAAAGCGAGAAAAAGAAAGAAAAGAATGAAGAATACGATAACACTAGGGAAATAAGAAAGGGTGGAAAAAGAGAGAGATAAAGAGGAAAAAGAAAATGAAAAACAAAGCAAAAGACAGGGTAAAGAAAAAAATATTCGTTTTCAAAGGAAAGTAAAAGATTCAAAATAGAGAAAAGAAGAAGAACAAATAGATAATGTTATAAGAAAGAAAAGTTTCAGAAAGAAAGAAAAATGACAGAAAACGGAAGAAAGAATCAAATAAAAAAAATGGTAAAGAAATAAATAAAAACTGCCAAATATATTGGATAAGTAAAGAGAACCAACAAAGAAAATGCTGCAGCAGACAGAGCGAGTAATAAATCATTTGAAGAAGGTGACGCCGACATCAGGTGGTAAAACCCAGAACTGATGGCCATGATCGGTGGGTAGTCGGGGATATGAGGAAGGAAAACTGATGTAGTCTCTGATCAAAGACCAGAGTAAATGTTTTTAAATTGCCGCTGAGAAACGAAAATATTCGCTAGTGTTTTCTGAGGCTTCCATTTCAGACCTGCCTTCAACTCTTCGATCGTGGCAAAAGTTCTACGCAAACAAACATCGTCAAACGATTTCACTCTATTCATTTCTGTCTCTTTCACTTGCTTCAATTTTCTGACCAACATTTTTTTTAGTATGTTTTTTTTTTTTATTCTTGGAACATAGAAAAAAAAAAAAAATAAACATGGATGCCTTGTGGAAAAATAAATAAAATATTCCCGGATCTATATACACAAAGTTTTACTTTCCCTTGTAGTATTAGTAGAAACAATATTTTCAAATCAAGCATAAATAACAAATATGTTGATAAAATAAAAACAACAAAAAAAATCACAATGGAAGGAAATTACTAGTAAAA
Source organism: Acanthosepion pharaonis (assembly GCA_903632075.3). NCBI lineage: Eukaryota > Metazoa > Mollusca > Cephalopoda > Sepiida > Sepiidae > Acanthosepion > Acanthosepion pharaonis. Next base: position 1,295,951 of record CAHIKZ030005574.1, on the reverse strand, counting down.
ATAATTTTTGTCTGAATTTCTGAAATGAGGAGTTATCTTTCTTTTTATGTCCTTTCATGTCATAGGCGATCATGGCTCTCCACCTCCCTCTATCCCTTGCAGCTCTTAACAAGTTCATTCTCTCTGCTTCCCACCCGCCCATGTTCTATCATCCACTTTATTTATATTCAAACTATTGTCTTCATTGTTATCACAACATTTTGACCATTGTACCCTCGAACCTTCTTCAGGTTTATATTCAACTGACTAACCTACAGGGAATTCTGAACTGAACCCTTTATTACATAATATAAACCTGGGGAAGTCCAGAGATCAAAATGACTGAAAAGTTGTGATAACAACAACTAAGATTCCAGGTGTGATATCATTATTATCAGTCTCAAAGTTTCGTGTAATATGGCCAGCAGATAGCATTTTCAAATTCGGTTTCCCAAACCTCTGGCTTTGCGAACACGGCTTGTCAATTGCTCTGCCTTTGGGCAGAGAGGAACCCAGATGAGGCTATGACAAAGGGAAGAGTCTCGTCTGAGGAGGTAGACAGCTATCCAACCCTGTTATACAAGGTTTATGTGGAATTTTTGCCCAAACCTACGGAAATGTTCCACGTAAAAATCGGCCGTGTGCCACATCCCACCTCTTGAGGGGTTAATGGGTATTATTACTGCTACATGTCTGGAGAACCCTTGTCAGTCTGAACCAGTGGTTATTAAACATGCGTGTCATTGGCCAGTCGATGGAAAACAGGGAGAAGACCCCACTGCATGTTCTTACACACTCACACTTAAATCAGATAGACAGTAAGGAACAAGAATATTATTTTACATATTTTAATGAGTATTTTTGCCTGTTTTGTGTCTTATTGCAAAATGCTTCATATTTCAGTTCTACATTATATCTAATTTACATACGAGGTCTGTCTGAAAAGTAACGGGATATCCATTCTTTGATGTGAGAGACATGGTGTTCCCAGTGAGTTCTTGCCACAGAGGCAGACAATCAGTTAGAAAGTCTATAAAGAGATCCTGCAGCGTTTCTTCACTCAGTGCTCGATAAGAGACGAAAGATGCAGCAGGACAAATCGTGGCTGCTTCACCATAACAATGCACCTGCTCACAAAGTCCTAAGGAAGTCCCAGGCCAAGAACAACATCGCTTTACTTGAACAACTTTCCTATTCACTTGATCTTGCTCTGTGTGGCTCTTTTCTTTTCGCCTAGGTCTAGGGGATCATCAATACATGGAGGTAATCAAGAGGAGCTGGGGGCAGCCAAGAAGAAACCTTCTAGCGGTGCATAGAAGTGCAGCAGAGAAGAATGGAAAAGTGCATTAGATTCAAAGGGGATTGCCTTGACGGGGAAACCCTGTAGTTTGGAATTTAAATATATTGTTTGTGAGACCATACCTGTCATTTTTCAGACAAACCTCATATATATATATATATATATATATATATATACTTTGTGGAATTACTCTAATTGTCTGTCAAAGAAATTCTAATAACCATCCAATGACATTCCTAAAATCTATATGTAAAAGAAAATTGCAAAAACTTTCATCATTTCAGTCACAAACTGTTGTATGATTTTCTTTTCAGGGACTTATCAGGCCCCAGCATATCTATTGTCCCATAGAGTACAACATGAAAAATGTACATAGATTGATTTGATTAAATACAGAGTGTGAGTTCAATACCCAGTTAAGGCAGTGGAGAAATTGGAGAGGGGAATTAACAGGCGATAACTGATAACTGACATCCATTAAAGACGGCACGTGGAACTAGGACAGTCGACCGCAGTGTGTGAAATGAAGGGTTCAGTTCGACATTCCAACCACCTGAAGAAGGCCGGAGCATAAAACGGCCAAAACGTTGTCATAAATATGGTGACAAAAATGAGGACAATAGTCCGAATATTGTAAATAGCGTACATAATACCGCATCTCAGAAATATAGACAGATACTGAAATACAGAAGTGCCTAATAATTCTTGGTTTACTTCTCAAACATCTACCATATGAAATAGGACTTGTTATTGGCGCTACAAAAGAGACCAATCCTCAAACCGGAAAAAAGAAAAAATGGATTCATCATTCCAATGCCTTTCTATTTGACCAATTTCAGGTGATGACAGAAAGGTGTTTACTTCTGAGCACTTACTGGTATAAGGTCAGTGCTTTATATGGGAACCATCTGAATACAGATCCTACAGGTAGAATTTTTGAAGTACACTTTCCAAAACAAGCGAGATTTCATTAGATATAAGGATTTACAGTTATTCACTTTTCATACAAAAATTATATGCTCCCTGAAGCATCTGTTCACATAATTTCTGAAAAGGTGTTAATTAAAGTTTGGTGAAATCCATAAGTAAGAATCACTGCAACTAATATCAGTAGACATACATTGAATCAGAACAATACATCTGAGCTATTTTGACTTAAAGAGAGAGTGTCATTTGAGTCACAGGCGCCTCCCTCTCTCTCATTGCAGTCACAGGCGCCTCCCTCTCTCTCTCATTTCAGTCACAGGCGCCTCCCTCTCTCTCATTGCAGTCACAGGCGCCTCCCTCTCTCTCTCATTTCAGTCACAGGCGCCTCCCTCTCTCTCTCATTGCAGTCACAGGCGCCTCCCTCTCTCTCATTGTCACAGGCGCCTCCCTCTCTCTCATTGCAGTCACAGGCGCCTCCCTCTCTCTCTCTCATTTCAGTCACAGGCGCCTCCCTTCTCTCTCATTTCAGTCACAGGCGCCTCCCTCTCTCTCTCATTTCAGTCACAGGCGCCTCCCGCTCTCTCTCATTTCAGTCACAGGCGCCTCTTTGATTTCAGTCATTGACACTCTTTTTATAAACCTTTCATATTTGTTGCATAAATATTCAAAATTGTTATTTCCATGCAGGACAGATTAAACAAAAACAATGATGCTACTTACTTATATTCACTTCAATTTACACACATTACTAATGATGTATACGGGTGACTTACCTGAAAATAAACAGAAAAACTTCATTAAATGACAAGAACAAGTCAAATAATTATGTTCAAAGGTGCTTTTAATCAAATAATTGGTATCACAGATAGGGTTTATTACATGCATAAAAATTGGATTTCCTCTCAAAGTTAAATACACTGGCAATGTCCAATAAGCTGTGTGTCTTTCTTTTGCCTGCAAAAGAGTTTTTGTCCTATCAAGTATGAACTCAACAGAACATGGAAGAATAAAATCAAACGTCAATTATTATGCATAAATGAGCCTATTAATAAAAAAAATAGCTCACTTAGTACAAGGCCCAAGGGCCACTCAAAGTAGAGTTCTACTGAGAGCCATTGTGGTAAGAAAGGGATAAGAAGGAAGCAAAATGTGCATATTAGGAAGATGCATAGGATAGTTATCGGTGGACACTAGATTTGAAGTGATCAAGATTGTAGATTCCTCTTGGGAGTTTGTACCCTAAAGTAAAAGTTCTGGAAAAGAAGCTAAGTGGAAATTGTTCTTCATCAAAGGACTGCAAAGGGAATGGGGATGATTCGATTCCATGAACAAGACATGACAGGTCCTAGCTGTGAAGATCTGAGCAGGTAGAACTAAGGAATGTAACATGTCTGAATATCTACCGTAGTAATACAAATTGAGTAGTGAGAGGTTAGCAGCATTTTATCTGTGAGATATGGGTTGCAGAGTGGAGAATATTTCATCAACCATGGGTACGTGTAATCACAAACTCTTTCAAGGCTGGAGAAAGAGTATATGGCAGCAATACTCCTTTTTCTGTGTTGGAGCCACTGACACTAATATCCCGATTTAAGTTGGATGGTTGGACTTGAAAGTTGGTTGGTTGATTTTGTTTAGCGGCATATTAACACCTTTATGTGTTATTTAAAGATGAAATGTAAATTTTTTAACACAATCTTATGGCTTAAACTAAATATATATTTTAATACAATTGTATGCCTTCAACAACAGATAAAATGTATTGTTGGTTATTGTAGCATAAAATATATTATTTGGCCTTTTGCTTTAAAATTGTATTGCTGGTAATTTTACGATAAATATATTATTGCTAGTAATTCTTTTTATAAATATGAAATCTTTTTGTTAAAAAATATATATTTTTATAATTTCATGGTATTATTTGTTTGGGTGTTCACAATTTGTCCATGACTGGAACCTGTCTCCGATGCCTGTCATGGTAGACATGGGAACAACAGCAATTAAAAGGTGTTTCCACTCTCCTGAAAACCTCCAATCTCCCAATCAGAGGCCTTGCTGCCGGATGTAGTTTATCGTCATACCCAAGACTCAGACTTGAAGGTGCTTTTGACATTAACTGTTTGCTGTACAAGGTGTCAGTCATTTAAGCAGTTACAAACAGTGCCCACTGTGAAAACATTTTGTCATAGACGATTTTAACAGTGGTCCCATTATTCATGATTTCCCTGAGCTCTTACTTGCATTTTTCTGGTATTCTGGCTTACATAAACACCATGAAAAGGTTCTATGACATTTTAGTTTAAGCTTTAAACCCCAGATCATCATACATGGCCATCTTGGCAGTCTTTGTATTAACTTTGACCTCAGAAGCTATCTTCAACATATATGTTATTTCAAACTTTTTAAATTCAGCCTTGAGGCTGTTAATTGAATCCTGGCACCATTTCTGATCGATTCCATTGCTATTCGTCTTCTTCTGGTAGTCGCTGCCCATCTCTCTGATCCTCTTGACATTATAGGCAGTGTGCAAATAAATTTATATATATATATATATATATATATATATATATATATATTTTTTTTTACAAAAAGATTTCATATTTATAAAAAGAATTACTAGCAATAATATATTTATCATAAATTAACAGCAATACAATTTTAAAGCAAAAGGCCAAATAATATATTTTATGCTACAATAACCAACAATACATTTTTTCTTTGCCTTTTTTTTATCATTTCACCTCAAGCAAGGCAGGAATACCACTAGTATTCAGAGATTTACATGGAATCAAAGAGAAGACTAAGGATAGGAAGGATTGAGGAAAGGACAAAAGGTGAATGGGATTCAAGAAGACAAAAGCTGGCAACTGATGTTGCATTTCAATTTTTGAAGATTATATTTATCAGGGAAGCAAGTAAAAGATCCACAGGTGGAAAATGTAAAAAAAACAAAAAAACAAGACTGTGGAGTAGAAGTGATAGTTGCATTTAACTCTTTCAGCAGTAAAAGAGTGAGACCTAGAAGCCAATCTAGCAGTACACTTAAATTCATGTAGTCAGTGCACCAGGTAAAAAAAAGAACAACAGATCAGTTGCCATGAAAATATTTGTAGCAAAGACAGAGAGAAACCGCATAACGTTGGTGAAAAAGAAGACTGAAACTGAGATCCCTGATGAGGATTGATTAAATTTTAGATGTTTCCAGCATCTAATTTTGTATGATGCAAGTCTAATGCTTTTGCTTTTTGCCCTCATGTCAAGCCTTTTTTCCATGACATTCCATGAAAAGAAGTGTGTATTCATAGCTGACATTACCTTTTTCCTGACATTGTCATTATTCTGTAAGTAGTTTCACATCAAGTAGAGTAAAATGACAACATATTGATTACATCATTATTCTCCTTTTAGTTTACATGTGCTATTCATTTTAGTTGTTGCTACTGTTGTAAGTCCTCAAGTGATATGATTGCAGTTATTTGTTAGTTTATTCTGATTGTGTAGCACCAGTTCATAACTTTTCAAGAAGAATGGTTCTTACTAAAACCTACATGCTTCATTTACATGAAGCTATTTTTAGCCATTGATCTGAGAAAGCCATTGAATGAGATTTAGATATTTTGGAACAATTTTATTACAGTTTATGACATTCATATGAAAGTATCAATCTGATGAGGCTTTTTAAGAATATGACTTAACATTTTAGGACAACATTTTGGTTTTCTTGTAATTTGCTATATGGGAAATTTTAGTTTAAATTTTACTGCAAATTTTGCTTCCTAGTTGTGCAGCAAAATTACTTGCATGGATTCTACAAGTAAATCGATCTGTACGCTTATTTTTTTATTGATTTTTTTATGGCTTATCAATTTTTGCAGTTTATTTAAGCGTTTTTTAGACAATATTTATTATGAAAAAAGAAACATAACAATACAACATTAACATTTTTAAATGATTATTCTGGAGCAAATGATTATCAATATGCATTTTATAACCTGAAAAAAAATATTTTATCAAAGAAAGTAAAAAATACAGCAATTTTTATTAACAAACACCTCGCCTACAAAAACGCCTGATAATTATGCACCAACCCAATAAGATTTTGATTTTTTTTTTTTTTTTTAGATAATAATGATTTTACTGATATAAGTCCTACTGTTTAGCCCATAGCCAGGGGAGAATAAACTTTCCCGGTAATATTTGCATATCAGTGAATATCACAAACCTGAGTAAAAATTGGCACTTTGCTCTCTGGTTTCCAATTCTGAGTCATTATCCATTACACCACCTACACATCCAAGTGGTCATTCATCTGTAATGACTAGGCTCAATATTGCTTAACTGAAGAGATCAGGTGAGAACTGATGTTTCAACGTGATATGGCCTCTATACCTTGTGGCCTGTTGGAATAGGAATTATTTTGTTAAGTTGATATAAGTTTAAACATCCAAACAATTAATTTGGATTTTACTAGCATAGCAGAAGTACAGTGGGTTTTTTTTTCTACATAAAGTAGAATTGGCCATTTCAAAGAAAAAAGCAAGGGAAAATGAGATTTGAACCTAAGTTAATGTTTCCCAAGATTTTGACAAGAAAAAAGAATGTAGACATTTGGATGTCATCCCAGACAAGAGACTCATAAAAAAATATCAGCCTTAAGAAAACAGAATTAGCTCAAAGATTTGTAAGTGGGTGGTTAGAGAAGTAAAATAATCATGAGATGGAATCCAGGCAGCATGAAATAGAGTAAATCAGAAAAAAAAATTCTTTGTGCACAAAAGAATGTTTGCTGCTGTCGATCATTAAATTTTTCCATTTGCAGGATGGCCAGATAATTCTTGAGAAAATAAAAAAACTGTCTGGGGTTTTTAAATCTATTGGTAGATAAGAAATTGAATGCTGGAGAAATTATAATTTTACCAGAAACTATTAATTGCCTAGTGACATTGACAGTATTAACCCACCCTAACAGCAGTGGCAACAATTTTTCCAAGCAATAGGCACATGAGAATCCAGAAGGGGATCTCGTACTTCAAATCTAGAAAATGACAAATAAAACTTCCCAATAATAAATCAAAGTAACCATGTCCCAGCTGGGATACCACAATATCAACAGGTTAATTCTGGCCTTTGAGATAATCATGGGTTTCTGCAGACCTGACACAAATTTTCCCTGATTGAATTGCTGAACTGACTACCAGTCACTGGTCGTAAAAATCAAACAAAATTATACAATATACAGTATAAACTTGTGAAAATCATCAGGAAGGAACAAGAAACATTATCACAAGGACAAAATAAATACAAAAAGCAATAAACATAATATATCCCATATAAGTCAAAGTAATTGACACCTGAAGGTGGCCAAAGGGTACTTGGCCAAATGCTGTGTCCATAATAACATTCATAACAATTATTATTTGAATAAATTGAATAAGTCCAAATATACTGACACTTCCTCAACTCAAAATTTGAAGAAAAATTATCAAAAATGCAGAATTGTCTGAAGTCAGTAATTCAGTTAAACCATGAATGAGGTTATAGCTACTGTATGTATGCTATAAATGTAAAGCTAATAACTTTGCTATATATATATATATATATATTAGAAACCAAGAAGAAAGGAATTGTAAGGGGTCAGGAATTAAGGCAACCATTATTGCTAGAATAGAGCTATTATGATTTGAATGCTCTTCAAATCAGTTATTCATTTTTCATACCCTGGTTTTATTTTTTTCAAGAGCTCTTTTGTGTTGCTCAACCAAAACCACTACTGAAAATAAGAAATTATGGGTTTATTTATACGAGCATTGCTTCATAAAATCTCCTAAAATCTGATTTTATTTGAGATTAGTGTTCTTGTAATAGAGTAAGCTCGATAAGAATCAACACACATTAAATTCATGGCTTGAATCATGTCGAACTGAGGTGGCTTAGGAAACATATATAACCATCAATCCTGTTTTTTTCGCGAATTCACCTCGACCTATAAGACATTTTTCAAAAGCATAAAACCTAATGACATCTCAGTAAAGTTCAGTGAAAAATTATTTAAAAGATTTATGAAAAATATTGTTGGCAAATGGCCAGTTCTTTTTACTTCTTCCTTTGCATCAAGTCGAATTTTTGCAGACTTCATGAGTTTATTTTCATTACAAAATTGATGACTCATGCATTGATCAGGATTCTAATTAACATTGTTGTATTTTGTTTTTTCTTTTACATAATCATTGCCACAGATGTAATATAGGGCTGACTTTTTTTTAAAATTGCAATGCAAATATTATTTGTCTGGGCCTATAAGTGTGTTTGAAATTGTATATAGAAGTGCAATTTATATGTGCACACAAACTATATATATATATATATATATAACAAAAAACCAACACTTAATAATATTAACTTTGAACATGGACACAATATCTTGAATGTGTTTTGAAAAATGAAAACATTTTATAAAACATACATACACCAAACTATTTCTTATTTAACAGTTAAAATATTGAATCCTTGAAAATGGCTAAATGTATAGCCAAAAGCGCTCAGATAAAAAGAACATTCGGACAGTTTTTATATAATTTATCATCCAAAAAGAAAAAAACATTATTAGATCGCATGAGAAATTTTATAAAAAAATAAATAAAAGCACCTTGTCTGTTGTATTCAATGAATATATATATATATATATATATATATATATATATATATATATATATATATGTGTGTGTGAATCAGTAATTCTGTAGAATAATGATGAAAAACATTTCATATATCAAACATTTTTTCTACATAATTTCCTTCCTTCTTAATTCACTTAACTCAGTTGTAAGCATTAATGAAAATAAAACCAAAAATTGTGAAAATTTCAGTTAATAACCATTTCAGGCTATGAAGTTATTGTCCAACCAATATAACCTCACATTGTGTGTGTGTGTAAGACATAAGAAAGGATTTTTAAAAATTCTACTTTACTGTCTGAAGTTACCAAAAAAGATAAAACTACACCATGTTAGATCAAATGTTTATTTTTTTCCTTAAATTTTTGTCTTAATTTTCTCTCTATTTTCCTTTGCTTGAAACTGCATTGAGCACCTTTTATTCATATAATCATTTTTGACAAATAATCAATTTGTCAGTTTGGTTTTAATTATATATATATATATATATATATATATATATATACACAAATAATAAACCAAGGTATTGGTAAAATCTAAAATTACAACTCCACCAAAACAAAACCTGCCAAGGGACAAGAAAAAATAAGACAAAACAAGAACCAATAAATACAGGAAAAAAAAGAGAAAAAAAATGACAAAAAAAAAAAATTCAACATAAAATGAAATGAAAAGACCAAAAGGCAGACACCTATCAATGCAATAATATACAATGTCTAAATGACCAAGGCAAAGGAAACACGCCACCAAGAAACACCAAACAAAAAAAGAAAAAAAATATGTTCAGATGACTACTAGATTTTCTTGCTACAACAATCATCAGATGACAAGAACACAAATATATATATATATTAGCTGGCCACTTGTATTTGAGGATACCCGCCTACTAAGGTGGCTAGCCAATCCCTATTGCAGACACTTTTTCAGGCACATTTGTGTTCAACACCCACAGAGCCCACCTTTAGTTTATACTGCAATTATGCTGAGAAGACCTTAGTTATAGTTTCTGGGAAATTGCATATTATCTAGCATGATCAACAATCTGAACAAGGCCAGCACATTCAAACCCTCAGTCGCAATGACTTCTGGCTTTGTGCTAGCACAGCTATCAACGGCCTCTAAGTGTTTTGTCTCCACAAGTTCACTCACAAGATTTGGGTCAACATGTGGTATGGTTTTTCAGGTACTTTCCAAAGGTGCCACAAACTGTGATCACCCCCCTCACTCCGGACCGATAACATCAGGAAGTCTCCTTCCTGAAAAGTCAACTGTGGTGAGATACAAATCTGGGTCTCATAGTGTTATATATATATATATATATATATATATATATATATATATATATATATATATCTATCTACACACACATATATATATATATATATATATATATATATATATATATACACACACATATATATATATATATATATATATATACACACACACACATATATATATATATATATATATATATATACACACACACACATATATATATATATATATATATACACACACACATATATATATATATATACACACACACACACACCATTTTTAGTCTAAACAATTTTTCAAACATTACTTTTAGTGTATTTGAGTATTGAATGTGTATATATATATATATATATATATATACTCATTCAACTGAAATATAATTCAATCAAATAGAAAAGTAATGTTCATATTTTTTTTAATACAGTACTCAATATATTTTAAAACACAGCCACCTTCAGTGAAATATGTTTTTAATTTTATTAAAACATGCTAAGAACGCACATAACTAAAAGTTTCATGGTAATAAAAACGATTATCAGACACTTAGAATTGGTCAGTTCCATTGTTTACACCTATTTATATATGCAGACATTGATATGACCCTTCACAAGAGCTGCTGCTCTAGGCTTTGACTAACAAGGGAAAACAAAACACAAGCATAAATATTCATTAAATAAAATAAAATGCTCAGATATATATTACATTTATTTGCTCAGTAAGAGGAACAACAAAATTTATTCATATGCCTACACTTGCTAAAATTCTCTAATATTTTTGCTCTGGAAATTTTATAATTCAAAATTTTTTCCCCAAGAAAATAACAAGATTCGGGTGTTGCTTTTAGGGGCTTGTTTTCATTGTTTCTCATTCCGCAACAAGAGAACGGCTGTTTTTTGTTTTTTTTATCTTCCTTTGCCCATACATATTTAGTTAGCATTGTGATGTTTTCATATTAAAAGATGTTTGTAAACCCTTCCTTTCCAAGGTCCTTATGCGACACCTAAATAAACTGTCAGGTTCACCATCCACATTAACTGTTGCTTATATATATATATATATATATATATATATATATATATATATATATATACACACACACACACACACACACACACAATCTGATGCCAAATCAGTCATGTTTAAATCCTGGCATGAGGCTACACTGATGAGCTGTGATACAGCGAAACAGTCTGTCTTTGGATGACAATATATATATATATATATATATATATATATATAGATAGATAGAAAGATATTACTTAAAATTTGCAATATTTATGGGGGAAGAAATATAATATCAGATCCAGACTGTGGATAGTGAAATCAATATATTGACTGTCAGTCTCACACCTCAAATGATCTTCAAACTTCTTTCCCTCATACACAAACACACACTATATAAAATGAAAATGAAGAGTCTGGTTAAAATTCCAATCAGGTTCATTACATGTACTTGCATAGAAATAACGTTGAGAAAATTATGAACCTATCTCTTCTTCCACCAGCTGTTGGCTGACTAACACAACAAAATGAGCCCTATAACCTGGTTTGTCAACCAGCCTACAAAAGAAAGAAACAGTATCCTACTATGGGAAATCATCTGTCTGGTCATGAATTGAAAGAGATAATCACCCAAACACACGTGGCATTTGACTTTAGAAATGGTAACATAGGTACTGTATACATCAGCAGGAATTCTTTCATACATATTTGATGCACAAGCCAAGACAATCAATTTAAAAAGACATTATTTAAATGTTCCATGTAAATATGAGACATTGCACACTCTTCCCTATCACTATTTGGCATGACAGCAATGAGACCTTTTGCCATATCTGGTGATGAAACAGAATCCTATGAAAAATATATTTTTTCTTTCCCGAAAATCAACATAGCAAAACAAGTGCAGAAGCATTTCCATAGCACAGTCAACAATAACAGTTTTTTTATCAATAATTAGTTCAAAAATAGTTTAATGCTTTCATTAAAACTAATTCAGAAAAAAACATAAAATAAACATTTATATAAATCACAAATTCTGAATTTGAAGATTGATATCTAAATTTAAATCGATTTTACGCAACAGTTTAAAGTGTCCATTTAATACAACCAACTAGAAAAGAACGATAACAAGGTATTTGCCGTGCTTGTTTTAAAAATGGTAAACAGAAATTCACATTAATTATGAATTAAAAATTGTGACATTTAATTCCCTCCTTGCATTCAATCAGATACCTGCACTCTTTTAAACTGTCTGTTTTGATTGCCTAATAAACCGTAACACAGATATCAAAGATCTCTTTTCATTACTGAGTTACTACACTTAATCGACATAGCAAGAATTTTTTTGTTTCCTATTCTGATTCAACAGAAAATAAATGAGAAAATAGAATCAGATATTTTTTCTTGAAATGTAGTTTGTCATTTATAGTAAGATAAAGAAAATGAATTAAGTAAAGAAACAAAAATTGAAATGGGTGTAAGACAAGGATGTGTCTTCACATCAGACTTACTCAAGACATTATTTAAATGTTCCATGTAAATACGAGACATTGCACACTCTTCCCTATCACTATTTGGCATGACAGCAATGAGACCTTTTGCCGTATCTGGTGATGAAACAGAATCCTATGAAAAACATTTTTTCTTTCCTGAAAATCAACAGAGCAAAACAAGTGCAGAAGCATTTCCATAGCACAGTCAACAATAACAGTTTTGTATCAATAATTAGTTCAAAAATAGTTTAATGCTTTCATTAAAACAAATTCAGAAAAATTAAAAAAAAACACATTTATATAAATCACAAATTCTAAATTTGATGATTGATATCTAAACTTACCAGTGAAGTGATTCTAAGAGAATTACTTCCTGGATTCATTATTGGTGGCCACACTCTTAACATAAGATATGCAGATGACACAGTGTTGATAGCAGGAAGAGAAAGGAAACTACTCCTATGAAAGATAGCAAGGGAAAGTCAGAAGAAAGGACTAAACATCAACTGTAAGAAGACAGAATGTATGGTTGTGAGCAAAAGGAACAGGCCAACATGCCATTTACAATTTGGAGATGCCAAAATTAACCCCCCGTACAGGAAATGTGATATCAAAACCTGAAGGTGTGCTGAAGGAAAATTTCATTAGAAACAAAAAAAAAAAGAGTGCTGAACTGTTATGTAATATCAGCCCACACACATGGCAATGTATGCTGAACAATCTCCACGCAGATGGAGAAGGCACTCAAGATGACAAAAATGTGGTGACCCAGAAGGATGCTGAGAATACCATGGATTCAACATGTGACTAATTATGAAGTTTTGAAGAAAATGGAAATAAAAAGGGCAGTTGCACTTAGAATCAGAAAAAGATAGTTGATATTTCTAGAGCACATAATGAGAAAAGAGGACTTAGAAATTTGGTACAGAATATATTAAAGATAAATGTCTCTCAGCCAAAATATAGAGGAATGCTGAGGATGAAATCTGCTGAATTTTAATATCTTCCCATTCTACCAATGTGACTATAAAAGCTTATTAATAAATACATTTTTTATCAGTAAGTTTAAACCAATACTAAATTCATTGCATAAACCAAAGGCACATTTCTCAAAATAGATTCTATCATATTTTCCTTACTATAAGTGACATCTAAAACCAGTTATGCCCCTTGATTTTTTTCATTTGTTCAAGGTATAAGCATCAACACTTGGGAATAGAAACATTTAATAACTTTTTGAAAAGCTAAATGCAAAACTGGTTAAAATAAATCTATTTTTTCTGAAAGCCCACAAATAAAACAACTTTAATTTTACTATTTCCCTGCAAAAAATACATGTATTAGGTGCTTTTCCATATCTAATTTTTTTTATACAGCAAGTTTTTGTACAGAATTTTCTAACTTCCCTATATATATATATATATATATATAGAGAGAGAGAGAGAGAGAGAGAGAGAGATTCATGATTTATTTTTCCTTCATTTCTTTTCTTTGTCATATTCCCTCATTTCTCTTGGAGAATAACAGACTGAATATGTGAGCAACAGTGAAGTTTTATATAAAAGGAAAAAAAAAATCAATTTATACTTAGCATCAGTAAAAGATAGCTGAAATTTCTAGGGTAGATAATGAGGAAAGAGGGCTTGGAAATTTAATGCTCACAGGATATATTGAAGGTAAGGTGTTCAGAAGAAAGCAGCATATAACCTACCTAACACTCTTGTATAAATGGTTACAGGGGTTAGAAAAGATAAAAGACAATTTATTAAGATCTACAAAGGACAGGAAATTGTGGAGAGCCATACTCACCTATACCCTGAAGGCACATGGCACATAGAAGAAAAAGGAATTGAGTCTCTATCAGAATTAGACACAGAATAGGGAAGTAAAAGAGTGGCTTTGTTCAAGACTCTGAAACAAGAATTCCTATATTTCTAATAATTTTATCTGAGTGAACAATACAAATGCAAAACAAACTTTACTGCTATTTCATAGACAACGCCAAAGTCTTTGATAAGATAAGACGCAAAATCCTTTCTAGGCAAACTTGATGTATATCGGAAAGATATTTGACTAATCCCTAACATTTACTAAGAACAAACTTCTTTCACATGGATCAGAAATGAGTTTACCAAGTACACAAAGACAGAAATTGGTATTAGATAAGGATGCCTTTTCTTGTGGGATTTATTTAACCTTTAGAGCAAAATGATCTGAAGAGAACTAGAAGTATTATCAGGATTTATTATTATTAGACATAGCAATATAAGATAGATGGATGACACATTGTTGATGGCTGACTCAGAAAGAAACTACATGAAGTCCAAGACAAGTTATTCAAGAAAAGCAAATAAGAAAGCACACACTATTAACTCTAAGGTAGAATATATGGTCAACAACATGAAATACAGAAGAAGTACTGCAAGTATGGAAATTGAATTATCTGGGTAGTATAGTGTTGTAACCTTTTCTAGGTTACAACACTATACTACAAATAAATGAGGAATAACTAAAATGGAGGTTGGCAAATGAAATTCTAATCTTTATAAGATAAACAAAATACAATACTCACCAGCAGCGTGAAGTAGGTAAACCACTGCTAGTGGTGGATGACTTAGACAGCATATTACCCCCCCCCACTTACAATAGTGTCTAACATATTTATAAGGATGGGAACATACCTATTAGTGTTCATATGTACAGTATATAACAGTATGCAAACTTTTCTGGAAGATCATTTCTATTAAATACTATGAAATTTATGTGTTCTAACCTAGAGAGTGTTACTGAATGAGGAATACCCATAACAAAGGTTGGAAATGATATGGTAATCTTTATAACATCATCAAAATACAATACTTGCCAGTGGCATGAAGTAAGTAAACCACTGCTAATGGTGGACTACTTAGACAGCATATTATCCCCACCCCACTTACAATAGCCTCCAATGTATTTATGAGGAGTGGGACATAAACATTAGAGTTCATAGATACGGTTTATAACATATAGTAACAGATGATGGAAAATGTGACAAATTTAACAATGCATTAGAACAGAGAAAGATGCCTACCAGAATCTAAACAAAGTATTAAGGAACAGTATATAGGAAAATTCACTATAAAGTATGTAGAAACATCTTGTTAGAAACAAAGAAAGGCATGCTGAACTACTAAGTCATATCTATCTTCCTATATAGAAGTGAATGCTGGATGATAATCTTGAAGAGTTTTGAAATGATGCTGTTCTACAGAAAGAGAATACCATGAACTGAACATGTGAGCAATGAGGAAGTTTTAAGGAAAATGGGAAGTAAAAGAATACTTATACTTAAAATTATAATAATTTGAAACTTCTGGGCCATAATCAGGAAAGAATACTTAGAGAATTAAACACTCACAGGACATAAGAGGTAAGAGAGATAGATGGAATCAGCTAGTAATGAGACTGTGTTGATGGATAACAAAGTGGGATCAAAGAGGGCTAATAAAGAGTCAAGTACTACTTCATGTTACAGAAGACACAAGGTTATGGAGAACATCCTCGTTCATGTCCTGAAGGATCATGGTACTTTAATGAGAAAGATGGCAACACTTAATTTTAAATTTTGCTCTTATTATGGCACAAGATGTAAATCATCTAAGACGGACTGAACTGTGACATTATCTTGCAAGCTGTTGCTCTATGATGTAACAAAATCATCCTATGTAATGTTTACTATTCAATGTTTAAGTATCAAAGAAACCAGTAACATGATAGATAAACATTATACCAGAGATCATAGGAAATATTTTAGTCAAAAAAGAATTATAATTTCCAAGTAGAAATTTAAGTCATTGAGGAATCAAGAAAAATGTGATTCTTGGGCGAAATTACTAAAAATAAATATTGGTCGAATATGCAGTTTGTAAAGTAATCCAGTTTTTCTTAAAATAAGAAGTACAAACAAGATGCTTAACTAAAAATATGATTGAAACAATATCTGAGATGTTTAAAGTCACTTGTCTCTACCTATGTTGATTAATTTGGTGAAAGAAATGTAAATAAAATCCTTATTTGAATATTCATTTTCCTCGGTCTAAATTTGAGGACTATTTTCATAAACTAGTTTTAAGTATCAATTTGTTCCTATAATGCAAACACGATTTAGACAAAGATGAGGATGATTTCCAAACATACGTAGGGTTTTAGATTGTAAATTAGTCACAAAGTAGTGGCCAAAACTTGTTGGCAAATTTCCACAAAAAAACAACTGCAAGAAAATCAATACTGATTGTTATTACCAGGGTCATATTTACCAGGGTCAAATTTGACTGTCTCAAAAGCATATATTTTTCAATTTTTAAAAGGATTAAATACCAATGTTTTAAAATGTTTAACTTCTTGATATTTTGGATTTATTTCTTGGAATGTGTAATTGGTGGCTGAGATAACTGCATTTTTTCTACTATCACTAATCCGTATTTGTGCCTTGGTAAAATCCAATTTTTTAATACTTTTTTTTCTTTTTTTATAAAAGCAGATCCTACATATCCTGTGAAATTTGCTGCAACACACTTCTACACTAAGTTGCCTAATGATGTGTTCTTTGGCCAGCAATTGCAGATCAAATGTTTCCAGTATTTTTCCTCTCTATTTACCTAATAAAAACAATCCCCTTTCTTAGCAAAACTATTGCTATGACAATGTGGAAAATTTAAAATCAACAACAAAAAAATGCCCAGAAGCTGAATGAGATTGGACATTTCGAAACATAAAACACCAGAAATTAAAAATTTAATGTTAAACATACCTGCATCTTCGGTGTTTGTCTCAATGTAGAATTATAACATGATTGCTGTATTCACTTTCTATCCTTGCTATATATTTTATTCCATCAATAAAACCATTTAGTCTGAAAAAGTCTTTTTGAAGCACAAAATGCATAACAGGATTCCCTTTCATTTTTAGTTGCTTATTATAATAACTTTTACTAAGGCCATCAATCTATGATCCTCATTTGACAATGCAGGATTAGAAATTAAAATGTAAGCTCTCAGTAAAATTTGATTGATTTTTTTATGGATTATCAATCTTTTGCAGGTTATTTAAAACCTGAAAATATTTTTAGATTATAAGAATTTTTATAGTTAATGATTTACTCCTACTAATTAACATATAGTTGAGCGGAAAGTAGATTCCTGTTTTCCCCAAGGTTATTTGCATGTAAGTAAATATACCAAACAAGACTGGAATTGGAACTCAGCTCTCCAATTTCCAATTCTGAGCCATTATCCATTACACATGCACATTCAAGATTACAGCACCTGGTATTCTTAAGAGGTCACTCATCTAGGTACTGACCAAGCTCGTTACTGCTTAACTTCAGTGACCGTACAAGGACCAGTGTTTCAACATGATATGATTGTAAGCCTAGTGAGATTTGAATTCATATTCTCAGCATAATCAAGCAGCCTTTTCTGGGGGTACCGATTCAGTCAGTTATGTGCCAAGCTAAATCAAATGAACAACAACAATGATTTCCTTTGTTTTAGATGAAGCTGTTCCTAAGTTGAGTAAATATTAAAAAACTTTCCCAGGACACTCACACATTATATATATATATATGTGTGTGTGTGTGTGTGTGTGTGTGTGTGTGTCAGAGAGAGAGAGAGAGAGAGATAGTGCAGAAAAAGAACAAATGCAAAACTGCAGACCACAATTAAGGAGTCTCAGGTAAAAAGATGCAACTGACCCCTTTGTGGAATATGCATTTCATTTCAAAGATGGATGCAAATTAAAAATGATTTCTTGTGCGAATCAGAGATTTTGATATACATGCAAAGGTTACCACCAATATTGCATTGACCAAATCAGCCAGACACACTGACATATGATGATAGCTGATTACCAATAAATTAGGGATCACCAGATCACCAGAAAAATACCCAGAGCCAACATACAGAGAAATGCAGAGGATGAAATCTGAAAAATTTTAATATCTTCCCATTCTACCAATGCAACTACAAATCCACCAAACAAAAGCATATTAATGAAGAAACATTTTTTATCAGCAAGTTTAAACCAACACTCAATTCATTGCATAAATCAGAGGTACATCCTCAAAATAGATTCTATCATATTTTCCTAAACATAAATGACATATAAAACCAGTTACGCCACTTGATTTTTCCATTTGTTCAAGGTATAAGCATCAACATGTGGAAATATAAACATTTACCAACTTTTTTTATTTTAATATTTCTCTGTAAAAATAAATTATAAATATTAGGCATTTTTCCAAATCTCATTTTCTCTATACAGCAAGTTTTTTTTACAGACTTTTCTAACAATTTCCCTTTTTACCTATATATATATATATATATATATATATATAGAGAGAGAGAGAGAGAGTTTTCTTTCCCTGTTCCTGTCTCTATAAATTTCATTTCCTCCCCTTTTTACTCCCTCTTTCTTTCTCAGCTTTTCTCTCTTACTTTTTGTCTTTCATTGTTTCTGTCATTCTCTTTCTTGCTGCCACTTTACAAGTTCAATCAAATAATGTACTCAAAAGGGTAAGATAGGTTTGAAGTAAAATTTGAGTTAATGCCTTTTACCAAGATTCCAGCAAAACTGTATTTTGCTATATGTAAATAAAGCCTAAAGCCAGTAATAAAATCTGCCAATGCTCATTCTATTTTTTGTTTTCGTTTACTAACCACTGGCCCTCCATACATGTCAATATTCCAGATAAATCATGAAAACATAATAAATGTTTTATAACTTTCTTGTCTAAAGAGGATTCCAATATTGTTGAAGAATTTGCTTTTATACAACATGGGATATGTGATTCCAGGAGATTAATTTGTTAGATTTTGGCACAAGACTTATGTTCAACATTTTCTTATCCAAGATCGATTATAATAAATAAACCTCAGAAAGCATGAGCCAAAAATGACACAATGGATTTTGACTTCTAATATGTTGAACTAATCACATAACTATGTCTACTAAAACTATCAGTGTCTTAGTATTATATATCAATATCCCCTGATTTCATATGTCTTTCAAGGCAACAACTTTCCTGGCATGCTTTTCAAAGCATCAGCTTCTATATTGAACCTTTCCAGGCAACAGCTCCTCTTGTGCACCTTTCAAGCCAATGGCTTCTCTGGTGCACCTTTCAAGGCATCAGTTTCTCTGGCATGCCTTTCAAGGCATCGGCTTCTATGTTGCCCCTTTCCAGTCAACAGCCCCTCTAGCATGCATTTCAAGGCAACAGCTCCTCTGGCATGCCTTTCAAGGCATCAGCTCTTCTGAAACATCCTTTGAGCAAATAATTATTCTGATACTACTTATTTGAAGTTCAAAAATCCAGGAGGATCAAGTTTTTTTTTTTCCAAAGAATATCTAAATGGGTCAGACTGAATGCATAAGAACACAATGTGTTATTCACCATGGAATTTCTTGGATTTGCTAGTAATAAAAATATCAAACACTGAGTCTAAAACTAAGACAATAAATTTGGCCTCTAGTTTACTGATGTATTTACTGAGTGAGGGCATGTGAGTTTCTCAGAAGGGTTAGTTTTGCATTTCTACAGGTATGAAATGTAATAGAAGAATGGAAATTCAAACTATTTTCATTCATCCTGATAGCATAATTTATGGCTCCCATAAATATACCATCCAAAAGATTCCAATAAAGCACACTTATAAACTGTAGAAAAGCTTGATCTACATGGAAAGGATATACAAATAATCTACAATGAATAATTTGGAAGAAAGATTTTATATTTGAATTTGCAATGTATTAAGTGATTAAATCAAAAAAGAAAGTACAGTATGACAAGAACATGTTATCTCCTTAGATTTAAAATGAAGAGATAAATCTCAGATAGCATATCAGATTATATGATAAGCTGACATAACCACAACAACATATCTTATACAGATGGCATTGTGTTGATGACAGAAGGAAAACTGAAACAAAATTGGGAAGAATAAACTGACCATTAATTGTAAAATAATGGAATGCATGGTGGTAATCAGAAACGGTAGTCTTTGATTACACATCGGGTATAGTAAAATCAAATTAGAATGAAAATTCAACTATTTGGATAGAATTATAGACATGATGGGATTTGTGACAGAAATTATCAGATGGTTTCCAACAATTGATCAAGATATGAAGAGATCGAAAATTAACATTAGAAGTAAAAAAAAAAAAAAAAAAAAGATTGCTACACTATTGTACCATTGTCTACCATCTTATATGGAAATGAAAGCTGGAAATTTTCATAAATAAAAAAAAAAAAAAAATAATCACCTTGAAACCAAAGATATAGTTCCACCAACCGATATTAAGAACACCATCCACAAAACATGTTATAAACGAAGAACATCTGAGGAGAATATGAACTGCAAAGAAACAGTTGTTAATGAGGAAAAAATTAACTCTTGCAAAGCACAAGAAACAGAGAAAAACAGTGAAATAACCTTCTTGAGAATCTTGTTCACATGGATGGTATATCAAGTGCTGCCAAAGCGGTCATAAAAGAGAAAGTATTGCTGAGAGTAACAAAAGACAGGAAGCTGTGGCGAATTATGGTCACTCACATCCTGAAGAGATATAACACATACAAAGAGAAACATCTTCTAATAACTTGCCTCTCACTAAAGACATAAAAAAAATGAAAATGTTTTCAAGAGCTGACCAAGTGACAGTGAGCAGAATTCATCTGTAGAGCTTTACAATTTAAACTGATGACCTTGCAGTTGTCAGCCTATTGCTCAGACAACTGATCACTAGAGTTTGTTCAGTCATAGAAATTAGCCCAGTTCAATTTATTTTTATCGTTCTTTCTTGTTTTGTTGTCAGCAATCTTGGCCACTCAAGGTAATTTTCATTTTAACTCATCTTTATTCTTTTTTTCTTTCCTTAAGTCATGATAGTCTTGAAGAAATTGCTACTTGCACTCTTTTACCCTCTACTGTTTATTGAAGTAAGTGTGTTCTGCTGTCGAGGAAGGAGGTCTGCTACCAGTAAAGATTGTAGACAAATCTTTCTTGGAAAAAAACAAACAAAAATAAATCAAGACTCAATAAAAAAAAACAATGAAAATTTGCTAAGATTTTGTTTTCTTTTTATTCTTGAAAACTTTTTTAGCATTTCAAAATTATTCTGTTCTATCGATACTGCTGCCGGAATGAAGGTTATTATTTCTGTACTTGTGATAGCAAAATAATATGGCATTTAACTCTGTTTATTGTCTTTTTAAAGAGATTCTATGATACTTATTTTATTAGCAAGCACTAATGTGTATCAAAAGTATTTTCATTTTTACTGAACTTACTGAAAAAGTCAATTTCAGATCCTCATCTAAGGACTAAAACTCCACCATAATAATAATAGTAAATAATAATAGTAGTAGTTTTATTATTTGTTTTACATATTCTGATGGAGGATTCAAGTATTGCAGTCATACCAGTTTTGAGGCATTATTCATAATTAAGCTCACAACAAAGCTGCTCACAAAATTATGTGTGGCACAGTGGGACCCAGTTTTCATTAGAACATACGCAATGCGAATGGGTCCTAAGTTATTTTATCTAAGTTTAAAATGACTAGTGTTTTTATAAAAAGCCGTGAAGTCTAAAAGTAAGGCCTTTAAAGTGACTACCCAGTGACCAAAACGGAGATATAGAAGATAAATAAATAAAAGCTTTTGGGATCAAGTGCCATTTGGATGGAAGTGGTGAAGTTCCATTTGTAAGCTTATATTAGCAGAGTCAAAGGTCTTTACTCGTTTTTATTCACTCTAACACAAATAAGAATCAAAATACAACATTTGGGTTATTTGTCTGTTAGTGAAATACAGAGAAATAGTTATTGAGCATGTTTATATACTGAAGTAAATATGAATGAAATAATAATGGAGCATGCTGTCCCAAAATGATTTAATCATTTTAAATGTAATAATGTCTTATCGCTTGAAATCAAACCCTAAAGTTAATAACCATTGATTTGTGTATACAAAGATTTAAAATGCAATTTAGAAGAGATTCCAAACACTCAAAAAATTTCAGAAAACTTAAGATCATCAAAAAGTATCCATGGAACATTACCTAAGATGAAAAAGAACAAACAATCTATTAAAAATGAAAATAAATAAAATACACCCCAACAATCTTATTCTCTGACCCCACCCACCATATATATATATATATATATATAAAAAAAAAGGCTTAAACACTAATATTCCATGGCCATAATTTATTCCATTGGAATCATAAATACAATCCAATTCATCAGACCTACAAATTGAAAAAGAAAACAGAAAAAACAACACCGGAAATAAAAATAGAATTTAGAGAGAGCGTAAGTATGAGAGTGTGGGACGAATGTTAGAGCTAAAGAGAGGGGTAACAGATGAGAGAAGGTGGGAGATTAAAACTTAACAGAAAGGAGTTTTAGAGAGGTGAGTTGAAGACAGTTTTTTTATTCAAAAAAATATATATGTATGTGTATGCATCTATGTATGTGCATATATATATTTATATATTTTGCATATGTATGTGTATATTTACCACTAATATTATATATATATATATATATTATAAATAATTGGCCTCTATGAAAATTGAATCTTCGAGTCAGATTATCTTGCTGGTAGTGCCCATATAGGAGAGAATCATTTTCAAGATACCTGGTTCTAAGATGAAGTACATAGGGAGAAGTTAATTCATGCCTTTCTGGAGAGTATTAACATGAACGGATCATGAGCAACCTCAGACTGAAATATGAATCCTGTTTGTAATGCTAATTTTTGTGGTGATAACCATTACACCATTTAAACATGCTTGCAAGGTGTGCTGAAAGGTCCAAGGTAAGGCCAAAAATCTCTTAAAAAAAAAAAAAAAAAAAAAAAAAATTAGATTATTGGGTTGGGTCAAAAATTTCCAACATATTTCACACATACACACATATTATTATTTGACAAGATATTCTCTTTATATTTTTAAAAACATGTATACCAGCCTAGACATCTATTAAAGACAATGTGACTGCTATATTCCCTTTAATCTGGGAAAAAACACTTTCAACCAAGGTTGCTTCACCATTAAGGCATGAGAAGCCATCATAACAGACCCTGAACTTTGACTTATGGGTGGGTGTTCTCTCAAAGGACTCAAGCTCACCCAGCCCTCAAGTGGAACTCATATATATATATATATAATCAATTACTGAAGATATTGGAAAAATGGTTGTTTCATTGTACTACTCCAGTAGGTACCTGACTCCACTTGCTATACTCTATATTTACAAAAGCCAGCTGAAACCAAAAATGGAGGATTACTGCTATATCTGGACTGGAGCTATTCAGTCCCCACTTGCTTTGCTTGATAGAGTTCAATACTGTCTATGTGAACTTGTTAGTGATAAATTTTCCACTTAAGAACCCATTACCAACAGACAAATCAATGCAATCCTCTCACTAATCTATCACTATTTCCATGACATATGTTCTGGCAAGATACATTCTTAAGTTCTGTCAGCCCCAACTTTTGCAACTGGGACCAACCATATCATATACGTAAGGATAAATCATTTTCATTCCCTTCATATTCCATTAGAAAGGACTAAGTTCCCCTTGCACAAATTCTTCACAAGAACTGCTACTTTGTGGAACAGACAGACAAGATGTTTTCTTAATCACTACAATATTGACATTTTCAAGCTAATTGTTATCTTTCTTTTAAGACAGATGATGGCTGTTAATAATTAAGTATAACTCAAGACTTCAGTGCTAAATAAGACAGTATTTAATTGCAATTGCAAATAAATACTTAACAAGAACAAAGAAGTAAAAGTCAACTAAAGATAATTAACCATTTCAGTGAATACCTTGTTAGTAGCGCAACTCAGTTTAATGTCCAGTAAATCATGAATCAAAACTTAAATCATTGACACACAATAATTCATACTAATTTGACTGGATAAATCCACTCAATAATCACTGCAGTCAGTAACCTGACATCATTATTTATTCACCTGAGAGGCTCTTGGGCCTTGTAGTGAGTGAGCAATACTTAAAGGCTTGCTTTAGTCAGAGAAATGGGGCTATTGATTCCATCAGGGGGACCAAGCTCTAGTTATTGACTTCAGTCTTAAACCACCGTACCCCATTATGCCAGATGGCCATTGACCATACAAGAAGTTTTATATGCCAGTTTTGTTTTTAACCCTTCTGGCTGTCTAGTCATCCTCCTGGGTGACATGCTACTAGTTGTACTCTCAGAGTAACTTGACATAAGCAATTTTAAAATCTACAAGAGCTCAGTTAACTAAAATTTAATATATACATAAAATAAAATCTTTGTAATCTTATTCTATAAAACTAGGTATCTCTTTACTTTCCTCAGAATACCATGGAGGAAACATGCAAGCAATGACAAAATTCTAGAGACAATGGCAACAAAAAATACTTATTCTTAACATGAGAAAGAGACAGTTAAAATTCTGGGACACATAACGAGGAAAGAATGCTGAGATAATTTGATACCTACAGGACAGATTGAAGCCAAGAAGGGCCAGAGGAAAGCAAAGCATATGCTACCAAGTGAGCTTGAGGTGATTAATGGCAGAGCAGGTTTTGAGAGAGATGGCAAAAAGACAATATTTATTAAGAGGTACAGAAAACAGTAAATTGTGTGAGAAGCCATGATCGCCAAATGTCATTGAGGGACATGGTACATAGAGAAAGAAAATGTATTTTGTTGAGTCTTAAACAATTTCCATTTTTGTTTATCAATTTCATCCTTTAAAAAATAAAAATTATATTTTATTCAATTTCAGTTACATATTCACTATATTTGCAATGACTTGTTATCAAGAAGTTCTTCAATACCTTTCAAATTCACATACATTATTTATATTATTTGGACTGTCATCCTCATCTTCATTGCCCTATTCACAATGTTTCATCCATTGTATGCTCCGGCCTTCTTCAGGTGATTATCATACCTCTTCATGGGTGTCTCAGTTATTTCCCTTTAACTCAATCCAAGTTTCTTTGTTCACCACTGCTGTGGCCTGGTATTGAACTAATAGCTCTTTGGGTCTAGTCACTTGATCTAACCAACGTCTTTATCCACTGGGCCATGTCTCCTTAAATATGATAATGAAGATGAGGATAACAGTCCAAATAATGTAATCATAATACCCCATCTCAGACATATAGACAGACACTTTCAAGTTTAATTCTGCAGATTTTGATATGCAAATTATTTTTGAATAAAACTTGAATCATTTTTTCTATGATGAAAAGCTTTCCTATCAAATCATCTTACAGCCATTGAAAAATGTAATTATCAGTTGGTTTATTATTTTTTTCATGTTTAACAGCACATCAACCTCTGTATGCCATATTAATGTTGATGATAAGCAGTTGGAGGAACATCCAAGATGGAGAAATATGGTCTGAGAAGTAGAACAGACCAATTGAGTTCCAAAATTTTCCACTGTTTTTCTTGCTCTATGTAACCTTGCATTTTCATGCAGAAGAACAACATTTTTCCTATTAATGAGCACAAGGCACATTTTAACCAAATCCTTATGGACACATTGCAGCTGCAGGATGTATAAAATGTGCTTTTAGTGTTTCATTATACTTTTAAGAATTCTGAATAAATAATACCCAAAGGATCCTACCACTCACACAACATTACCTTTCTTCCAATGAACTCTGCATTTTGGGGTCGTTTGTGGAGATTTATCCATGTCTATCCATTGTCACTTGCATTGAATATGGTTGCATGTAACCATTTTTTTTATCACCAGTTACATATTTAATGAACAGGCAGTTATGATCATTGGTTAGTTGGTTGATTGTGTTTAGTGGCACCTCGACCTCAATCAGTTATTTAATACCGAAATCTAAATATTTTGAACACAATTTCGTGGCTTTTGAATGTAATTGCATGCCTTCAACTATAGATAAAATATATTGTCAGTCATTTTCCTATAAATATGTATTTTTATACTTTCGTAGTCTTTTGTCTTTGTTTGGGGGTATTTATTCATAGCTGGGGCCCACCCGAAACAGGTGCAACCATCCCTAGTTATGATGAGATATTTGTCATTACAAATTCGTTGCTAAAAACGAAAATTTCTTCTCCCTTAAGATAATATTTAGTTTCCTATATCTTCGTTTTTCCTCTCCTTCAATCCATTATTCTTAACAGGTTATGGAACAGTCTCCAATTTCCTAATAATTTGGCAAAAATTCTTTGTTTTGTATTTCGGATAGAAATGCTGAAGCATTAAGTCTTTTAGATACCTTTCTATTCACACTTTTTCTGTATCAAGCTAATATTAATTCTTGTCAGGAATTTTGAGATGAAGAATTAGCATTATAATACATTAGTTTATTCAGACTTGTTTTCATCTTAGTTTCTATTGTCACACAATGTTTCAGCTTTGTGCCCGCTAGGCTTATTCAGATGTCTGTCATAGTAACCTTCTGGTAATTAAATAAATCACTCATTATTCTTTTCTTATTCTTGCTGGAGGCATGTTGTTATTATTGATATTTATAAAAGGTTACTTTTGTGTGGCACAAGTCTAAATTGGGTTAAGATTGTGTTGCACAGATCTTCTAAGTGATGAGTGTCTGCTTACCTTGAAAACCAGCATGCTGAAATCCTACCTGGAATCAATCACTGACCACTGGGGTTCATAGACACATGCAATTATATCCATAAATCAGGCCTTAATGGTTATTTGTTAATGTAAGTCTGGTTCAAGGCCTCAAGAACTATACATACAGCATTAACACTCCAATAGCCTGGTTGATTAAAGTCCAGGTTCATAGATAATTCTGAGTTCAGTCCCTGAGTAAGGTAGTACAGACTTAGTGAAAACAGGGCTAGAAATAACTGAACAGTACCAAAAAAAAAAAAAAAAAGTATCCATAATAGAACAACTTGGTGCCATAGATCAGTGCTTCGTAACAAGGGGTGCTCACACCCACTAAGAGTATGATATCAGTTCCTTAGGGGTGCCAGGTTGCTGAATCATTAGGGATGGTTTATTAAGAAAAATATAGTGTATTGTTTGGCGATCTAACATAAAAGTTTACATTGTAGAATGTAATGATGATGACAGCATCATCAAGGAAGGTCTCATTGATGGAGCAATTCTGGGATTTTCATTTGGAAACATATCCTGTACTGGCAAAAAGAGTCTTCACTGTGTTGGTGCCTTTCATTTCTATACACCTGAATGAAACTGGATTTTCCTGTCTGCTTCACATCAAAACCAAGAGTAGAAATCGATTGGATCTTCAACATAACATTTGAGTAGCACTTAGCGCCAAGATATCATGATTTGATATTATCATAAACAGAAAACAACAGCAACAAAATCAAGTTTGTTGCTCAACGATTACCATGCACAACACCCCATGCATATTACAAGCATATGTTACTGTAATTTTATTTTTTTTTGCTAATATATAAGTAATCTGAGTTTTTGTAATGCATTATTTTGTTGTCAGTTATGTGAATAAAGATTAAAGAAACACAATGTTTTTGTTTATTTACACATGAGATCAATATTTTTTTTTAATCAATTTTGGAACGGGTACAAGAAGAACTGGTTGGTGGTTTGAAAGGATTGCAAACAAGAAAAAAGGGTTAAGAATCATAACCATAAATTAAATGAATGGTTTAGTTCAAAATTCACTATTACTGTCTGTTGATTTAATTACTATTAAGTTTTCAATGAACTCTACAAAAATTCCACATAATTTATCCTTTTTTATTCATTTTATAAATAGGATTCCAAATGTGTTACTTTTTTTTTTTTTTGTAGCAGAGCTCTTGATAATTTTACATTTTAGCTTGAAATTGGCTACACTTATTTTATAGCTGTGGTGTTTGCAACCATCAGAGTTTGTGCAGTGATGGATACAATAGGTGCCAAGATTAAATGTGTCTCTGTATAAAGGTAGGCAAAATTTAACGTGAACGTAAATTATCTTGTTTCATGCTTCACTTGGCTGATTTACACATATTTCATGAATTAAATTTAAATTCTGATTTCAGAATTTATTGAATTAAATTCTACTAAATCAAACATGCATTTCGCAATTCAACTTGAAACACATTATGGTCATGTTCATAATTGATGGAACCAACTCTCAAAAATATCAATTATGAACACAACCGCAATATGTCAACTGTGTTCAGAAATTAGAACAGTCCTATTACTAGGAAAAAAATACATATTCAGACAAAACAAAATAAAAAACAAGAACGTATGTAGCAGACCATGTGTTTTTTTACATGTTGTGATATGAACACATGTTGAACCCCTGAAATAAAGTCCACTACAAAAATATGGCAGACAAGAGATGAATCCAACCAAAAGAAAATGTAACAGAAAAACAACAATAGACCAATATATATGTACAAAGAAATATGTGTATTAGACAACAAAATGATTTACAGTAGATATAATTATTGTATGTATATTTGTACATGTGTGTGTGTGTGTGTGTGTGTTCAATGATTATGGCATCTTCCCAAGGAAATGCAGAGCACTCCACCAAAAAAGGGGAAAACACAATCTTCTGCAAGTGCTTTACATGGTCGCATTGTCCGCTGAAAATGCTAAGTGAAAAAGAGAGAGAGAAAGGATTTTCTCAAGTATTTATAGTTTAGGGATAGCACCCCCTGGGAGCAATTTGGACAATTAGGAAATTAAAGGAGGAGTTAACTCCAATAATTATATAGGGATGTGATTGTACAACTGCAAAAACATATACACAAACAAAAAAATACACAGATTCACATACACAAACACATAAATATACACAAGCGAGTGCACACATATATGTATGTATGTATGTATGTATACTTACATGCATGCACACACACCAAGCCGCACAGAAAAATAAACTTACACCTGCAAAAAGCCAGACACACAAAAATTCAATCATAACCAAAAATTAATGGTCAAAACAATAATAATGAACCCAAATCCAATGGAGACATATACGGTTAGCACAAATTTAGTTGTGCATACATAAACAATTAGTCATGCATGCACAAACACACGTGTAGGTGAATGTGTACATATATGGTCATACATCGACACACATATAAGCATACACATGCATAACACAAGAACAATAAACCAAATGTCACCAGAGAAGGTGAGGAAAGAAAGAATAAATAAAAATATAAAATGGAGAAAAAAAGTAAAGAGAGAAAGTAACAATCAATCATCAGACAAAAATGAAACCAACACATTCACATCACAATAAAAGTACAAGAACCCCCCCACCACCAAGAAATATTATCAGTCTATCTCAGTTCTGATGAGGAATTGCATATATATATATATATATATATATATATATATATATATATATATATTTTAATGGATATTTCATTAAATAATATAGACAAGTTTTGCATATTTATTTTAAGTAAGTTCCTTTCATATTGTCTGATAAGCTTAATCACATCATCATTGAATATATACGAGTTTGTTGTTATTTAGAAATTTTTCATACAGCAAGGGCAGACTATCATTGTTGTTGCGTCTGTGTGTTGTTTGATTTATTGAAATTGTCATCTTTGATAATGGCTTATGTAAGCTGAAAGCTTAGATTGAATTTTAACATGTATCAATATGGTGTTTTCTTTTGTCTTTCAAAAAAACTTAATTAAAATAAATAGACAAAACTTGTCTATACTATTTAATGAAACATGCATTAATGAAAAATTGCTGTCTAAATATACACTATATATATATAATAATTTAAAAAAGTGACAATCTAACTGGTTTTATACATTCCCATAATTCCATTTGCTTCCATGCACAAGATTGTAAATTTAAAAGAAAAAAAATCAGCAACCAATTGCTGAATTAATCACCAAAACAGTAAATGGCAAGAAGTCAAACTATAAAGGACTTCATTCATTTCACAAAGAATCATTAAATGTAATTTTTCTTCATCTAATTATAATTACACATAAATTAATTCTCTCCTGTCTGTAACATTTTCTAATAATTCCTGATAGCTGACAATCATTTTCTTCTACGAATTCCCATATGAAAATGTCTTTCAGTCTGATTCTGTAGTAAAATTATTAGAAATGTATTTTCATTTTAAATTCTATATGTATTACTAGGGCATCATCTGTGGTCGAGTATGACTGCTGTGTCAGCTTTGAATGTGCAGCTAGTGTAATGGAAATTGGTAAGCTGAGTTCTTCGTCTCATCAGGTTTCTTATATTCCCAAATACCCTTTAGAAAATACTGAATCCACCTCTTCCCCCTCCAGCTATGGGTTAATTAGCAGGACTTGTATCAGTAAATCATTATTATCTCCAAAACATTCTTGCAATCTAAAAATATTTTCTGGTTTTAAATAACTTGCAAAAGGTTGATAAACCATAAAAAAAACAAAACAATAAATTAATGCATTAATAATACTTGAATTAATTATTGAGAAAATACAATCTTCTTCTAAG
Source organism: Acanthosepion pharaonis (assembly GCA_903632075.3). Taxonomy (NCBI): domain Eukaryota; kingdom Metazoa; phylum Mollusca; class Cephalopoda; order Sepiida; family Sepiidae; genus Acanthosepion; species Acanthosepion pharaonis. Next base: position 1,264,770 of record CAHIKZ030005574.1, on the reverse strand, counting down.
TGCTAAGGACTTCAGAAAGTGGGCAATCATGACACTAGAACAGTCTACCCTAGCAAGCAAAATAAAGGGTTCAATTCAACATTCTAACCACCTGAAGAAGGCCGGAGCCTACAACGGACGAAATATTGTCATGAATATGGTGACAAAGATGAGGACAATAGTCTGAATAATGTAAATAATGTATCAGTTATCTCCTGTTAATTCATCTCTCCAAGTTGTCCACTGTGCTAGGCGTCCTTAAGGATACATGGCACAGTGGATAAAGGCGTTAGTTAGATCCAGTGACAGGACCCAAAGAGTGTTGAGTTCAATAGCTGGTTAAGGCAGTGGAGAACTTGGAGAGGTGAATTAACAGGAGATAACTGACATCCATTAGACATGATGCATGGAACTAGAACAGTCTACCCCAGCAAGTAAAATAAAGGCTTCAGTTCGACATTCCAACTACCTGAAGAAGGCCAGAGTGTACAATGGCCAAAACGTTGTGATAAATATGGCAACAAAGATGAGAATAATAGTCCGAATAATGTAAATAGTGCACCTAATACCTCATCTCAGAAATATAGACAGATACTAAACAGGGTGATGTCACAAAATCAAAGGGACAGGCCAAAAATTCCCTCAAAAAAAAGAGAAAGGACTTCACACTAACACTGATAGTAAATCCTCATTTTGCCATTGAAACTTTTGAATGTAAAATTCCTGCATTAACAAATTCTTTCTTCATCTTTTAAAAAATAATGTTAAATGTTTAATATATTCTTGATCACCTATTTTTGTATTCATATTAACATAGTGAGGAATTATTGCTTTTAGACTTTTAAAATTTAATGATACGTGACTGTCAATGCAATCAGAATGCTGCTTTTGATCAAATTCAGCAAATGTTTTTTTGTAACATTTTCATATTCTACCTTCTGCTTTATGAATGGAATAATTTAATATTCGAATTCATTCTCCAACTTCAAAATTAAATAAAAGCCACTGAAAACCAACATTCATTTCACTGTGTTTTTGTTCCTCCATGATATAATGTTGATTATTTTTTTGTTTCATCTCATTTAAATTGTTTAATTGTTAAATTGCATAAAATCTTCATTTCTCAAACTGTTTGATATCTCCAAGATTTTTTTCTCCCTCCAAAAAGTAATTATGGTTCAGGTTTAATGAAAAACAAAAAAAACAAACTGAATATGTAACCAAATATTAGCAAGCTGTAAATACAGTTCTATCAAGAAAGGATTTTTCCTTTCCTTTTTTTATGTAGATGTAAATAAAAAGATCTTGCATGAATCTACTGTGTGTTGTGACTCTTCAGAATGCAGGCGATTAAGGCTCTCCACAATTTCCTCTCCTTTGTATCTATTCATAAAATTTGTATCTTTGTTTTCTCTCTTAAATCTTATTACACCATCCATTTGCCCAAGTTTGCTAGGTAGGTTATGCATGGTTTTCTTTTGTCCCTCTTGCTTTCAATCTTTGAATATAAAATTTTCCAAACCTTCTTTCCAGATTATGTGCCCAAGAAAATTCAGCTCTCTTTTTCTGATGTTAATTATAAGTGTCTTTTGGGAAAAAAATCAACAGACAGCAGGAAATTTTGCTATAAGTAATTTTTCCTATTGTTACTTAAATGTTCAGAATGTTTCCAAGACTTCTTGTAGGTGACAATTTAAGAATATATTTTGTTTCTACTTAATAACTCTGATCAATAGTTAAAGTAGTTGCTGATTTCTAACCAATGCAAATGGTTACGATTAAAACCAAGATAAAAATCCAGCATTTGAAATGCTGATTTTCAACACCCATTTACCAAGATATCTGGGTAGCTTTATTTAAGGAGATAGACAATCTTTACTCGCCAAAGATTAATTTTATTTATTAGCTGTGAACTGCTATGGCTTCTCCATAGTTTGAAATTCAAAAAATGCAGTGCTGCCCTTAGCTGGCTGAATAACCTCAAAGACATTTAACTTGAATGTAGTTTCCCCAGTAATCGGGGGATTCAGGTTCAATCTCTCTCTAATAATGCATTTTCTTCATTACGACTTTTCATTTCCCAGGCCAGTATATATTATTTACAAACATGTCTACTCAAATTAATGTTTAAAGATGACTTTGAGTAAATGAAGTCTTTATGTCTTATCAATCACATCAATTTGAAAAACATTGTGGACTGGTGCTACAGAATCCCAACCAAGTTACTGCAACAAATAATAGAAACTATACTATTTGAAGGCTTTCAACATAAGATGTTGACCTTCTAAACC
>CAHIKZ030005574.1:1115000-1257500 GCA_903632075.3 Acanthosepion pharaonis | reverse complement strand
CTTGTACTCAGTGTAAGGAAAATATAATACAAAGGTTAATCATAGTGTCTTATCAGTCATCATCAATGAAACCTTTTGCTCACCATATATATATATTATATATATATATATTATATATATTATATATATATCTCATTTGGTAATCCATATGGATAGTTTTGAAGAGGACACAGGTAGTTACATTTAACTGTTTCAACAGTGAAAGGGTGGGACTCAGATGCCAACCTAGTAGCACACTTAAATTCCTGCAGTTGGGGCACCAGTCAAAATAGCTCAGAGCAGTTGCCATGAAAATATTTGTAGAAAAGACAGAGGGAAGCCACATCATATCTGTGAGAAAGTCGAGATGCCAGGTCAGGACCTATCACATTGCATATCTTTGGATTTTGTTGAGAACCTCAAGATGAACAGCGGGGGCATCAGACTATATATGGCAACAGTATTCTATGCAAGGACAATGATCCGCCTATATGAACTAATTGTGTCACATATTTTTCTCAATCTGTTCATTTCAATAAAACTCCATTCCTTTATTAAACATACATTTTTATATAGTTCTCTTGATATGTCTGATAATCTATCTAAATCCTTTTCTATCTGTCCTATATTTTATACTGTTCTTTCTCGCTGTTCATCAAATCATTTTCTCCACTAATATTCTTTTTAGTTTTTATATTAGCTATCTAGGAAAACTTGGGACTCAATAGATAAAAATATTTTATTTTAAATAATAAAGAAATTAGCCTGTATATTTTTCTTTCTTTTCTTTCTGGGTTTTATCTTTAAGTTTTTTACCTTCCAATTTTCTTCTTCTCTTGATTTTTTTCATGATTCTCTTTCAATTCTATGCATTTATCGAATTCCTATTCATTTCACACATTTTTCCTTATTAAAAATTCTGTTCCCAAAATTTTCTTAACACTTATTTTGTATTTTATACATTAGTTCATGCCTTTTTCCATTTCTGATTCCTTTCAGCAGTTGTCTATTTCTTAATTTTCTTCAATTAAATTTTTCTCCTTTTTCAATAATATTTTCTTGATCTGCCCACTGGTTCTATTCCAAATTTCTGACTTCCTTTACTTTTCTCATGGCTATAAAGTCATCATCGTCGTTCTTTCCTTTCCAGCTTTTATTTTTGTTTTTACAATTTTTGCCCATCTTTTCTGTCAAGAAATATAGACTTTTTTTTCTCAGAAATTTAAACATCTTTCAGGGATCGCTTTTTAAACATACAATTTGCAAATTGTTAGCCTTCAACATATAACCTGCTATCATTTCCGTACATGTAAACAATGTGCATGTGTGTGCTTATAAGTATATCTGTAGTTTGTTTTTAACATATGTAAGTGTACATAGGAAAGTATATAAAGCAGAGTTATGAATTTTTACGCTTATTTATATATATATATATATATATATATACACACACACATATGTGTGTGTATATATTATAATTATATATATATATATATATATATATATATATACACACATGTGTGTGTGTGTGTATATATTTACAATTATATATATATATATATATATATATATATATATATATATATATATATATACACACACACACATGTGTGTGTATATATTTATAATTATATATATATATATATATATATATATATATATATATATACACATATGTGTGTGTGTATATATTTACAATTTTATATATATATATATATATATATATTCAGTGTATTAGGGCAGCAGATCATTATTTAAACATTGTTGAATATTACAAATATAATTGACATTTATTGTCTGTTATATTTAACAATATATATTAAGATATTTAACATAGGATTTGACATATTTTATATATATATATATATATATATATGTTAAAGCTTAACATAAGAAGTAATAATTTGTTTAAATAATATGTGAAAATATCCATTCTTCACCTGATGAATGTCAAAAGATCCTAAATGTAAGGAGCAAAATATATAGAATAAAATATATAAAAAAAAAACACATTATAATAAAAAATTTTGCAGCTTTTTCTCGATATAAAATATCAGCTGCCAACTGTATTTTAATCAGTTTTGGGTATTCTTTTTAACCCTAGCTATTGTTTCTAACTGATTCATGATTTAAATGGTATTGGATTGTCATATGAATCTGGTCAAATAATTCTTCATAATTTTACTACATAAATACATTGCCATTCAGAAAGGATTGGTGAGTGGTCAGGAATTAAAGCAAGCTTTACTGACAGAATATAATGTAAATATATTTCTAATTCTTTTTTCCAAGAAATTCATTGACAATTAGAAAGAAACATATTCTAAGTGATCTGAAATCTCTTGTACTCATGTAAGGAAAATATAATAAAAAAGTTAATTATAGTGTCTTACCAGTCATCTTCAATGAAACTTCTTGCTCACTATGTATGTGTGTTTATACATATATGTATATATGTATGTGTGTGTGTGTGTGAAAATATATAGAAAATAGGAAAGAACTCATTAGGTAAATAATCCAAAGTTCTTTAGTATTTTTGTTATTTTTTTTTTTTTAAAGTAGTGCTCGATACAAAAGTAGAGCATAAATATAATTATTTATTTAAAAATATGATTCCAACACGCTACATAAGAGGTCTCATGTTTCAAAACAAGAGCCGAAAACTTCAATATAATTATTTGAATTAAATTTAATTAAAGTAAGCTCTGTTCCATCTTCAAGTGAAATTTTTTTTGGAATAACTTATTTCTGAAATTTACGTGTTTTAATAGCATATTCATTATTGAAATCAAAATTTCCATGGTAACAGCCAGAGTGATTGTTTAAATAGGAAGGGGTGTAGGGTGTTAATAATTTGTATCAGTATAGAGTTACATTCATAGATGTCAAGTCAGGGTAAGGTTGGGGTGTCTAAATTTAAAACGGAAGATGATTTTGCCTAGTCTGGTTTACGTGTCTATGGAGATTTATTTATTTTTTTATTTCATTTCTTTCTGAAAGGGTTTTGTGTATATAAAAAACTGCCGTAACATTTGTTTTTTGACGACTTCTTTTATTGCTTTTTTGCTTAAAAAAAATCATCTATATGATTTTTTTTTAAGCATTTCATCCCAAGCAAGGCAGGAAGCCACTAACACACATGGGGTTACAGGAAGTTGGAGCAAGAGCAAACAAGTGTGATTGAGGAAAGGATGAAGAGAAGGATAGGAGTTTGATCAGGGCATCTGGAGACATTGATTGACATTACATTTGAATAGTTGTAGATTATAATTATTAGGGAAACAGGAAGAGGGGAGTGAGTTTCACAAGCAAGAGGTGTGAGACATGAAGCTATTAGCATAGAAGAGATGGCTATATTTAACAGTGTCGAGAATGAAAGGGCGTGAGTGAGATGCCAGCCTAGTAGAACGCTTAAAATCATGAAGTTTGGGAACCAGTGAAAGCATCTCCTCAGAGCAGTTACCATGAAAGTATTTGTAAAAAAAAAAAGACAGAGGGAGGCGATGGCATGTCTGTGAGTTAGTGACTGCAGACGAGATGCCAGATCAGGAGCAATTACGTTGCATATCCGTTTCGTAATCTTATCAAGAACCTTTAGAAAAACCTAAGGGGCACCAGACCATATATGGCAGCAATACTCCATGTAAGGGTAAATGGTTGATTTGTGGATTTAAAGGATCGACTCCAGCGAGAAAAATTTCCTGGCGCAGCACAGGGAGCCAACTTTCCTTGCAGTGGACGGAGCTATTGACTCAATATATTTGTTCCATCTCAGGTCAGCAGTTAATGTGTGGCCAAGTAGTTGCAAAGAGGAGCTCTTGAGAAGTTCAGACATTTTAATGCGGGGCAGGGATGGTTCTCTGTGTTGAGTAATAGAGAGCAGTTTTGTTTTTGAGGCGTTTAAGTTAATCAGCCAATTCCTGCCCCAGTTCACAATTTATATTATTTGGTAATCCGTATGGATAATGTCAAAGAAGACACAGATCCAGGAAGAGCCCAATGTAAAAACAGAGCAAATAATAATTATTATGAAAACAAACACCTTAAAAAGTTATAGCAATATTTTATTTCATTCGAATTGTTATTTCAGTTCTAACTCATCAGACCAAACATCATCACACAAATAAATGGATAAAAATTTTTCCAGGCACACAACAATAATCTAAGCGCAAGTTATGTTTAAAGATGTAGATTCAAAACTAGGGGAAGGGAGAGAGGAAAAAAAGGATATGCTTTCAGAATGGGAGAAGGTAATAGAGAGAGGGGAGGAAGAAAGATATGTATCCAAAGCTGGGAAGGGAAAGAGAGAGAGAAATATATGTTTGTTTAAAGAGATATATCAAAGTCATAGTGATGAGAGCAGACATGTTGACCTAATTATTCCTGATGTGCACAGTGAAGTAGAAAGGGATCGCCAAATGGGGGTAGAGGAAAGAGACTAAGAGAGAAAAAGAAAAAGAAGGAAAGAGAAGAGAACTAGAAATATGGCTTGAAACCAGCAATCTTCTGTGTACAACTGAATAGATTTTCTGTCTAATGCATATAGTCATTCACAATTTTGACACATTTGTATAATAAATAAAAAAGATATTATTTAAAATGAATAAAATTATGGATGAAAATATACGTAATAATAAAGATAATAATAATAATATTTTTTTATTTATTATAACCTATATAAAAAATAGAATTTTTTGATGGTAAAATGGTACATAAACTTTTTAAAAATTCTTTGCATCTTTTTTCTCTCATAAAGTAATAATAATATTTTTTTTAAAAAGTACTAGTGTCAAAATCATGAATGACTACATGCATTGGACAGAAAATCTATTCAATTGTATACAGAAGATTGCTGGTTTCAAGCCGTATCTTTAGTTCCCTTTCCTTCTTTGGCTCATTTTGTCTCTTTCCTTTATTCCGATTTAATGATCCTTTTCTACTTCACTGTGCACATCCAGGATAATTAGGTCAACATGTCTGCTCTCATCACTACAACTTTGACATATCTCTTTAAGCAGTCTTATATAGTTCTCTCATTCTCTTTCTTTCTCTTCCCAGCTTTGAATACATATCCTTCTCCTCCCCATCTCTCCATTACCTTCTCCCATTCTGAATGCACATCCTTTTTTCCTCTCTCCCTTCCCTCAATTTTGAATCTACGTCTTTAAACATTATTTATACTTAGATTATTGTTATTGTGTCTGGAAAAAATTTTTATCCATTTATTTGTATGATGATGTTTGGTCTGTTGAGTTAGTAATGAAATAAAATATCACTATGACCTTTTAAAGACTTTGAATTCATTATATATATATATATATATATATATATATATATATGGGGGTGTAAATAACTATATACATTTATATAGTTATTTACACCTCCATATAGTAAATAAAATTTCAAAAGACTTATCTTCCGAGTTTCACAGACACATTTCTCATCAAATTTTAATAAAGCTAGTGATTTCATTAACAGATATATTTATATATAATCTAAATATGACACACAAAAACTAATTTCTAACTGCAAACAAATAAGTGTTTGTGTGTGTGTGTGTGTATATATATATATATATATATATATATATATATATATATATATACATATACATACATACACACACACTACTAGTATTAAAAAACAACAAAAATATATCTTAAACAGTCAAAACATGAAGAGAAATTAACAACACCTAATCAAAACCCACTTGAAAATGGCTAAAGAAGCGACCAAAATCGCTTGGGACTATGGACAATTTTTTTTCACTCTCTTACTTCTACTACATGGAAAAATGGAAAAATGCTGGAAAAACAAAAGAAAAAATTAATTAAATTTTCCTTGTCTTTCATATTTCATGAAAGATGTTTAAAAGAAAGTTTACTGCCCACATATACAATTATATTATATATATATATATATATATAAAGGAAAAAAGACAACAGGAAAACTGTGTGTAGTTTTAGCTAACGCCTTTCATCCAATGCAGACTCCTTTAAGGCAAAAGACAAGATGAATTTGCTGAAATACAAAGTATCTATAAATAAAAATCATATTCAGTTTGTGTGTTTTTGGAAGTGAGTGTTTAAGAATTTGCAGTCCCAATATTTACCCAAAGAATAAACATACATAGAAAATACATTCTGCAATACCCATATCATTTCATCCACAATTCAAGTACAAAGGCATGCAAAATATACAACCACAACAAAAATAACATCATCCATAATAATAAATTATATAAGAATCGATACATAATACTCCCTACCAACTCTGTAATGTCCACTATCCAGAACAACCTATCCCATGTAAAGAACATCCAAATAACCCCAAATGCTTCCAAAACCATTATGGATATAATCAATAATATTTCTGAAGTAGGCATATATAAAATAAATTGCCAAAACTGTTACTCACAATACATTGGAGAAATATGCAGAAATTTAAAAAATGCATCTATGAGCACAAAAGAGACCTCATAAATAACAATTTGACAAATACACTGGCTATACATAGAAATAAATTCAACCACTATTTTGATTTAAAAAATCCTCCACTCATAAAAGAAAAAGAACAGAAATCCTTGAGAGTGCTGCCATTGAATATTATCCAAATATTAATATACACCCAGGTTTTTTTTCACAAACTCATCTTTCTTAATAGAATCACTACACTCCCAAGCCAACATACACATCAAATACATCAAGAAAGCAAATGAATCCATTAACACAATACAAACAATATTTCTACATATGAAAAAAAATTCTCTTCAAAAATGAAAAGTAAATAACGCAATTTTTCAGTTGACCCAATGAATATAAAATAGCATTTCTAAATTCTTCTAGTTACTAATGACATTTTGTTTTTGTTTGTAGATATTTTTGCTTCAATTTAGGCTCATAATATTAATTTCACTGTTAAAAAAAAATTAAAATATTGTTTTTAGGTATGTTATGTTCATGGGTAAAGTGGTCAATATCAGAGACAGAACATAAGTAAATATAAAAGTAAATACTAAGGTCAACAACAAGTAGCGACAGTCTGTTTCATCCTCAACACAATCTTCAGGCCATGTTTTTTTTTTGCCTATATATGCTAGCCAGTGATGCTTTATGGGTAGTAAGATCTATTGTATTATCCTGGTGGTTACTGGATGGGCAGTAACGATTGTTTCATATTATTCTAAAAGCTATTGAATATAAGTAATTGTGGAGATATATATATATATATATATATATATATATATATATATATTTTGAGACATGTTTCATTGAATAATTCAAACAAATTTTTTCTACTTATTTTCGATTAGATCCTTTCATATTCATGGACAAGATTTTGTTATCATTATTAAAGGAAATAGAAAATTACCATGTTCATACATATTATTTATTCAGAGTATTTTCGACATAAGCACAATGTCATCATCAGGGTGTTTTTTTTTTTCAACACAAATATTGTAGTGTTCATCATTTTCAAAGACAAAATTGCTGTTTTCATATGAAAGTTAAATTGCTTTTACTTGTGAAGTGATGAATTCTGACTTTAGTGCTGTGCGATTAGCTTGGGTAACACTTAATGGGAGGTAACTAAGTCATGAGGTTGAATATTTGCCCTGAAAAACAACAACCTGATGATGACATTGTGCTTATATCTCAAATAAATAATATGTAGCAAAAGGGTAATTTTCTTTTTTCTTTTAATAATGACACCAAAAACTTTGTCCGTGAATATGAAAGGAGCCAATTGAAAATAAGTAGACAAAATTGTCTAAATTATTCAATGAAACATGTCGCAATGAAAACATGCTGCCAGTATATATATATATATATATATATATATATATATAAAGCATTTGATTTTTATGCCTGGCCTTTTACTCTCATAATCATAGATAACCTTTCCAAGTCCTGAATACAAATCTTATCTTGCACATTTAAAAGGATCGCAGTTGCTTTATGACCACCTTGGAATAGAAAAGTTTTGTTAGCAGTGTATGTGATTACATTAAGCCATCTCACGGTCATTTCGAGCAGGGGAGAATAAAACAAAACTACTATTGGAACTTTGAAAGAAAAGCCAAGATAAAAATAAATTTTATATGTTATTGATTTTCCTCTGAATATCATTATAAATATCATCAGACCTTATCTCTCTGGGTGTTTTTTTTTGGGGTTTTTTGTGACTTTTCTGACCTATTTTTCCAGCTTCATTGTTCGCATTCAAAGTTCCTGTTATTTAGTTTCTTTTTAACTGAGTACTGTTTTTTTTTGTCTGTGATCATCTCATGTTGATTTCTGTTGTCTTCTTTGCTATCCTTGCTTTTTCATTTTGAGTTTCCAGTCTTTTTAGCTTTTTAGACCCTCCAACAGTTTTCTTCTTATTATGACGTTTTAGCCTCACTTTCTGGTTCTTAGCATTTATTGCCTTTTTTTTTTTTGAACAGCTTAACTTTTTTTCTGTTTTTGAATCCATCTATCACTCTATAACCTCCTTTTAGTCTTTCTAATATTTTTTTTTTCTTTCTCCCATACAATTTGTTCTTTTTTTCATTTTCTTACAAAGAAATTTATTTTCTCTCTTATTCTGCTGATATATACACTTTCACATTTTGAACTAATTTTTTCTTTTTTTTCTTTCCCTGTCTCTTTTTTAAATTCCTTTTGTCCCTCTTCTTACTCTACACATAATTTTTCTTCTATCAATTTTCTTATTCCGTTCTTCTTACTTTTATCTGTGGATCCTTCTGTGATTTTACTCTCCTTTTACTCTCTCATTTCCTTCTATCTTTTGGATATTCTCACCAAAAATGAAGAAACTTTTTATCCCCATTAATTTTTTTTATTTATTTTGATCATCTCTTTCCCAGCTTCCATACATTTATTCCCAGACATTTTTTTCACTCCTTTTTCTTTGTTTCTTCTCTCCAACTATTTTTTCTTTCTTTCTTTTTCTCATTTATGTCTTTTTATTTTCTTCATTATTTTATTCTTATTTTTACCATCATTAGTTTCTTTCTCTCATTCAGGCATTAAGTATTTCTTTTTCTTTAATTCCTGCAGTTGCATTTTTTCCTTCTTCTTTTCCTGCATTCATTCAGATCTTCAATCACTTAATCATTTATTTATTCTTTTATTTCTTATTCTTTCAATAAGAGAATTATAAGTAATTCAATTATTCAGTTTTATTCATTCTGTATTCATCCATTCAGTTTTTAATTCATTAATTTATCCATTCATGTAGATATTCAAATATTTATTCTCTTTTAACTTCTCTCTCAACATTCACTTTTGCTTTCTTTCATCTCTTTCCCTCTCTCAATGCCTTTCATTTTCTTCTATCACCTCTTTCCTGTCTTGTTCTCTTTCCCCCTCTGATATTCTTTTGCCTTCTTTCATCGCTTTACTTTCTCTCTTTCCCTCTCTCAATGTATTTCATTTTCTTCTATCACCTCTTTCCTGTCTTGTTCTCTTTCCCCCTCTGATATTCTTTTGCCTTCTTTCATTGCTTTACTTTCTCTCTTTCCCTCTCTCAATGCCTTTCATTTTCTTCTATCACCTCTTTTCTGTCTTGTTCTCTTTCCCCCTCTGATATTATTTTGCCTTCTTTCATTGCTTTACTTTCTCTCTTCCCCTCTCTCAATGCCTTTCATTTTCTTCTATCACCTCTTTCCTGTCTTGTTCTCTTTTCCCCTCTGATATTCTTTTTTTTGCCCTCTTTCATTGCTTTTACTTTCTCTCTTTTCCTCTCTCAATGCCTTTCATTTTCTTCTATCACCTCTTTTCTGTCTTGTTCTCTTTTCCCCTCTGATATTCTTTTTTGCCTTCTTTCATTGCTTTACTTTCTCTCTTTCCCTCTCTCAATGTATTTCATTTTCTTCTATCACCTCTTTTCTGTCTTGTTCTCTTTCCCCCTCTGATATTCTTTTGCCTTCTTTCATTGCTTTACTTTCTCTCTTTCCCTCTCTCAATGTATTTCATTTTCTTCTATCACCTCTTTTCTGTCTTGTTCTCTTTCCCCCTCTGATATTCTTGTGCCTTCTTTCATTGCTTTACTTTCTCTCTTTCCCTCTCTCAATGCCTTTCATTTTCTTCTATCACCTCTTTCCTGTTTTGTTCTCTTTCCCCCTCTGATATTCTTGTGCCTTCTTTCATTGCTTTACTTTCTCTCTTTCCCTCTCTCAATGCCTTTCATTTTCTTCTATCACCTCTTTTCTGTCTTGTTCTCTTTCCCCCTCTGATATTCTTTTGCCTTCTTTCATTGCTTTACTTTCTCTCTTTCCCTCTCTCAATGTATTTCATTTTCTTCTATCACCTCTTTTCTGTCTTGTTCTCTTTCCCCTCTGATATTCTTGTGCCTTCTTTCATTGCTTTTACTTTTCTCTTTCCCTCTCTCAATGCCTTTCATTTTCTTCTATCACCTCTTTCCTGTTTTGTTCTCTTTCCCCTCTGATATTCTTGTGCCTTCTTTCATTGCTTTACTTTCTCTCTTTCCTCTCTCAATGCCTTTCATTTTCTTCTATCACCTCTTTTCTGTCTTGTTCTCTTTCCCCTCTGATATTCTTTTTTGCCTTCTTTCATTTTTTTTACTTTCTCTCTTTCCCTCTCTCAATGTATTTCATTTTCTTCTATCACCTCTTTTCTGTCTTGTTCTCTTTCCCCCTCTGATATTCTTTTGCCTTCTTTCATTGCTTTACTTTCTCTCTTTCCCTCTCTCAATGCCTTTCATTTTCTTCTATCACCTCTTTCCTGTTTTGTTCTCTTTCCCCCTCTGATATTCTTGTGCCTTCTTTCATTGCTTTACTTTCTCTCTTTCCCTCTCTCAATGTATTTCATTTTCTTCTATAACCTCTTTTCTGTCTTGTTCTCTTTCCCCCTCTGATATTCCTACAATTTTCATCTCTTCTTTTGCATATCTTTTCTTCCTTTTTTGTTCTCTATCTTTCAGCAGTTCTCATATGATCACCAAAGTTGAGCAATATCAAGCCTGGTCAGTACCTAGATGGGTGACCACTTGAGAATACCAGGTGTTTTAAGCTTGGATATGTGACTGGTATAATTGGTTATCAGAGAACAGAGTTCTAATTCTGTTTCTGTTTGTTATATTCACTTTCATGCAAATAGTCTTTGGGAAGGTATAAAACCACCCCTTCTGCTCCAGTTGTTAGTTAATTAGTAGGACTTCAACCAGTAAATCATTATTATCCTTAAAAAATTATTTTAATCTAAAAATATATTCTGCCTTGAAATAATCTGCATTTTCTTCTCTTTTTCTTGTTCTCTCTTTGTTTGTGCAACTTTCAGTTTCTCCTTTCTTTCTTGTTTTCTCTCTTTCTCTATTCTTGCAACTTTTAGTTTCTCTCCTCTTTCCTCTTCTCTCTCAGCTCAGTTTCTCCTCTCTTTCATCTTCTATTTTTCACTGAGATTCAACTTCAGCTTTCATTTTTCCTTTATTTCATCTAATAACTTACTTTTTCTTCTCACTCTTTAAACCTTCTGTTTTCCCATCTTTCATTTCATGTTCTTTCTTACTCTCTCTCTCTCTCCCATTCTGACAATCACTTTTGATTATCTCTTTGTCCTCCCTTTCATCTCATTCTCTTCCTCAATTTTTCTGACCTTCTGTTTCAACATTGTTTTCACTACTTTTTTCTTTCAGCCCTCATTTTCCCTCTCTTTTATATTTTCCTTCTTGTACTCTCTTACATTTTCTTTCAGCCCTAATTTTCCATCTCTTTTATATTTTCCTTCTTGTACTCTTACATTTTCGTTCAGCCCTCATTTTCCATCTCTTTTATATTTTCCTTCTTATACTCTCTTACATTTTCTTTCAGCCCTCATTTTCCATCTCTTTTATATTTTCCTTCTTATACTCTCTTACATTTTCTTTCAGCCCTCATTTTCCATCTCTCTTATATTTTCCTTCTTGTACTCTTATATTTTCTTTCAATTTTCCCCTTTTTTTTCATCTCCTAACTTCTCTCATCCTTTTAGTGTGTTCGTTTTTGTCACTGATGCATCGTTCATCTTTCTGCCTCATTGTCGCCAGCACTTTTCCTGCAGTTTTTATATCCCTGCATAATTCTTCACCAGTCATTCATTTTCAAATTCGTTATTTTTTCTTTCATCCCTTAACTTCCTGCTTTGTCCGATACACAATTAATTTTTTACAACTTTGAATACTTTTTAAGAGAATCAGTCAAACCCGACATAAACAACTGCCCCCAAAATCAATCACTTTTCATTGTTTTGGGTCTTTGATGTAAGTATTATTGGGACAGGAAACAAGAGGGAAATAAACTTGCATTTGTTGGTGGCCAAGAAGGAAAACAAAAAAAAAAAATAGAGAATGAAAATTCTCACTTTCTTAATCGAAACATAAAAGAGTTCACAAATCATGTGCTTTGACATTGATGGCTTGATACAGGCTAATATCCTCAACTTTACAGCTTATTAATTTCAAAAGCTGAAAGAATTGAATCAAATTTGCCATCATTTAGATTAAAAACTGGTCATCATCTTTATGTCTCACAAAAGCAGTCAAAGTATTTGTAATTATTTAAGTAATAAAATGGTTTTGTGCAGTGAAATTGATAATGTCCTCGTTTAGTTAATGTGTGTGAATGTCTGACAATAACTTCCACACCACCGAAAAATTCTGTAGTCATTTCAGAGGATGAATATGTAGGACTGGCTGCAGAGAAGCAATTGGAAACATTTCTGGTAAGGCTCTAGGTTTGTAACATGGTTCATAGAATCATAGAACTATAAAAAATATCT
Source organism: Acanthosepion pharaonis (assembly GCA_903632075.3). Taxonomy (NCBI): domain Eukaryota; kingdom Metazoa; phylum Mollusca; class Cephalopoda; order Sepiida; family Sepiidae; genus Acanthosepion; species Acanthosepion pharaonis. The sequence continues at coordinate 1,244,742 of CAHIKZ030005574.1, read as the reverse complement.
ATTATAGATTTCATGGAAAATAATCTAAACATACTCTTCAAAGTGTACCTCTGTTAATGAACCAAATTAATCTTATTGGAGAAAAATCATTTAACATTAATATTAAATCAGTTATTATTATTAATATGATTTCCATTATTGTTGTAGCATATCTATGGACAATAATGGGTACGCCTCCAGTCCTATAAATAATGTATGTGTTGGTCTGCATTCTGCAGTTAAAGATTCGTCTTCAGCTATGCTAGTTAAGCTCTCTGCCTCTAGGCAGAGAGGATCCCCAGACGAGGCTATGCTGAAGGGAAGCGGCTCATCTCAGGAAACAGCTACCCAACCCAGTTTTATACAAGGGAATTTTTACTATGAAAGTATTTATAGGAAAGTTACAGAGAAGCAACCTATGGCAGTGGAAAAGTGAATGAAGCTGAGCCACCAGATCAACACCAATATTATTGTTGATTCCTCTTTGGATTTTATCAAGGAGCTCAAGGTAAATAGTAGGGGCAAGCGACCATATGTGGCAGCAATATTCTACGGGGAATTTCTGGCTCAGCCTAAAGGGTTATCCAATATTAAATCTGGCCTTGTGCCACATCTGACCACATGGAGTGGTTGGTAGATATTGTCTGTGATCTTCAGTTGGAGATTCATTGTGGAATTCACTTGACTTTCTTCTAGCAGTTGTCTACTTCTTCTATGTGCCACTGGTGAATCTTATATGTGTTGTTCTTGTTCTAAGTATTATCATTCATTACCAAACTTTGTGTGATTATTCTATTCAGTAACCTTCCCTAGATTACAACAATTATGAAAATAATGTTTTTCATCTAGTAGTTTTTTTAGGATCTTGTCTAAGTTTAAATTCCTGCTAATTTCAGCTTCAATGGAAATAATTGGCAAATAGTTCAAACATTCTAGCTAAATTGATCTCAAATTTTCCTCAGTTTCAACTCAGAAAAACTGCTTTCTTTTGATGCTGCCATCACAGGGGTTGCTAAAGAAATCCCAAAAGAAAATGCAGCAGGTCTATGGTTGGAACCATACAAAATAAGCATTTTCAAGGGATTTTGAAACACCAGTGACATAACTAATTTCCGTGCCTCAATTTTCACATCGAACATTAAATTACCTACATTTTTGGTCTTAACTTGTTTTTTTGCCAGTGTCTGCTTGACATTTGTCAATGTCACTTCCAGATCTGTTGTATACTTTTTGTCTGATGTGCTTGGACAAATTTCACAAGAATCCATACAAATTTTCCTGCTTTGTTAGTTGTTCAAATGGTGAATTAAGTGTTTTATTTAACACTTGATTAGAACTTTGCTCTCACAATGCTGTTTTAGTATCTAACAAAATGTTAGCCTCAGCGGATTCAGTATTAAAAGTGTTCTTTCTTATTTAAATGTTTACTCTGATTCTTGACTACAGACACATGTAGGTTTTTGGAATGCTCACAAGCATCAACCAAAACTTCATGAAAATTTTCTTACAGAATCTCTTTAATCACTTCTAACTTTTTTGAATGAAGAAGCCTTCCAGTAAATATCCATACTATCTTTCTGAAGTTTCTTACTCATAAAATTCACTTGAAAGACTAAGGAGTACTAGAAAACTATTAAGACCAAAAATTGGCAATCTTTCATCTGAATGACTAATAATTCAGCATTGTTTTTCTTTTGTGAATCTTCAATGTTTTCAGCTGAATCTTCTTGCACATCACAAACTTCAGATGCTTGGTACCATACAACTTTAGCCCTTCCTATTTTAAATTCCTAATGTGTTTCAGAGAAAGTTTTTACAAACAGACCTGTCACATGTAGAATCAGTTAGTAGATGACGCAAACAGGAGTGTAAATATGACAGAAGTCCATGGACATATTTGTAGCATGCTTTCTAAACCTCAGTTGTAGAAAAAACATACATTCTTTTCTTTTGTGCACTGTTTCCCTTCAGGACTTTGGTAATAATGGCTCTTCATGATTTCCTGTCCTTTGTAGCTGTTAATAAATTTTATCTTTTTGTTATCTCTCCTAAACCCTGTTTCTGCTATCCATTTACTCAGACTCACTAAGTAGGTCATACATCATTTTCCTCTGTCCCTCAATGTCCTGTGAGTATCAAATTTTCCAAGCCTTCTTTTCTCATTATGTGCCAAACAAATTTCAACTGCTTCTTACTGATTCTAAATTTTTTTGTTTACATTTTCTTAAAAAAAATTTTTGTTGCTTACATGTTTGGGCCATGGCATTCTCAGCATCCTTCTGCAGAACCAAATTTCTGTTGCTTCAAGTTTCTTCATTGAGGATGAGATTGTCCAGCAATGATTGGCATATAGGAGGACTAACAGTGAATCAAAAATTCTTTGGCTAAAGTTGTTCCTGCACATCTAAGGAGTATCCATTCATCCTGGAACCAAGCCTGTACCCTTTGCCTACAGAGATATTCAATATACAACTCTTATGTTTCTAATACTTGTTTGCAGAAATTTTCTTGTGTGCGACTTTGTATTACTAAAAACTTGATGAAATTTTCACATAGTCCTGCTGGAGTAATTGATTATACACCATCGGTCATTTATCTAATGACCATTGTCATTTATTCCTGATAATGAATCTCAGAAGTTCCAAATGATTTCTTGAAAAACAGTTTCACCCACATTATATACTGGAATTGGCCAAAATAATCATCACATATTTGATATTCTGATTTTATGTGATCTTATGCTTCTTGATCAAAATTTCTAAGAAACACCATAGCATCAAGAAAATTTATATTGCCTTTCAATGTGTTCCTCAGATCCATAAAACAGAAAGTTTCTTTCTTCCAGTAACTGTATAAAGACTATCAGTCCCTCAGAAATTACATTTTGGCCAACTTTGCTGCTTCATGATTTTGAAAATGCATGAAATATTAATCCAATTTAGTTTTTTTTAAAATAATCTACAAGAAAAATTATTCTGCAACTGTTTTTGCAGCATTGATTTCAAAGACAATTTTGTCTTGCAATCCATTAACAGTTCCAGAGATGGCGCAGCAAACAAAGTACAGACACAGAGAGTCTAGAGACAGGAAACCAGTGGTGACTAATGCCAAAGTTACATGGTGACACTGTTCTTTTTTAATTATTTTTTCGCTGTTTAATATCACTAAATACATTCAATGTCTCCGACTGTTTTTCAATAAAGAATTCCCAACTTTTGGAATGAGAAGTCAATCTCCAAGCAGTCGACCACTCAAACAACTTTACCTCCTCAGATCTTTCTTTCATACAATCCAAAGACTTTCAGCCTTGTAAGCTATTTTGACATGAGTTGAATATTTCATTTTGGCATCTGTCATTGGCACTGCATATCTGATGTCAGAATGGTTACCTAAACATTTGCGTCAATAACTTAAAATAGAAAATACAATTCAGATTTAGTGTATGATATTTAACAAAAGAGATAATCCATTCTTTGCTTAAAGATGACTGGAAATTAACTGCCAAAGCATCAGTAGTATTAAATTTAATTTATTTTGGTATATTATTTAAAATCAAGCAAAGAAAAAAAACATCAATAGAATAAATTTTCAAGTTCTTCATTATTCCCTCTCTAGAAATGTAACTCTGAATCTCCCACCATAAAAGAGCAGTCAATATGCAATTAGTATAATGCAAAAGTTTCCAGCATTTTCTTTCCCTGCTTAATTTTTATCATATGGTTAATAATATTTAATAAATGATTTTTGTACTGATTATATTGGTAATCTTTCATTTGTTCTTGTTTTATTAACTAACCTACTAGAAGAACATGTGGACCCTTTCTTCTAATTATATATATATATATATATATTTATGTGTGTGTGTGTGTTTTCAAGACTCACCTATACATTGTTATAAAAATTACATTGCTTACCATTAACATATATGAAATTTGGCTAAAAAGATTATAGGCTGACATGCAAGTGTACCAGAATACAGCAGCTGGCCAACCAGCTGCTGTATTCTGGTACACTTGCATGTCTATTCTAGTACCAACTGGTTGTCTACTTACATTTATATCTTAGTCAGCCAATGAGCTTTCCAGCTGAACCTTGTATATACATTTCCAAGACACCATGAAATTTTGGCCCTTAGTATTTGTATTATGAACTAATTTTAACTTACTTCTATTTTCAAACGATTGTAGACATATAGTAGTGTACAATATGACTTATTATAATTTGTGCTAGGGTGTCATTTAGCTTAATTTGTGCTGAAGAATATCCTATCAAACCTGTAACAGCATTGACCATAAGAAATTTTCAATAGCCTATCGATATTTGTTTATTTCCAGTAAATAATAATTTCCAATTTTCCCAACATGGGCTAACAGGGCCAGGTAACAAGGTTCTAACAATGCAGTAGAGAAAGTGTTAATAGCCAAATGTATGTCTCTGGGCTGATTCCATTTTATATGTATTCCCAAGTTCTATCATGCAAACTATAATTTTTTTTAAATCGGTATCAACCCATGCAAGGGAGTAAAGACAACTGAGTCACAAGGGGTTACAGGGTGCAGCAGAACTAGGAACAGAAATGTTAATAATGAGCAGGAAGAGGAAAGAGTAATCAGAAGGACAGTAGATAGTTATAGACATCGCATTTAAATTTTTGTAGATTAAAGTTGGCTGGAAAGCATGCAGTTCCACAAACGAGAAGTGCAAGAAAATAAATAGCATAGAATTTAGGGTTACATCTAGCCAGCTAAACTGTAAATTGATGAGATTTCAACTTCAGTCTAGTAGTGCTCTTAAATTGAAAAGTCTCAGTACCATAACAAAGAGCTCATCTGTACAATTACAATGAAAGTATTTATAGGAAAGTTACAGAGAACTGCTGTGTCCAAGTAGTTGGTTAAGAAATAACAAAACAAGAGGTTGCAGATAAATAGTGTATTGAACAGTAAATACAACAGAAGTGTGTTACATGACTTGGGTGTGTGTGTCGGTTGACCAGTGTCCAGTCTATATCCCCACAGAGGCTTACTTTCCTACTACTTTATAGTAAGTAGAAAAGTCCATGATAGATTCATTAGAGGGAGCACACCACAACAAGATGCAACCTATGGCAGTGGAAAAATGGGTGAAGATGAGCCACCAGATCAACACCAATATTATTGTTGATTCCTCTTTGGATTTTATCAAGGAGCTCAAGGTAAATAGTAGGGGCAAGCGACCATATGTGGCAGCAATATTCTAAGCATGGACAAATAGATTATGTAAATTGCATTTATTTGCATTCGCATAATCTGTCTTGTCACATCTCTTTTCTTTTGAAGAATAAAAATGAAATAGTTTTTGTTCTGAAGCTCTGTGAAATTATTTCTCTTCATTGTTAGATTGACTCCACTTAAGTTTTTAACTGTCCTGGACATGAATAATTGGAAACAAGATGAAATGTTACAGGATGAAGAAGTTTTTAGAAATCAAGATGGGACATACTTGGAGAATCCCAGTCTCATTGTTAAAACACAAAGATGTCATCAAGTTATACTCTTGTCAATGTCTTGACTCCAGGGAAATTTACCTTCATTTCTCATTTTGATTTTTCCTATAATGAAGATGGAAAATGATAGTATTTTTTTTTTTATTCTATAGTAAAGAGATCATTTCAAAATCACATAAAAAAGAAGGAATAAGCCACAAAGGAAAGAGGAAAATCTTGTGCTTGCTTTTCATTTTTCAAAAATGAAAATGTTCCATGAATAGATAAAAAAATGATTTACTGAAACTTTATTTTTTTTTTTTTTACTCAGACCTTTAGAGAATAAGTTTTAATGCAATATTTTTGAGAAGAAAACAACAATAATCTGGTTATAAGAAAATCTGTTTTTGCCTCAAGGATAAAAAAGACCAACAAAGATGTTACAGTATTGACAGAAGAACAGTAGATATGTGGACAAACACACATTATCATTATATATATATATATATATATATATATATATATATATATATATAATCTACAAGAAAATAAAACTCCTAAAACCATAAATGGATATGACAAAGTACAAGATTAAATTATGTTTTGTAAATATAAATGTCTTCTTTTATATGCCACTTTCCTTTAGGATGTGAGCAATCACAGCTCTCCATGACTTCCTATCCTTTGCAGTTCTAAGTAATATTTGTCTCCTTACTATACTTCCTACTCGCTGTTCTGCCATCCATTTACACAAGCTTGTTATGAAGGCTACTTGCTGTTTTCCCGCTGCCCTTCTTGACATCATTGAGTGTTGGGTTCTCCAAGCCCACTTTCCTCATATGTATCAAAATTTTGAACATTCTCTTTCCCATTCTAAGTGTAAGTGTAGTTTTTGTCCCTATTTTCCCAAAAACTTCCTTATTGTTCATGTGCTTCATTTACAGTATTCTCAGAATTCTTCTATAGAACCACATTTCTGTTACACAAGTTTTATCTTCATCAGTGAGAAAATTGCTTGACATTCACTGATAAATACGACCGATACTACATAGCAGTTCAGCATTCTTCTTTGTGTCTAATAAAGTTATCCTGTTTAATTTTTGTTTTAACCTAAAAATGGTTACTGAATGAAGAATAACCAAAATGGAGGTTGGAAGTGCAATGGCAACATTTATAACATCAACAAAATACAATACTCGTCAGTGGTGAGAAGTAGGTGGTAGGTGCTAGTGGTGGTTTACTTAGACAGCATATTAACCCAACTTACAATAGTGTCCAACAAATTTATAATGATTGGGACATACCTGTTAGTGTTCATATGTACAGTATATAACAATTTTGTAAATGTGTGTGTGTGTTTGAGAGGGAATATATGGTGTGTGTGTGTGTGTGTGTGTGTATATATATATATATATATATATATATATATATTAAAGACATTTTTTATGTTTAACATTGTTATTTATAGATACAAGTATTTAAGCAAATGCTCTGTTTATGATAAACAGTATTAAATAACATTTACCGGCCTGAATGTCCGAGAAATTTTCATAGAAAATATTCATTCTTTGACAGGATTCGAACCTGCATCCTATATGGAACTGTCATTTACGCTGACGTGCCTTACCTCTGGGCCACAAAGAACCTTTTCGGTAGACAAGGTCGAATTTACTGCTTATAAACTTCAATCTTCCATGAATCTCGTACATTCATAACTGGCGTATCAAATGTAAACAAATGACGTCATATATTAAGAAATGGACAATGTCCGACAATTTATTTATTGAAGACATTTTTTATGTTTAACGTTGTTATTTATAGATACAAGTATTTAAGCAAATGCTCTGTTTATGATAAATTGTCGGACCTTGTCCATTTCTTAATATATGACGTCATTTGTTTACATTTGATACGCCAGAGCAGTTATGAATGTACGAGATTCATGGAAGATTGAAGTTTATAAGCAGTAAATTCGACCTTGTCTACCGAAAGGTTCTTTTGTGGCCCAGAGGTAAGGCACGTCAGCGTAAAATGACGGTTCCGTATAGGATGCAGGTTCGAATCCTGTCAAAGAACGAATATTTCTATGAAAATTTCTCGGACATTCAGGCCGGTAAATGTTATTTAATACTGTTTGTCATAAACAGAGCATTTGCTTAAATACTTGTATCTATAAATAACAACGTTAAACATAAAAAATGTCTTTAATAAATAAATTGTCGGACCTTGTCCATTTCTTAATATATATATATTTTTATATATATATATATATATATATATATATATATATTGTTTATGAGGAAAAGGTATTCGGTATTGAAAGAACTATTTCACTCCAAACAAAACAGGAGTGCCACAAGTACACAAGGGGTTACAGAAAGTGAAGGTAAGTGAAGAAACTGTGTATAAGGGGGGGGGGATTGAGGAAAGGATAAAAAGAAGAACAGGGGTCATGACATCAGAAGATGTTGATTGGCATTACATTTAAATTTTTGAAGATTATAGTTATCAGGGAAGCAAGTAAGAGGAAGGGAGTTCTACTGTCAGAAGTGCTTTATAGATATATTGCAGACATTGGTATCAAAACTGCATGGTGACTGTCAGTTTCACACCTCAAACAATCAAGATCTGAAGATCACTTGATGTGTAAAATTGACAGTTATGATCCTATGTTTGTTTTCCCCATTCTTGATATCTATCTGGATTCATATAAATGGTGTGGCAACAGAAATCAACACTGCATGATGATTGACATTCATGTATTATCATCAGGTATGTTTATATATACATATCTATATACTTCAGAGATTTCATCAGTGACCATGTCTTTAGCAGCATCTTTTGACTAAGTACAACATTCTTTACATTCCCCAGGTTCAAAAACAATCATATTCCCCAGATCTTGCCCCTCGCGACTTTTTCCTCTTCAAAAATCTAATCCCACCTGAAAGGAACATGATTTCAATACATTGAGGCAATCGAAGAGAATTTGATGCAGCAGTTGCTCACTATCTCAAGAAAGAAGTTCCAGGAATGCTTCCATTAACACTGGATAAAGTGTGTAGATTCAGAAGAGGGGATTACTTCAAAGAAGATTAAATGCCAAATTGATATGTGTTGTAGTTTCCTTTTTATAGCACCAGTCACAATACTTTTTGATCAGACCTCTTATAACAGAGATAAAATTATATGTAGTAAGAGAGAATATATATATATATATGTGTGTGTGTGTGTGAGAGAGAGAGAGAGAGAGAGAGAAGAGGTATACCTTTTTGTTTCCTCTTATGCTCAGTAGATCATTATATTTCTTTAATCTTTATTTTTCTTTTCTGCTTCCTCATTGTCATGGTCATAAACCAAAATAATCAGGATTCGTGCCTCGGACATTTCTCCCCATTCTTCCCTCACCAACTTGCAAGCTATAGTTTCTTAGCCTTTGAATATTGGCATTTTAGTTAATCCAAGCCATTTCCCTCTGTTGAGAAGAAAGTTCTGCCTCCCAGTCCCACTCAGCCCTTCCCTGACAATGTGTTCTCTGCATGACTGGCCGAGCCAGAAACACATATTTTCTTGCAGCCAATTCATTGACTTTACTTTGTGGAACTGATCCAAGCATTTGCCTGTCCATTTATCTCGAGATGACAGGCTATAGTGGTTGGAATAGCATACTGAATACTCCACAGTGGCCATCATAGTAACTACATACATTTCTGTCCAGTCTCTCAGCGACAACCTGTACATATTCCTAGAAGCAGAAATAGGACAGTATATGGTAATATTGTCAGGGGATTTACTCACAAATAGTGATAAAGAATCAGTAGTAAAATCTCTTGAAATGCCTTCATTTCATCTTGATATTGACTGAGCAGCTTTCATTTAGATTCAATAAGATCAGGGAAGGAAACCCAACTGTTCAGCCATTTCTGTAAAGCTAGTTTTGGCATGCACTGTTTTATTTATCTATTTTTCTTCACCTGACTTTTTTTTTCTTTATCTTAGTTAAAGGCAATTATTTGCTTGCAAGTTTGGCATTAACCCTTTAAGTTATCAGTTTTTCTCTGTGTCTCTCTTTACCATTTCATCTTATTACACCCAACTCAAATGAGGCACCAAGATCCTTGAGCAGTGATCAAACAACAGGTCAAGTGTATTTTAGGATCAGTGTTTATATAAACCCTTGGACAACATATATTGAGTTTTTCATTTAGATCCTAGAATCACTTTTTTTCTTTTTTTAATGTCAGTTGTAAAAGAAATATATTGGTGTAGATCAATAACTTTTCTAGCCGTTGCTGTAAAAACCAAAGTTTTAAAATTAGAGGATCCTAAATCAATCCTTCAGAATAGCATCAGAATCAACAATCCAATATGATCCATTTTAATCAATATTGATGCAACTCTACTAACAAGTAGGGAATAAGTGATTCAGGCGGGATATTTTATTGGCTTTAGGATAGTAAAGTCCAGCAAGCAATATCTTCATTAACTATATTCTTCCCCATGACCAAAATATATCATGATTCTCCACGATTTTGTACCCTGCTGATTGCAAAAATAGGACATACCCTACCCAACAAAAAAAAATGATCAAAAGATTTGCTTAAAAAAGAAACTAATTCACAAATCACCTTTGAAAGATGAAGCACTTCTGAAGTTACATAGTTTGATTGGTTTGGTGGCTTTTTTTTTTGTTTTAAGGCATATCAACCTTAATGGGTTATTTAATGCCGACAAAATTTTTATTGATGGTAATATGTTTGTTTTTCTTCAAAAACTTATTTCTGAGAATATTTTTCCTTCAAAAATCTATTTCTGAGAATATTTTTCCTTCAAAAAATATATAGCTGGTAATTTTTTTTTTTTCCAAAAAATGTATAGAAATTTGGATTGCTGGTATTTTTTTTAAAAGTATTGCTGATAATAATTTTTCCTTCAACAATTATTGCTGGTAACATTTTTTTTTTTTTTTTACAAAGTATTTCTGGAATTAAAACCTATTTTTACACTTTCATAGCATTTTGACACAAGTTTGGGTGTTAACTATTTGCCCATAGCTGGGACCCTAACACGTGCTACCACGCCGCATCAGGATGGACCTGGGAACACCAGCAATTAAAAGGTGGTCCTCAAAATTTCCAGATCATTGGCCTTGCTGTTGGACATATTTTATTGTCTTACTCAGGATAGAGATGTAGTTTATCATCATACCCAGGATGGTACATTGAAGATTTTCTTTCTTTTTTTTTTTTGTTACAGCTGGTTCACCCTGTACACGGCCAGGGGGACTATTCAAGGTAGAGGATTACATTCAGGATTAGTTTATATAGATAGGAGGGGATGCTAACAGTTAACCCAAGACATGAATAGGATAAGATAGGAGTGATGGAGGAATTTACTTTGCCATTGGAATACGGAGGGAATGTAGGTGATTTGCTACGGTGGAAGTGATATGGCAGGCCCAAGCCAAGAAGGTTAGACCTGGCAGAACAAAGGAGTGTAGTTAGTTTGAGCACTTTTGAAAGAAGTAGTGATAAAGCAGCGAGAAACTCACCACATCCCACCTGTGAGAGAGAGGTTGAAGTATGGAAGATAATTCTTCTCCATCTGAGATGTTTTTGAACTCTATCAAGATAAGAAAGTCAGGATCGGGAAGCTTCCTCACAAATATGACAACATTTCCAGCCTGATCTGCCTTTTTTCAAGGTAAAGGAAAAGCAAGAGGAATCAGGTACTTACTGGAGTAGTACATGGAGCTAATCATTTTACCTCTATCTTTAGTGATGGATCATATAGAAGAGTTACAGTTAAGGTTAGGTGTGCGTTTGGGGCCCAATATTCTATCAAGGCATAGTACCTCCTTTTGGGGACATCCATTCATTCTGACTGGTGATAGTGCAGGAAAGACATTGCCTTGAGAATTGTGAGAGAAATTGGCTTAAAGATAAAACCTGTTTAGAAGTCATTCATTGTTGTACTCACACAAAGTCACAAGTTATTGTGATCAAAGATTCAAGTGCACTGGCATTGTTGAATTGATCATACCAGATTATATAGTCTCTCACGGAAACAGTCTATCTTGCTTTATATCCAGACTGTTAAGGAGTAATATCACTTGGTCTGAAGATTGCATAGAAGTTTGGAACTGACATGTGATATATATATATATATCTTGATTCACTCTGTATTTCATTTGAAGGTTCTGGAGGCACTTTACATCGGGTCTCACAAGCCTTCTTTGTGCAAACAACATGAGTGCTTGTTGGGACTCGCTGTCATCTGTCTTTAGTTCCTTCTACATATATATCGTGTATATATATATATATATATATATATACGTAATTTTTTTTTTTCCCCCCCCAATTCCTCTAATGTACATGTTTCTGTATTAATTTTGAATCTCCCGTTGAAGCCTGAAGAGTGGGAGCGAAACCGGTTGCTTCTCCCTTGTTGTTTTTTTTTTAATTTTTTAATATGTCTTGTAATATTAAATTTTATACTTTTATTTCGATCATTAAATTTTGTACCTACAAAAATATCTTTATATATATATGTGTGTGTGTGTGTGTGTGTGTATTCAGACAAACCTCTCATCAACAGACTATTAGGGAGGATGGTTGGTTCATTAAGGCCAATTGTTCATAGGGAAGGGATTATTTGTGAGTTTTAAAACCACTATAGTAACTACCAGTAGTTATGATCACAATGTAAATACTATAAACATGTATATATGGCATAAATAATTATATACTTAATATAGACATAATAATCAAAATAACTAATAAATAATACATTTCTCACAGCTACTTTCTCATACACATGCTAATGTATTGTACTTTATATACGGTGCACCCATCTTTGTTTACAATTGAAAGGTCAGCCAAAGCAATTACTTTGAGAACTAATATGACTCGTTCTGCTAAGCCAACAAATTTGGAAATACATCGCTGACAATTTGGAAGTTCTTTCTTGCCTGACTTTTTTTTATTTATCTTGCCTGCAGATTTTACACCTGAAGTCTATTGATAGGGGCTCTGTAGAAGAGAGGTTTGTCTGTATATTATAAGATAGAAAATATTTATCAATCTAACATCATTTAACTGTCCTAACTCTTTAGTGATCAGAGTAAGCAGTGGCTGTAAGTTTCCATTATGAACGTACTGGGTTGGTATTTTGCTGGCTGCTGCTTCCAACTAGTCATTAGGAGCCCCAACTTTTTGGTAAGAGCTTAGAGAGCCTGCTCAGATCAACAGTCACATAATATCAAGGTACCTGCAGTGCCATGTCATTCATGGGTAGGTGACCCTGCATGTATTTCCAGTGGGCAACCCTGGGGCTACACTATGCTCTGCTTCCAGCTACATGCTGGCTGGTGTGAATTTCCATTGATGACTGTGACAATAATGGTGATCTTTTTCCTCTCTCCAAAAAAAAAAAAAACATATCTCATGGAAATCACAACAATAAGTAATCGAACTAAACCAGCTTACAAAAAAAAAACAAAAAAAAACACATACCCAGCTTCAATCTTTCTTTCTCCAATATTAATGGTATCCATTCCAACTAACACAGTGTAGAATCATTCCTCCTGGAACAGTTGCCAGATATCTTTACCCTTTGTGAAACCAACTTGAATTCTTCCACTAAGACCAATGAATTCTTGGTTCCAGGGTATCTTCCCCTTTATTGAAAAAGATTCCAGCATTCACAGGCATGACCCTGGAGATTACATCTTGATTCATTGTAGTCTTTCCACCTTACATCAGCTGAGAACATTAACCTGAGAAGTTACAATGAATCATTTCTTGGAGGATAGCATCAGTCATGTTGATGGATGACACAGAGGGGACTCTCAGACAATTCATGGAGAGCAGTTTAGTTTTGGAAGCATTAAAATTGACAAGCAATCTTTTTCCCCAGTTAACAATGGTCTTCAGGTCATTTTGTACATTGGCTGCCATTCTGACCTTGTCTGACTGATTAGCCTTACTACAGAGGCAGGAGTAAATAGTAGTGTCGTCAGTGTAGACACCATGATGAGAGCTGATGTCATTGGGAAAGTTGTTTGCTTCATCAGAAAATGAGATATGCAGAAAAAGAAAAAAATCTGGTATTTTTAACTTTGTGTTGTTTGATTTTCATTGGTGAATCAGATTTCGTGTGCAGTCAACTTGTGAAACATAAGTATAATTTATGGCATATGACGCATCCTTCTGAAGTTCCAAGAAATTAACAGATTCTAAACCTAACCAAGAAACCATTAAGACTGCTTTAGTTATATACATGTATATTAATGCTACTTTGTCTATGTGCAATTCAGACGATAATGCATATAGCTCTGTGTGTGTGTGTGTGTGTGTGTGTATATATATATATATATATATATATATATATATATATATATATATATATATATATCATGAGTAGTAGTAATCTTATAAGTGTAAGAAATTATACTTGTTTGGAAAACCTTCCGTGTCTTGATTTGCAAATAATCAAACCAATACCAAAGGGAAAACAAACGTATGAAAAAAGAAAGAGTCAAGAACGTGTACATTAGCTGAAAATAATCGTCTAGCATGCAAGTCAAAAGCCAAAAGAAAAAACTCCCATACGAGTAAGCAAAATAACTAAATAAAGTGCTTAATACAGTAAGTAGAGCAGACCTAATTAAACCTAGAGAACCAGACAAAACTACCATGGTTTCACCTAAGTGGATCATCAGGGAAGGCTGACAATCCACTTAGGTGAAAACCTTGGTAGGCTTGTCTGGCTCTCTCAGTTTAACTAGAATTATATATATATATATATATATATATATATACGACTGGAAAGCAAATACATTACTTTTTTATTTCAAACTGATCATAACTTATCAACATGGAAAATGTCATTAGCAATTCCAGTCTTGTTTGTGCAATTCCCATTTGCACCGTTGTCATGCAGAAAAGCATGAAACCATTTCATAACCTACACAGCTTTAGGTTAAATAGCAGGGTAACCTGAGCTCTCTGGCTTTAAGAGGTAGGCATGCTAAAAAGAAATTCAAAACCATGGGGATGGCAACAGGAAACAACTCAAATATCTTTCTAAGGAAGGCAGTTAAATTTTAAGATCAGTCCTACTCATGAACATTTGTGTTTGTTCAACACCCACAGATCTGTGGATTACAGTGCGACTATGCTGAGCAATTCTTCTTTCCAGTTTCTGCCTTACACTTCATAATCTGACAAGATTAGTACATTTAATGTTTTTGTCACAATGTCTTGTGTCTTTCATGAGAGCCTAACTTGTAATGGCTTCCAAACAGTTCTGTCTACCAAATTTAACTGACAAAGCCTGGGTCAGCTTGTGGCACTTTCCAAAGTTCCTGCATTCTGGGATCACCTCCCCGACAAATCAACTCTGGTGCAATTTGAATCCTGTTCTCAGGGTCAGAAAGAGAACATTCTAATCGTGCCCATGTACTATATATGTCAAACAAAGAAGAAGAAACTGAAAACTAGTCAGATAATAAAGAATCATGATGGAGCTTTATGTAATTGTTCTATAGCATGTATACTCAATTTCTTGCTTTGTCAGCTTAAGATTTTTTTTTTCAATTTCATTTAAGGAAGCTCAACTGACGTCAGTTGTACAGAATGAGAGGAAATTAATATAGCCAAGGTCTTTCACATAAACTAACGTACCATTGGCATTACCTTAAGATCTTATTCCTGTAGTGCAATTATACCATTCAGTATCTGTCTATATTTCTGAGATGAGGTACACTATTTACATTATTATTGAAGAGGGGAATTAACAGGAGAGAACTGATAACTGACATCCATTAGACATGGCACATGGAACTAAAATAGTCTACCCCCAGCAAGCAAAATAAAGGATTCATTCCAACCACCTGAAGAAGACTGGAGCATACAAAACGTTGTGATAAATATGGCAACAAAGATGAGTTCAATATTCTGAATAATGTAAATAGTGAATTATACCATTATATATATTTATGTAATGTTTACCTAATACAAGGCCCAAGAACCACTCAACATTGCAGATTACTGAATGAGGTGGTTGTATGGGAGTAAGAGGACAAAGGAAGTGCAGATTATGAGGATATGTAGGATAGATAATGGTAAGATTGTATAGCTCAGGGAAGCATCTTCTCAAGAGTCTGTTCCACAAAGTAGTAGCTATTAGAAGTAACTGATGATTATGAGGATCCTTAAACTTTTGTGTTGCATCTTGAATATGTGAGGTTGAAATCAATAAGTTTGTAGCCTGAACTTTCATCCGAGGTTTTTGCTGTATACTATTTGACCTATGTGATTAAATATTCCCCACTGAATTAAGTGCACTGACAATAAAAGAGATTATGTTGAAAGTAACTATTTTTTTCATGTAAAATAAAAGCTTCTTTTCATTGTTGAGCTTTAAACCTATTGACGTACTTATATGCTCATATTTCCTCTAATGAGCAAATAGTAAGAGTGTGTAGGGTAAGCTTTTATAAAAATTAATATCTGACACTGAATATTTACAAAGGTTTTGGCAACAGTGAGCAACATGCAGCTATATCATGTATACATAGGTATTTACAAACTTTATCTTAGGCTGACACAAGGCTATAAATCTGGAGGTGACAAGTAAAGTTTGTACTTGGTCCTATCATAAAGGTGTATAGGGTTATCATATTAATAACAACTTCACAGAAAGCTAGCCATAAAGTCAGTTTGAAATTGTTATCTTCAATCCACAAAATAACTACAGTAAATGAATTACTTTAAAGGATAAAAGTGGATTTTTGGCATTCAGCAAGAACGTGTCAGAAGCCAGAATGAAACCAGATGCATGCATAGCAAAACTTGAAGTTGTTGCCGAAAGGCATGGACAGTCTGTCAGAGGTTAATCAGATGAAAATGAATAATTAAGCAGGCAATTGGGGGGAAATAAGCAATTGTCAGATGTGAAAGCACTTGGTGAACGAGAAGGGAATATGCACAACCCAAGTACAGACATATGGATCAAATCTTGGACAATTATCAAAAGAATTAGAAAAAGACATCAGCTATGAAATGAGAAAAAAAAATGTAAATTGCTTCCTTTCTGAAAAGTAAAAATTGAAATATTTATCGACAATGGCAGGCTGTAATAATTTCCCAAAAATGACGATAGAAATAATTTTGATATATACTCAGAGAAAATGAATATGAACCCTGCATAAAAATGTTTATATAAACAAAAATTAGGTTTCTCCCCAAATAATGGTCAACCAGTGCATTTCTTGAAGATAATTCCTTTAAGGCAAGCAGTGTTTGTAATTAAAGTGCTTAATATTAAAAAAAAACAATAAAGCATTAATAGCATTTAAATAAAAAGAGGCAAAACATGGACATTCAAGCCCACTAAAAAGGGAATATGTTTTTTTTTTTCATTGACGTCACTTTTATTATATTTTTTTAACTACCTTCACTCCTCAGCAATGTTTATTCATGTTTTCTTTGTTCTTGGGAAAATTAAAACAAAAATAACAAAGACTATTGTATTGTTTATTAAAACATCAGTTAATTGTAACTTGATTCAAACTTTTTAAAATGGTAAATAATAAGGATTTCCTTATAGTTGGTTTATATATTTTAATAATTTAGTAAATGCTTATAAATTTACAAATAAAAATTGTTTTCATATTTATTGTATTAGTTTTTAGAATGTTGCAAATATAAAATTATTCTTCAAATTAAACAATCTAATAAAGTGTTTAATATTTTTGTTGTAAATTCTCAAGAGCAAAGGAATATAATTCAGGTTTTATTACAATTTTAATTATCACTTTTTAAAACAATAAATATTGCCAAGGGGTGAAAGTTGTTAAAATAACAGTGATGTCAATGGGAAAACCGTCATTTTGACACTACATTATTTGTGGACAGGAATATTCAACTTTGCCTAAAAACTAATGTTTGACTTATCTTACCAACTTGTAGTTTCATAGAAACGATATTATCAGGAAATAGTTAAATTGAATTTATTTACAGCTATCACATATTTCTTGAAGTTCTATTTAATTTTCTTCTAAAAATTAATTTGAACTGATCTCACTTACAAACATGACAAGCTAATTTGAAACTGTTAGGTAATATGAATTAAATGCTTTTATATAATCCAAGATTTTCTATTAGGAAGGTGTTTATAAAAAAAAAACAAGTAAATTTTTAGTTAATATAGGCAAGGGATCTGACCATATTAGATATTGAATACGAGAAAAAAGATTGAAGTATAGATGATAAAATGGATAGTAGCTCAGAACAAGAAATCATAAAGCAAAGTTGACATTCGATTTGAGTTCTGCTACCTTCACTTTAATGGAAATACCTTTAGGAAAAGTATGGATCCATGAATATCCCCAGCTATGAATTAAATAGTTGGGCAAATTTCGCTCTTCAGTCTTGTGTGACAACAGGTCTTGAAAAAGGTGAATTTTGAATTCAAAACTCAGCAGAAGTGTCAAAATAATGGTTTTTCCATTGACACCACTAATATTTTTTTTTGTTTATTTTTTTTTTTTAAATACCTTCACTTCTCAGCAATGTTTATTCATACGTTTTCTTTGTTCTTGGGAAATTAAAATAAAAATAATAAAGACTATTGTATTGTTTATTTCCATGTTTGGCAAAACATCAGTTAATTGTAACTCAACTGAAACTTTCTAAAATGGTAAATAATAAATTTCATTTGTTTATGTTAAGATAATTAGTTATAAGCCCTCGCAAATACTATTCAGCTAATGAAAGGAAGGTGTAGTTTACAATGACTATGATCCTGACTATGGTCAACCTTCATTGATCAATAAACATGAGTAACTTCTATAAATATCTGTTTAGAAATTTCATTATATTGTTATAGTCAGAAGTAAATTAACTCACATCTTTTCAGATTTATAAGACATCTGTTAATAAAGGATGTTCTAATAACTTGGACCAATTTTAAAAGTGAATTAAGTTTAAGCATCTAATGATTTTTTTTTCTTTTAGATTTAACAACTAAAGTCTTTGGCAATTTCAACCATAGAAAGATTAACAATCAAACATGTTAATGTTATTGAAGTCTATTATGAAAATGCACGTTCAAACACAAATGCATTTCACGATTTTTTATTCAACATAATCGACCAACCAAAAGTGCAATTGGAAACGTTGTTGTGGAGAGGTTCAAGTTCAGCTAGTGAATTGATGAGTGGACAACATCTATAAAACTCAGTTGAATAATAAGTTGAACATTTAATTATTTCCATTATTCGGACTATTGTCCTCATCTTTGTTGCCATATTTATTACGTTTCAGCCGTTGTACACTCCAGCCTTCTTCAGGTGGTTGGAATGTCGAACTGAACCCTTTATTTCGCTCACTGGGGTAGACTGTTCTAGTTCCATGTGCCATGTTTAATGGATGTCAGTTATCAGTTATCTCCTGTTAATTTCCCTCTCTAAGTTCTCCACTGCCTTAACCAGGTATTGAACTCACACTGTGTCCTGTCACTGGATCTAACCAACGCCTTTATCCACTGTGCCATGTGTTCTTGAGGAAATAAAAGGTTCAGTTTGACATTCCAACCACCTAAAGAAGGCTGGAGCGTACAACGGTCGAAACGTTGTAATAAATATGGCAACAAAGATGAGGACAATAGTCTGAATAATGTACATAATACCTCATCTCAGAAATATAGACAGATACTTAATTGTTTCCTAATATAAATATCTGTAGCAAACAAAAGTTCAACATTATTTCAGGAAGCTATCTTGTTCTTGAAATTCCTTCAACACATAGCTTGCACAAATATACATGCACACACATACAAAAGCACATGTTAGTATATGTATATTTACTAACATGTGCTTTTGAAACAAAATGGCTTCCTGAAAGAAAGAGAAGATCCTCTAATTCAAACATCTGCCAAGACATAGGAAAACCTGAAAAAACTTGACAGATGTTTAGATCAGTCAATCTAATCACAGTCCACAAACATTTGGGTAGAACCTCACATGTGTCCAGATCTGTGAAAGGCAGTGGTAAATCATTGCAAAGACATTAACTTGCACTGAGATAGAACAGTTGTTACAATTGAGCAATGGTAGACAAATGAGACTTACCTAATATTACAAGCATATTTAGTACTAAGTAGTTGGACAATTATTGCAGCCTTGTACCAGACTAAGCTAACTATTGCATATAAATACACATGACCAAAGTTATATCTGTGATAGTTGTGTTTCAGTTGTCAGTTTCAAATCCTTGTAAAATCTGAGTGAGAAGGTTCTCTTGGATTTCCTTGACATTATGGAAACTTATCCCTTTCAAGTGAGATTTGATTTTTGAAAAGGAAAATGTCTCAAGCATTCTGATTTGGGGAAGTATGCACTGCTTGGTGAAAACTCATGTACAAGCCATGGTCACTGATGGAACTTCTATGGTTTGGTGAAACGACACACACTCTACACACTTTCCTTCCAAACACTGCTATAAACACTAGTGAATGAGTGAGAACATTATAACCTTGTGTGTTTGCACAAAAGAGTTCAATGTTAGTCTCTGCAGAGCAACTTCACTCTGCATACTTTAGTTCTGTTACCATAGCAACAGCCACAACAAGTCGTGATAAGATCTCGCATATATATATATGTGTGTGTGTGTGTGTGTAGTTAGGGAGGTAGATATCTCCAAAGTTTCACTAAAAAAATTACCATACATGATGAAAAACTGCCTCAAACTTCATAAAAACAGTGTTATCATTAAAATCTTTATTGTTGTTATTAAGAGGAAAGACTAAATGAATTTTTATTATTAAAGTTTATTTTTAAGGAACTTCAAAATTTTTGTTAAAAATTATGCTTTTGTTGTGTCAACAGATGACCATAAATTAGTATGGGTAATTTTCATATATGTTTTTGCGATGAAAATTATTCACTAGAAATTTGTTCAAAAATCAAATAATTTTGAGATTTTAATGAAACTATCAAGATTTATTCACAAATGAACCAATATTAAAATTTTTTTTAGAAACTGTTGATAAAAATTGGTTTTTTTTTTTTACTTCATCTGTAAACCCTGCTCCCACTTAATTTTCAAGAAATTTAAAGAAAGTGATTTTTGTAGGGCTTAATGTTTATATTAGTTATAATTACAAGTCCTTGGGGAATTTAAGTTATATTTATGGTGCAATAATGTTCAATAGTGGAGACACAGCATTTAAGTGACACTCAGACAAAGTGTTCTGAAGACTGGTTATATGTGTGTGTGTGTATATGTATGTACATAGAGAGATGCCCTTTTGTCTGGGGTTTGTGTGTGTATATATATATATATATATATATATATATATATATTAGCCTTTGTGTACAATTTTTGCTCTTATAAGGAAGTCCAATTATGATTTTAGCTGCTTTTTATCATTGTCATACAGGATGCAATAGGCAAATTGTCGCCATTTTATATTTTTAGTTTCACACGTGTGTTGTTTACTTTTATCAACTGTACGCCTCTCTCTGTCTGTTTTACAAATACTTTCATGGCAATTGCTCCGAGGAGCTGCATTCGCTGGTTCCCAGACTTCATGAGTTCAAGCGCCCTATGAGGCTGGCATCCCGCTCTCACCTCTTCACTGTCGAAACTCCTAAATGTAGCCATCTCTTCTACTCTAATAGCTTCATGTCTCGCACCTCTCGCCTGTGGAACTCCCTTCCCTATTCCAGTTTCCCTGAGAGCTATAATCTCCAGCTATTCAAATGTAATGTCAATCGACATCTCCAGCTGCCTTGATCTACCCACTACCCTTCTCCTCATCCTTTCCTCTATCACTCCTATCTGATCTTGCTTTAAATTTTCTGTAACCCCTTGCATCCTAGTGGTTTCCCACCTTGCTTGGGGTGAAACGCTTAAAAAAAAAAAAGAAAAAAAAAAAAGTATAGTAAGGTCAGTTGGGCACTGTCTGTAAAAAAATAAAACCATGACACAATTCACTTCACCAGAAATTTTGAAATGGTATACTGTACTGCTTCACATTTGCATCAGAAACTCCGATACAAACATTTCAGAGTGTTTGGATGTCAATTTAGGAACAATGCAGATGTTTTGGGAAGGGTCAGATGATATACCAAGTCATCACTATGGTGGTTGGAGGGATCACTAGTTATGGCAACATTATGCCTCCATTCATTTTCCCCACAGGGCTTCTGATTCAACTCAGAGGCCTATATCAAATGCCTTGAATAGGTAGTGCTGCCCTGGGTCAAGTGGGTGGCTACTGGAAGATGATGTCTGGTAACAGGACTCTACACCATGCCACACAAGCAGGAGACCCGAGTCATAGCTGTCAGACAATTTCTGTAACCTTATCACCCCTTACATCAGGCCACCTAACTCCCCAGACTGCAACCCCCTTAATTATTATGTGTTTGGCACCATTGAGTGAAAGACCAACAAAACTCCTTGTAACACCAAAGATAAACTGAAGGTGAGAATTTTGCCAGTATTTATCATCTTAAACAAGAAAACGATCCAGAAGAGATGCAGGAGATTCCAAAGTTGTCTGAAGGCGATGGTTGAATTGCAGTTTTATTTAATGAATTTATATATTTAGTATTTTAAAATATTTTTGTGTAATTTGCATAAAGGTATCTGTTAAAAGAGGTGTTAGTGCTATTTTCATTTTTGCATAATTTAGACAACAATTTATCCATCAAACTCTGTCTTTTCATATTATCATTTTATGGTAAGATATGTCTTTTGTTACCACCACTGTTTTGTTATAGACAGCTTTTTAATATGTCTGATAATGTTTATCAACCTTATTCATTTGTATACACTTAGACATATATTATCTTTTAAAAATGCTTTAAAATATGTGTACATATTTCACTATGTGAAGTGTGTGTGTGTTCATGAGATTATTTATCTGGGAGTGTGATGATTGATAAGAACAGACTGAGATAGTTATACACAATTTTATATGAATTTAGTTTAATATTATTTTGTGTTCTCATAAGTTTATGAATGAGATAGAAAAATTATTCAAATTTCTTTTCTATGAAAGTAATTTCATGTGAAACAAAAATAAGAGTATTGAACTCTTACTTGATATCAGTCCTGCAACATGTCAGTGAATGCTGTACAATCACTGCACAGATGAAGAAGAAACTTGAAGTAACAAAAATGGTGTTCTAGAGAAGGTTGCTGAGAATACCATGGACTAGCAATGACAAAGTTTTAAAGAAAATGGAAACAAAAAGAACATTCATACTTAAACGTCAGGGGGAGACAGTTGAAATTTCTAGGACACATAATGAGAAAAGTGGGCTTAGAAAATTTAATACTCACAGAACAAATTGAAGGCAAAAGGAACAGAGGAAAACAATGCAAAACTTATCTGGCAAGCTTGAGTAAATAAATGGCAGAAAAAGATTTGGGAGATATACAAAGCTACAAATGACAGGAAATTGTGGAGACTCATAATTGCCAACATCCTGAAAAGACAGGGCACACAGAAGTTTACAAATGCCATCAAAATGTAATTTTATATTTAACTAACTTTCATTACACTTATAAACTATCAAAACAAAATGTCACCACTGTGTATTGACCTCCGTGTCCACTTTTATATATATATATATATATATATATATATATATATATATGTCTGGAGACAAAAAGAGAGATACCTTACTGTAAAATAGTTTCTTTCTTCTAGTGAACTAGAGTATAATTTTACAACACTACTGGAACCAGTGATTGAATTCCCAACTGCTAAGGAACCTAATATGCGAGTTCATGCCTTGTGATCTGATAGTGCTTGTTGATAGTCTCATACTTACATTTAGTAAAAGAAATGGACAAGCAAGATGAATGCAGGGTTTGGTTTGGAATTTCAGTAGGATACCAAGTACAAAGAAAGATACTTTGACTTAGGCTAGGAAGTACAACAGCTAAAACATTGAAGTGTTTCATATTATGATTCATTTGTTTTTCCTTAAACTTTTTGCAAGTTAATTAAAGTCAGAAAATATTTTCAGATAGTAACAATTTTTAGAGATAATAATGATTTACCAATAGAAGACATACTAATTACCCCATAGCTGGGGGGAGAAGAGGTGGATTCATATATTTTACAAAAGTATTTGCGTGTAAGTGAATATAATGAACCCAGTTGATTGAGTTCCAATTCCAAGATGTTATCCATTACACCACCCACACATCCAAGCTTAGAGCACATGGTATTCCTAAGCAGTCACCCATCTAGATACTGACCAGTGTTTCAATGTGATATAGCTTTAAGATGAAACATTCAAGGGAGATAACAATGAAGATGAGTATACTGGTCTGAATAACAAAAAAAACACATGTAATAACAATAACTATTCCTCTCAAAAATTCTGACAAAAATCAAAATGATTAATTGTTATTACTTCCTTTATTGTTTGTAAGGGTGCTTCTTACTGAGTTTAATTTCATGTGCGAAATATTAAATATTAAGATGTCAAAATTTTGCAATGAAGCCACACAAGACTATTTTAAAGAGAGACTGAAAAATAATTTTACTTCAGTGCCATAATGGTTATTAGATTTCCATATACTAAATGCAACGAGCGAAACAAGTTCAAATCTATGCTTACTCTACTGCTGCTATTTTCACACTAAAGCCCTTATGAAAGGCATGAATTATTTTCTCCCACCCTTGGTATGCATATATAGTAGGGTAGACTATGATCTATAGCTTGGGTAGAAGATGGTCTTGTAGAAATATCACTCTAAATTCAAGCTATGGAGAAACAACCCGACTATCTTTCCCAAAATGTCATCTCAGTTCACAGATGATAAATCAAAGAATCTGTGGGAAGACATGATCACCTATAACCTAAATGGAGATTACATTAAAACATAATGGGATAGAGGTTTTAATAAACCTGTGTTATAATGAAAATATTTAAACTAATAATTGGAAACCTAATTTCAATTAATTTTTTCCATTAAATTTATGTTGAATCTGTAATTGAGTAACAAGTAGCAAAACTGATGATCACTATTTATGGTGTCATTCTCCAGTGAAGCTAAGCATCCAGTGAACATGAGGCTTTGTTGTCATGTAAATATTCCAGTACCAAAATAGAAAGAGATTGTTCACTTTCACTTACCAAACTATTTCTTCTTCCGGTTCTTGAGCTTCTTTCTTTCTTTTTTCCTTCTGGTTTTACTTTTACTTCTTTTATCTTGGTTTGCTTTCTTTTGCTTCTATGCTTTCATCCTATCCTTATACTGATTCTTTGTAGGCCTTTTTTCTTCATCTTTTTCATCACAATCTTTTTATACTTTTTTCCTCTTTCTCAGATTCTTTGTATGCTTTTTCTTCCTCTTTTCTTTCTCATACTTTTTATGCTTTTTTTCTTCTTTTCCTTCTCATTCTTTTTATGCCTTTTTTCTTTCTTTTTTTCTTCTCATTCTTTTTGTGCTTTTTTCTTCCTCTTATTCTTTTTATGCTTTTTCCCTTTCTTTTTATTCTTTTTTCCTCAGTCTTTTTATGCCTTTTCTTCCTCTTTTTCTTCTCCTCATTCTTTTTATGTTTTTTCTTCCTCTTATTCTTTTTATGCTTTTTCCCTTTCTTTTTATTCTTTTTTCCTCTTTTTCTCATTCTTTTTATGTTTTTTCTTTCTCTTTTTCTTCTCCTCATTCTTTTTATGTTTTTTCTTTCTCTTTTTCTTCTCCTCATTCTTTTTATGTTTTTTCTTTCTCTTTTTCTTCTCCTCATTCTTTTTATGTTTTTTCTTTCTCTTTTTCTTCTCCTCATTCTTTTTATGTTTTTTCTTCTTTTCCTTCTGCTCCTTGTTTTTGATTTTTTCTTCCTGTGTTTCTTCTCATTCTTTTCGTATTTTTTCTTTTGATTCTATTTTCCTTCCACTTTTTCAGCTTCTATTGATTTTGCCAGCCTCTTCTTCTTTTTTCTGCTCTTGATATTTTGTCTTTTTTCTTCCTTTTTACTACTAATATCCCTCCTAATGTATCTTCTACTTCTTTTGCCTCTTCTTTTTCTCATGCTTCTACTTTATTATCTTCTTCTTCCTCCTTGGTTTTCTTCTTGCTTCACTGCTTCCTCTTCTTTTGACTACCCTTATTAGATTCTTCTTGGATTTTCTTTGCCATTTCTATTTACATTCCTATTGTATCTCATTTTTGAAAAAAATTTCTTCATTCTCTTTTAGTTCTTGATCTCCTCCCATTTTGTTGTTCTTTTATCCTTCTTCACACACACACACACACAGATAATCCTCCACAATCATCTCAATCTCCTTCATATCCTCTGTCTTTTTCTTTTCCTCTCATACACATCATTTACACATCCTGCAACTCCTTTTCAATCTATTCTCTTTTTTTAACCTTTATTTTTTTTACCTCCTTTCATTTCATTCTTTTCTCTTTCAATCCTATTCTTCCCTCCACCTTTCACTCTTTTCTTCCTCCACTCTCCCAGCTATGTCACTTTCCCATGCAAACACACCTTGATACACAAACACTGAAGATCCATGAAGACTTACAAATGCATGCATCTCTTTATCTAACCCTCTTTCACCTACTCATTCCATCTCACTTGCATTTAACATTATTGATTTAAGTCAGTTCAAGAAACTCTTGCAGATTCACTTATGTATTTTTTGTTTTATATATATATATATATATATATATATATATATATAAACATATAAAAGTATATATATATATATATATATATATATATATATATAATAAACTGGTATAAAATTAACTGTATATAAATACATGACAAAGTATATATACTTGCATATACATACAAATATACAAAAAGAAACACACACACATATATATATATATATATATATATAAAACAACATATGTACATATATAAATAAGTTTGCATACAGGTGTGTGTGTGTGTGTGTATATATATATATATATATATATAAGTGTGTACATACATATTCTTGTAGGTTTGACTACAGATATCTCAAGGTACATACAATGGCATCACTTTATATGAGGTTTCATGCAAACTTTATGAACATATATGCACACACACACACACACACATTATATATATATATATATATATATATATATATATATATATATTCATTCATACATACATATGCGTATGTTCATGTATCAATAAAATTGTTTATATAAGTATGTGCATGCAAGAACATCAGGGAACACTGAAAAATTCTCAGTCTGACCAGTCAAAGAATTTCTCATAAAATTCTGTTTGAGTGATTCTTAGAAGTGGATCAAGTCAAAAGATTTTCACTCTGCCATTGTAAATATATATATATATATATATATATATATATATATATATATATAGATAGATAGATATTTCTTTTAACATGCTTGGTAAACTGGTTTCTTATCAATACTTTATATTATTACATTATTTACCTGAAATGTTTTAACTGAATTATCATATTACAATCATTTCCTTTTTTTTCAAATCTATTTAATATATTTTAATTTGCCAAGTTCTAGGGAAACAAAAAGGACACTTATACCTAACATCAGAAAGAGGGAGTTGAAAATTCTAGGATTCATAAAGAAGAAAGAAGGCTTAGGAAATTTAACACCCACAGGACATATAGAAGGCAAGACAGAGTTAAGTAACACATAATCCACCTACTGAGCTTGTGTAAATGGTTGACATTAGGAGAAATAGCAATAAGAGAAACTTGACTGAGAGCTACAAAACACAGGAGGTTGTGGAGAACCATGATCCCCCATATACAAGAATATTGTTTTCTACAAGAGAGAAAGGAATGAACTGAAATGTTATGAATCACTATAGATGATTCACCAAGTCTCAGTTATACCAGAAAATAGAAGAGCAAGAAAACATGTCGTCTCCATGATTGAGTTTCTTTGGAGGGAAATTATTTAATTCTACTTATACATAAACAAATTTATTTTTTCAATATGCAAATATTTTAAGAAAAAAAATTATTTCAGTATATAGCACCCCCCCCCCTGTAATTGCGATTCCTTGATTCTTCTCTTTTTATGTACTCTGTCACATCAAGATGTGGGTGATCATGGCTCTCCACGACTTCCTATCAGTTGTAGTTTTAAGCAATTTTTATCCCCTTACTATCTCTCCCTGGTCTTACAACCGTTTACATACTCTTATTAAGCAGGTTACTTCATTTTTTTCCTCTTCCCTTCAATATATTCTCTTGTTTCAACCTGATTTTAGCAAGTGTCATTTCTGTCCCTATTTTCCTAAAAATTTCCATGTTGGTCACATGTTCCTTCCAAGGTATTTTCAACATACTTCAGGAGAATCACATTGCCTCAAGCCTCTTCTTCAGCATTCACTGACACAGATGATGATAGATATTACATAGCTGTTAAGCACTCTTTTCTTTGGTTTTAATGAAATTTGTGGATATCTCCAATTTGTAGCACCCATCTTGGACAGTGCTTCTTCTAGTTTAGTCAAGTAACGGCTTTTGCCAAATGGGCTAGCATTCTCAGCTGACATGAAAGAGAAGGACTATATTGAATCCACTGCTAGGTCAGATGCTAAGGAATTTGCTTTACTGTGTCATGTAATACAATTTTTCTCTCTACCATTCCTCCATGCTTAGAATATCGTTACTGTAGGGGCCACCCACCTTCTCATCAGAATGGACTGATCTCTCTACTACTAATAGGACAGTTCTATAGAGTTCTGGGAGATCAGGTGACCATCACACTTCCGTCTCTCTACCGGAAGATACAGTTGGACTTTATACTCTTTCTGATTGTTACTGACTAACCTGCGTTCGTTTGACTACTAATCTCTCTGTTGTAAATACCTCTTCAGATATACCAGTATTTTTCCCTATGTACGTGTTTGTCCTTATTTCAATACACGCACGCGGAAACACTCAACATCTCAACAGTTACCACATTTGATCCGGTGGCCCTGCTATTTACATTGAGTTCCTTGATAAGATCCAAAGAAGAATCAGCAATATTATTGGTCTTAACCTAGCAGCTTGGCTTCAATTACTTTCCTACTGACATAGGTTTGCCTTTTCTTTAAATACTTTCATGGTAATTATTCGATTGAGCCTTTCACTATGGTACCAAAATTTTTTGAATTTAAGCACAGTACCAGATTGATGTCAAGATCTCATCAGTTTATAGTTGAGCTGGATATATGTAACCCTAATTTCTATGCTAACAGTTTCTTTTCTCGCACTTCTTGCTTGTGGAACTCCATTCCTGCTCCATGCTTTCCAACCAAGTTTAATCTGCAAAAATTTAAATGCAATGTAATTTGTTCACTACTGCCCCCTTGATAACTCTTTTTGCTCATTACTAAAGTTTCTTCCATGCCCAGAAACCCATTAGTGCCTTGCATGGGGTGGAACCAATAAAAAAAGAAAATTATTTAAAAAAACCTGATACAGGTATGAGAACATTAAAAATATATATAGCCTTGAGTGGCAAAACTTTGAAGATCCAAAGAAAAATCAGCAATATTCTGATCTAGCATCTTTCCCACTGCCATAAAGTTGCCTCTCTCTGCCTTTTCTATAACTACTTAGATAGCATTTGTTTGGATGAGCACTTTGCTATAGTACCTAGATGTTTTGAATTTAAGCATAGTACTAAACTGGTGTCAAGTTCTCATTAATTTACAGTTGAGCAGGTTAGACGTAACCGTAAATTCTATGCTAGCATTTTATTTCCTTACACTTTTCACTTGTAGTAATCACTTCCAGCTTCATGCTTTCCATCCAACTTTAATCTGCAAAAATTTCAATGCAATGTCAATCACTATCTACTGTCCTTCTGAATACTCTTTCAGTTCATTATTAATGTTTCTGCTTCTAGTTCTTCCACGCCCTGTAATCCCTTGTGTCTTAGTGGCTTTACTGCCTTGCATGGAATGATACAGATTTAAAAAAATATATACATATGAACAGGGCATTATTTACTAAATTACTCTTTGTCTGACAAAGACCTAACACTAGAACACTCAGTGAGGAACAATTTTATTCCACTTATAACTAGCCAGCCAGTGGCATTTGTTAAACAATACCCCAACCCCTGTCATGCAGCCTGAAATATTAACATACTGAGTAAACCATGTATTCATAAGTTTTTCCCTTTGTTCACATTTTTTTATTTCTACAATATGGATGGCGCACATAAGCAATGAATAAGCTTAAATTTGATTTGTTTATTCCAGCGCATCAACATTTCACAGGTAATTTATAGCCAAGAATTATTTTCATATTGTAAGATGATTTAGTTATAAAATACAAAAAAGTGTTTTAGGCTTTCTTACCTCAAATTTTTGTTTGAGTGCTAAAAGATAAACTTTACTATTATGGCCTGAAAAATGTAAAGGAGATGAAATTTTCATTGATGCATGTGTTAACGACCTGTCCGTTTGATAGTGAGAATGCCACATAACCGTGGGTGCAGAAGAAAAAAGTGAGGTCATTTTTCTTTTGTTTACAATGAGTGAATTAATGATAATTATAATAATTATTTTTTAAACTATAATTAATTTTTGTTTATTTTTTTATGGACAAGACAAAGGCACCCTCCAGATCATAAGAAATTTATTTCATATGATATGTAAAAAATAGTGCTTTAATATCTAAAGTATGTTTTGTAATGTAGCCAATGTACTTGTCTTCCAGAACTTGTTATAATATTCTTCTTTTTTGTTGCTTCTGATGGCGTGACATCTCCTTTACTTCATATTTGTTCACCTACAAATCATGTAAAGCTATGATTGCCCACTTCCTAGAAGAAATGAAGTAGTATTCTTTCAACCTGCCGAATTGTATTGGCATCATCATAGAAAGATGAAAATTGATGAATTCATCTTATACAATAGTGAAACATATCGATCAAAAATTACAGGAATGACTTTTGTCCTTTAATTTGGACAAGATATAAAATAAGCCATATACAGACCTGTTTACATCTGAAACACACAAAAGCAAGTCATGTTTATGAGAGTTCAAATGCTGATGTTTAACTGAAAAATACTGTTGCATTTTGAGTCAATGCTGGCTTCATCCCCTCAAACCTTAATGAGTCTTTATGGATTGTATCAGCCAAAGACAGTTTCTGATCTTCTTCAATTTTCCTGATGTCATCATTTCCCAAGTAAGCATTTATGCTGATGACTCCACCATTTACTCCTTTCTCAATAGCAAATCCGTCAGTGTTGACAAGTCAACCTGGCCGCTGCTCTTGCAAAGGACCTCTAATCAGTAGTTAACTGAGGCAGGAAATGGCTTGTAAATTTGAATACCTTCAATACGAAACTGCTCTCATTTAGCCATCATAGAGAAACTGTCATGCCCACCATCAGCATGGCTGATGCTAGACTCAGAAGGACAATAGACAACGATTGACATTTACATTTATAGTTTTGAAAATTAAAATATAAAATATTATATAAATAAAAAAATATTGACACTTCAAAATTCCTACAGCCCTCTGCCAAGTTCATGCCATTTTGGTTTTATAGCCAAAAGAAAAAGGTAATCCATCACTGTCAGAATACCATGCCCATGGGGTATTCTGACCAATCATTAGCCATCTTGGCCCAGCTGCTGCATTATGTAAAAAAAGCACTATTTACATTATCCGGACTTTTGTCCTCATCTTTGTCACCATATTTATTACAAAGTTTCAGCCATTGTAAGCTCCAGCCTTCTTCAGGTGGTTGGAATGTCGAACTGAACCCTTTATTTCGCTCACTGGGGTAGACTGTTTTAGTTCCACATGCCATGTTTAATGGATCTCAGTTATCAGTTATCTCCTGTTAATTCACCTCTCCAAGTTCTCCACTGCCTTATCCGGGTATTGAACTCACACTAACCAATGCCTTTATCCACTGTGCCATGTGTCCTTGAAACGTTGTAATAAATATGGTGACAAAGATGAGGACAATAGTCTGAATAATGTAAATAGTGTACATAATACCTCATCTCAGAAATATAAACAGATACTGATTAATAAAGCTTGGCTTTAAATTAGAGTTTGTTTTATTTAAAGGAAGGAGGCCGCATACATTTTAGTTTACATAAACCTCCAGTTTGAATCCTTGTGTCCTAACTCATGCTTTATGTTTGATGTTCAATGTTATACCATCCATTTCCAATACAGTGAACATTCAGAGTTGGGTATAAAAGATGTAAGAATACAGAAAGCAAACCAACGCTTAGGGAAAATGACTGAAGATTCAGAAACTTCTAATCAAAAATTTGTTTGATGTGCCAAGTGTGTGAGAGAGTGATTGTGCATGGCCTTTTTTTCTTGTATAACCCCAGGGGTGTGCATAACACAGTTTGAGAGGGCCTGAGTTAAACACAGGAATACAGTTGAATACTCAATGCTGATCAATGTTTCCACACTTGTGAGTTGTCTGCAAGAGCAATTTGCAAACCATCACTCTTTGTTAAATGCTCATAAATATTTAATAAGGTCAAATCAACCAACCCCATTTAGGCAAGATGACTAGGTTTGACTATTTCGACAACCAGTATCAGTACAGACCAGAAACTGTCCTGGAAAATAAAGATCGTTTTGGAATTTTGACACCTAGACTGACCATCCCATCCAGGCAAGAAGAAAAAAGAACTTGCTCGACCATGGATATGGCTGTGCCAGCAAACCACAGAGTGAAAAGTTGGAAAAATATCAACACTTTGAAGGTTAGAACTAAGAAACCTTGGAAATATATCAAAAACACTGCCATCAAGATATGAGGAATTGGAAACCTGGCAAAGTGTGGAGGCTGTACAGACCACATCAGGGCTGGGGTGTGTGAAGTCTGTACAGACCACAACATTGCTGTGATCGAGGATGGTGCTGAAGATTTGAGATTTTTTCTTCCAGTCTTTTTCTGTAAAAATGAAAATACATGAAATAATAATAATTATTATAAGAAACTCTTTTTCAGTCTTCCTTTTTACTACATGTGGCCTGTTTTGCTATAACACAGGGCTATTGAGAGAGATCATCATCTTGTATACCCTCAATACTAAACTTTATCTGTGTTTGACAATATATATGCTCCCGAAAAATTTATTTGGGTTGAGCTCTCTGACGAGGAAGTGTGGGTTTGTAAACAGTGATTATTATGGCTAATAATTCAAGACTCCTTGGTAAATTGAATCGAGTTCTCTCAGTCACTGTGTGTTTATCTAAAAATATGCTTAAATTCACAATCATCCCTGCTGTGCATCAACAGCTTAGTGGTAGTATCCCCGACTGATGCCAATTCAGTCAGGTTTTAATCCTAGCAAGAGGCAACAGTACATCTAGCCACACTGATGAGCTGTGATACAGCAAAACAGTCTATCTGTGGATGACTATATATATATATACACACACTTACATATGAATAAAAAGAGACAAGAGAAAAACTATGCTTCATAATCCTCTGAGGGAATTTATCAAGGCAATGTAGAATTTATTTTGTTGGACATGTTTATATATAAAGGCAAGGATGCTATTGATTTATCAAGGCCTTTAAAAGTTATGAATGTTCAAGTAGTTGAAAAGTCAGTCAAAGCATGTGGAAGAGACAACATATCATAATTCAAAGTCTGGCAAAAAGTAAAGGGAGCGAGTAATATTTAATATTTTTATTTTATTTTATGAGTATCATTTAGATTGTGCTTAGATTATTATGGTATAAGATCAACATATGTGCTGTACATCTTCAAAGGCACAGGGTGAGGGATTTAACCATTTTTTGATTTTTCAACATATTTGTGTTTGTGCATGTTGGCTTAGAAAACTAATAATTCTTTCAAGAAAGGTGAGATTGGCAAAATTTATATATATTAGGTGAACAGATAGATATAGAAATATCCATATAATACTACCAAAAAGAAATTATCTGCTCATTTTCAAATCTGGATATATCAACTGTCTTCAAACCAAAACTTTCAGTAATATTTTCTCTCTTTGACGAAGCCATTTTTGTCACCATAAGACAAAGATCGAAAATTAAGAAAATCATTTCATTCTTCAAAGTAGATACAGCAGGTATGAATACCTTTTTCATTTGAACTGTGAACTGCTGAAAATAATGATTATTAATTAGGGAGAATTTAAGGTGTTGCCTTAAAGAATGAGCCCCCCCCCCTTTTTTGCTTCTTAGCCCACATGCCTCAAATGGCTAAAAATTAAAACTCTGAGATGTATTTTCTCTCTCTCTCTCTCTCTTTCTTTCACTGACAAGTTATCAGTAAAATTTCCCTACTATAGCAATAAAAATTATTATTTCAGACTATATGCAACAATCAGAAAGAACCTCTCTTGGAGAAAAGATTTCTAATTTCATTTTCTATAAGAGGCAAGGCGTTAACAACTCTAGTATTCTTATATAATGTACCTACGAACACTAACGGGTATGTCCCAATCTTCATAAATATGTTCAACGCTATTGTAAGTGGGGGTAATATTCTGTCCACAACTAGCAGTGGTTTACCTACTTTACGCTGCTGTTGAGTATTGTATTTAGTTGATGTTATAAAGATTACCATTCCCTTTCCAACCTCTGTTTTGAGGAATAACTCCTCATTCAGTAACCCTTTCTAGGTTACAACAAGTATATTGGTCCCAAGAAAGCCCTGGAAATAAATGTGTCAATCAAACCAACTAAGTTCAGATCCAAGCTATGAAAATGGTTACCAACACCCTTCCAAGCTACTACAACCACCAGTTATATAAAGAAGCATAACCTAATATATTGTGAGAACAACACACTTCGCCAAACATCATCATTGCTTAATTCAGTACTTAACTTTGATATCCACATTTTTGCAGTATCTATTCTATTTGGATTGAAAGTAAGCATCTCCAAGACATATTGTTTTTTATTTTGTTCATCATCAAGCCAGCAACATGCATTTATATTCCTGCAACTGTTTACAGAAATATACATTTGAAGCTTTTTCGTTTTTTTTACGCATTTCACCCCAAAGTTGGGAGTGCCACTAGCATGCAAGGGGGGTTACAGAGAGTAAGAGCCAGAGTAAAGAGGAGTGTTTGGGGGAAAGGATATACAGAAGGACGGAGACCAGGCACAAGACATAAATGTCGATTAACATTTTACATTTGAATATTATCGCGATCAGGAAAGCAAGTAAGAGGAAGGAAGTTCCACTGTCAGGAAGTGCACATGAAAAAGCTGTTGCAGTAGAAGAGGTGGTTACATTTAACTGTTTCAACAGTGAAAGGGTGGGACTGAGATGCCAACCTAGTAGTAGCTTGAATTCATGCAGTCGAGGTACCAATGAAAGTAGTTCATCAAAGCAATTGCCACAAAAATATTTGTAAAAAAGACAGAGGGAAGTTACATCACATCTTTGAGAAAGTGACTGTAGATGAGATGTCAGGTCAGGACCTATCACATTGCATATCAGTCTCTGGATTTTGTCGAGGACCGCGAGATGAAAAGTGAGGGCACCAGACCATAAATGACAATAGTATTCTATGCAAGGACAAGTGGTAGATTTGAAGGATAGACAGGTAAGAAAAACCTTCTGGTGCAACACAGAGAACCAACTTTCCTTGTGGTAGATGAAGCTATTGATTCAATGTAGTTGTTCTACCTCAGGTCAGTAGAAAACATGAGACCAAGATGCAGAGAGATGCTCTCATGGAGTTGAGCATCAGCCATGCTGATAGGAGTCAGGGAGTTTTCTTTATGGTGGGTAAATGAGAGCAATTTTGTTTTGGAGGTATTAAAGTTTACAAGTCATTTCCTGTCCCAGTCACCCACAGATTGAAGGTTCCTTTTGAGACCAACAGCCAGGTTAGTTTAGTCAGCAATGCTTCATTGACTATTGAGACAGGAGTAAATAATAGTGTTGTCTGCGTAGAAGCCTACTTGAGAACTGATGACATCAGGAAAATCATTGATGAAGATCAGAAACAGTGTAGGAACCAGTATACAGCCTTGGGAAACATCAGCATTTGTATGAAAGGAACTGGAGGAGAACCTGTTAGAACAACCTTCATTGCATGGTTTGACGGGAATGTTTGTATTAAATCAAATAATTCTCTTATGAATATCCATAAGTATATCAATAGGTCTGGAGGCTAATGATGAATATAAGTATACATTCAATAATTAAAACTCCTTTCTGATCAGTACACTTACTTTCGTGATGAATATTAATCATATTGATTTAACATTATACAGTAAAAATTTCAGATCATTATTAAGCTAATAAAAGTGTTATATTACAAATTTTTTAATCTAACCTTATATATATATATATATATATATATATATATATATTTATTTATTTAAGACATTTAAAATTTTATTTACTTAAATACTTGTATCTATAAAAAAGAACGTTAAACATAAATTAATATATATATATATATATAAGGGACATTATAAGAACTGTGCTCAATGTAAAATATAAAAAATACACAAATAAATAAAACAACACTCATATGTTACTTCATTTGATGACTTCATGTGGACACTTAAATGTTGATGCTGCCGTCTCACAATCCTCACATGGTATTAATAAAGAACTGAATATCTCATCACTTTTGCTGCCTGAGGATTGAAAAACCACAGCATCCACATGAAACTAATTCACAAAAAGCAGTAATGTATGACTTTCATCTTACTTCATATACACTTGACTCTCCTGCTGAATTCGACATATCAGGGTCAGTTCCTAGGAACCAATACCAGCACATGTGATTTGATTATAACGGTGAAGGTTTTGTGCAGAAACAACCATGCTTTTTGAAGGGCCAAATACAGAGACCCGGTACACCATGTGCCACAAACGTTCCCAACCAACCTCAGTTGTTGTTCTCCTAGAACAGTTGCCATCCAAGCCTATAGAACCCAGTCTGTGCTGCTATTTACCCATAACTGGAGGGAGAAGAGGATTCATGCCTTTTTCCCAAGGGTATTAGCATGTAAGTGAATGTAATGGATTCAACTAGAATTATAACTCGGCTGTTTGATTCCTCAATCTAAGCCACTATCTATTACTCTACCGTGCCTTCTACTTTTATATATATATATATATATATATATATATATATATATATACTAATACAGTTAGAATACCAAATAATTGCAGGCAAAATCAACAAATATATATATATATATATATATATATATATATATATATATATATATATATATATATATGTGTGTGTGTGTTGCACACACTCATATGAATATATGAAAGATGGATGTGAGAAAATCCCCTATACCATATAATTATCAGTAAAAGAAGGAGATATAAACAGAGAGAGTTTGTGTGCATTATATATATATATATATATATATATATATATAAAGTATAAAGAGAAAGAGAGATACGAGTGTTCTAATAGGGAGTGGGAGAGAGAGGAATACTTACACACCTTAAACACCTCCAGGGGAAATAATGTCTTTGGATTAGTGCCTTAGCACATTTGTCACTGGACCATATTGAATAAATGATTAGAAGTAGAACTTATCTGTATATATCTAAGAAGCATTAAATTAAATATTACATTCACCACACATGTATAATAGAATTAAACAATAGCAATAAGCCAATGCCCCAAGGCACTCAGTGACATTCAATTGGGGACTTACCTGATGCCATAGACAATTGAATTTAACTCAGAAGTCATTAAAAATAAAGCAAGGAATGCCTTCATATGGCATTTATCTAAATAATTCCAATGTCAGCTACACCTATAGGTGTGTGCATATATACAAATACATGAAATGTTATCAGAGTCTGGCTGAGAGAAAGTAAATGTTATATAAAAAGATGGAGTGATCATCTATTAAGTTTGAGAAAGACTTGTTTTAGTAATGGAAAGCATTTTCTTTTTGTTTGCAATTTCATTGATGGAATATAGAATCAAAGTTGCAGAAGGTTGTATATTTGATTTTGTCAAATGCTAGCATCCATTTCACAAGTTTGCTATTTGAAATTCAGTATTCAGAAAGAATAAGTATTGAATAATTTCCCAAACTCAAAAGGAAAATTGAGAAAAATTAACCTCATTAGCAGATATCATCGGTTTAAACCAAGATATTATTCAGGGATTTGTTTTTCAATGATTTTCATTTAAAAGCAATATTCTCAGGTCTGAACCTATGATTTGTTATGTGAACAAAATGAAATTATTTAAAAATAATATATATATTAGTAGGCTGATGAAAGATATTTGAAGATATTGTATATAATTATTAGACATGCAAGAAGGATGGTAATATCTGATATAATAACACACAATAATTATTATTATCATGATTATATAATTCTTTTTGATTTCTTTCATTGTCTTATGGTACCTATATTCTGTGAGAAGCATACACGGACAATCTTTCTCTTATTATATATAAGCAAGTTTGGGCACCTCAAGGTGGTGTAATAGTTAGCAAGCCTGTCTCACTAGAACGATTATGACTGAGTAGTGAGTTTGGTCCTCACTGGGTGCCACATACTTTCAGCCTTGTGCCACATCTAAGCTAAGCTTGGAAAATCTCTATAAGCATGTTTTTAAAAAATTCCACCAAAGTCAGTCATTTCAACTGTTTTGTTTTCTCTCTCATTTCTGAACGAAGTGTTGTACATCAGGATTGAAGTTAGCAATAAATTGTCCAAATTACATGTTCTTTTCTTTTGATAATCAAGTACTTTCGACTATAGACAATTCTTGCTACCTAAATACACTTCAAACACATATATATATATATATCTATGTGTGTATAAGGATGTGAAATATAAACTTCTATCTCTCAGAGTAATGTTAATCAAATGAAGGACAAAGTGTAAAAAAAAAGTGAGAAATAAGACTGAAATTCTAGAAGATGAAATGCATGAGCATTTCATCCTCTAGAATTTCAGTCTTCCTAAATCTTCAGTGTTTCCTGTTAATGTATAATTAGAACTGACACTTGCAGTTTCTTTCATTCCTTCTCCCTTTCATATATATATAT
Source organism: Acanthosepion pharaonis (assembly GCA_903632075.3). Classification (NCBI taxonomy): domain Eukaryota; kingdom Metazoa; phylum Mollusca; class Cephalopoda; order Sepiida; family Sepiidae; genus Acanthosepion; species Acanthosepion pharaonis. The sequence goes on along the minus strand of CAHIKZ030005574.1, from coordinate 1,206,287 downwards.
AATTCCATCAACAAGAACATTACTGTAATGAAGTCCTTCTAGATGATGAAATGCATTACACATTTTTCCAACTTTGTCATTGATTCACCTCATACATATATATATATATATATATATATATATATATATATATATATATATATAAGGAATACGACAGACAAGATTGCTTTTTTTATTTTAGGTTTTTATACAATTCCTCATGCAATCTAATAATTTTTTTTATTTCCGGATGATAAATTATATAAAAACTGACCGAATGTTCTTTTTTATCTGAGTGCTTTTGGCTATACATTTAGCCATTTTCAAGGATTCAATATTTTAACTGCTAATTTGTAACTGTTTGGTTTAAACCACAATATAATTCAATAAGATAATATTATTTAATGTGTTTTGAAAAATAAAAACATTTTATAAAACATACATACAACAAACTATTTCTTCTTTAACAGTTAAAATATTTAATCCTTGAAAATGGCTAAATGTATAGCTGAAAGTGCTCAGATAAAAAGAACATTCGGACTGTTTTTATATAGTTTATCATCCAAGAAGAAAAAAAATTAAGATATCACATAAGAAATTGTATAAAAAACTAAATAAAAGCACCTTGTCTGTCATATTCAATGAAATGTGCATGAAAGAATACACAAATATATATATATATATATATATAGTTTGTTCAGCTCCTTATTGGTCATTTAATGCTAATTTTTCTTAGAATCTTAAGAGTAATATATGTTACTCTGCTTTCACAATCTAATAAAAAAAAATGTATAGCCAGTAACTTTTTTCTTTTAAATGGTAAAACATACTGCTGGTAACAATTTTTTACCATGTTAACTGCTGGTATTTTATGTCTTCATAATGTTCTAATTTTAGTTTGGGTGTTCACTATTTGCCCATAGCTGGGACCATTACATGTATGACCACGCTGAGTCTGTGTGGACATGAGAACAACAGCAATTAAGAGGTGGTTTCACACTCATCAAAACCTGACAGTCAGAGGCCTTGCTGTGTGTGTGTGTGTGTGTATATATATATATATATATATATATATATATATATATATATATATATATATATATATATGGCACATTAATCTTTATCTTGATACCTAATGTCGTAGTTTGCAGCAAACCCGAAGTGACACACCTGAACTGTTCAATTCAACAAGAAAATAAGGAAACTAATTAAAAATGAAAACAAATCATGGTATAGACTCATATGACTCTGGAGCACCAGAAATTATCTTTTTTCTTTTTTATCTGTTTTTTGGGGGTTTTTTTCCTTATCTTTGCTATATTTTTAACTTACATTCCACAACGTATTGATATTACTGCTTGATGCATTAGGGTCTATTTCCAGATATATATACACACACACACATATATATATATATATATATATATATATATATTCATGTCCATCTTGTACAGAAAATTTTTTTGGTGTTGGTTAAACCAAAAATTAATTTAGTTTAAGTAAAAGAGTGTTTTGTCTTTTTTATATATATATATATATATATATATATATTTATTCAGATTTAAGTTTATATATATGTAACAAATATGCATATCTATATGTAACATTTTATTCTACTCACTATTCACCATTTTTTTTTATAATCAGATTTTCCCAGAACTTTTTTCTTTGCAAAGGAAAGTGACTCCTGTAGTGGTTTTTTTTTTTTTTTTTTTTTATACAATTGAAATTTCTTTTATCTAACAGATTCCTATAAAGATCAAAAAGATAATCTCATAATGCATTATTATCTAACTTCCATAGAGAGATCCAAGCTTCTGTCTGAATTTCTGCCATAAGGAGTTGCCATTATAATTCCTTCCTCCTTGTCATTTCTATCCCAGCGTTTTGGACACTGTTCCCTCCAAATTTTGATCTGACCTCTTTATTCAATCTACACACTAATAAAATCTGATATTTTCTATAGTTTAAAAAGAAGAACATCTAAATATTTAGCTTTCAAAACACATTTTGACTTTCTCCATTAGAAACGTTTAAAGATTTAATAAGTGAAAAATGTTTGAAGAAGCAAGGAGTGATACCTATTGGTAAGTCTTTGGAACAAAATTGGTAGCAGTATTTTCAAATAAAGACAAGTACTCAAGTATAAGGGATAAGAATTTAAACTTTGCCAGAGGCTTACACTTAATTTCTGATTCATGTTATTTAATTACTTCTGCTGCTGAGGAAATAGTTATACATTTTTCCCAAACTTACATTGCCTGCTGTTAATATATATGTACATTTTCACGATACCATGAAATGTGAATGGTTGGTGTTATTTCCAAACCAGTTTAAGCATACAGTAGTGAGACAATGTGATTGTTATATATTTTTCAACCGGAACTTGTACGTCAGGAACATGCATAAATGAAGATAATGGTCATTTTGTGACGGGGCCTTGTCCCATTCACATCCGGCTCTCGCTCTTGCGTATGTTAGTTTATTTGCCTGTAAATCAGCCGGGATATGTCTTCTTTTATATTATAACAGAGTGAAGGCAAAAAGGTGGAAGAAAATATCACATAACCTATGAAGTGAGCTTGTGTAAATAGATGGTGGAACAAGATTTAGGAAAGGTAGCAAAAAATCAAAATTTATTAACACCTACAAACGACAGGAAATTGTGGAGAACCAAGATCATCAACATCCTTGAATGTACATTGCACATAGAAGAAAACATAATAATATTTCAAAGTGTTTCTATTTTTTGACCAATAAAAATGCTTCCCTCCTAATTATACTCGCATCGTTTTTCGAGCCTGTTAAGCCATAAAAAAAACGCCATAAAATGGGTCACACAGAAGTATGATGCAGTCAACAGGAGGCCAGGTAAGAGACCTGTCACGGTCAGGCTGAGCAGTCAGTAGCAGTCAGCAGGGGGAGCACCAGCGCCAACCAGTGTGAACTACTATGAGAGATCAACCCAGATTTGAAGCTGGCTTATGAACTATACCACAAGGTAGCTGTCCCAAACCCACACGTTCCTGTTGAAATAAATCACGTAAATCTATTTCTGCTGTTGTTGTATTTCTTTCTTGCAACCATATGCTTGTCTATAACAACTTCTATGATTATAAAATTTTATAAGTTCTTTTTCCTCACTATCTGCCATAGAAATTTCCATGATGTTTAATTATAAGTGAACGTTTTGTTTCCATTTTCTTTAAAACTTTGTCATTGCTTATGTGTTTCATCAATGGTATTCTCTGTATCCTGCAGCAGAACCACATTTTTGCTGCTTCAAGTCTCTTCATAATCTGTGAGAAAATTGTCCAGCATTCACTGCTAGATAGGAGGATGATATTACTTAACAGTTCATTTAACTATCCACACATTCAAGCTTACAGCATTTGGTATTCCTTCATGATCTCCCATCTATGTACTGACCCGGCTCAACATTGGGTTTCAATGTGATATGCCCCTATTTTCTCACTTTTATCTGGAGTTTGTTTTATACTCACACAAGCAGCATGGCCTGGCGTTGCCCATGCTTGATTCAAAAATCGTACGACTCATACAGCAATCGTTATCATTTGACTTAAAATATTTTTTCCCTTCCTTGCTTTTAAAGGAGTGCCCTTTGCCATGCTGATGTTGCTACATGCCTTACTTCTTGCCTATCTCACACTGCAATTTTTTTCTAAGCTCTAAACTAAACAATAAATCTGTTACGAAAAAAGAACTAAACAAAATGAACACAAAACGATCAGCTTTAAAAAAGGACTCGTAACTGGAAAAACTGAATGAAAAAAGAATGTTAACAACAAATATTTTTTCACACCTAACCCAGTTCTGCAGAATCAGAATCAACATTGAGTTTAAGCAAGCGAATGAGCCAATTGGAGTAAAGTGCCATGCAGATTTAAATTTTTCCCACTTGTGACGAATGCAGCTATCGATTTTTTTTGCATGCTAGCATGCTAGTTAACATTTGTGTCAGTCAACTGTTGGCTTTCATGCTGGCCAATAGAATCTTCCTGCCTATTCGTGGCAGCCAGCTATAGGCTCTCACTCTGGCCAGTAGAAAATGGCTGCAAACTACATGAAAACTGCCGTAGAAGCATAAAAAATCAATTATTTCCACTATCGATGGGAATTGGGGAATGCAAAGTCAATCTTGGCCTTCCCGCTAACTTGGAGCATGTGCATGTAAATTTTGGTGCAAATCCGTCAAAAATTGCGGTCGTGCATTCGTTATACACACACACACACACACACACACACACACACACACACACATCCTGCCTTTTATATCTAGAGATATTGCACACCAGAATGCTTCCTCAGTGATGTTTATTCTGGTGGCATAGACAGTTTCAGGCCTCTTTGGTATCAGATTTTCTCTCCTGTGGGCCCAGCCGAGAGGAATCATTTCTTGACTAGCATTCTGGCAATGCTTCCACATGATTACAAGCATTGTAACCAATATTTCTGCCTACTCAGATAATAACCATTTTTTCAATTCTATGTAGGAATTCTGACCAATCAGGATTCATTTAATTTTTTGCCCATTGATGTTTTGACCAATCAGACAACGTTAAAAGTGAGATGGAAAATTCAAAAGTAGACAAAAATATTTATTGCTTAGTTTTAATGCTCACTCTTCCACAAGTCGAACATATTTTAAGAGATATTATTTTATACAAGAGGAGCATTCATTTTTATTATAATACCAATAATATAGACAGAAATACTAAAATAGAATATGTCTTTCCACATCATGTTAAATTACAATTCATGCTCATCTGGTGTAATAAATAGAAAATATGTCTTAAAATATATTTCCCTCATACTAAAATGGGTACAAAATGCTTAATAAAAAAAAGAAACACCTATACTGTTGAAAGGGTCAATTTGCTGTATGACAACACTGATTTTCATTGCTAACGTCATGCTGCCAAATTTGGATTAGTGGACGAAAGAGTTTATTACATGTTATCCATTCAAACTTCCTATTTTGCACAAGTTAACACGTTTTTTTTTCAGCTTTCTAAAAATCTCCGATATAAAGCATAGTTTTCTTGAAAAACTCTTGATTCATTTTTTGTTAAAGATGTGCAGAGTATTTCTCTACATTTTCTGGGATTTATATTCTGTGAACAATTGCTGAATTCAACAGTGCCATAAAATAACGGAAAACATTGCTTTACCCTTTAGCATGATAGATCTGCACATGTTAGTTGGCCTACCTTCTTTGTGTGTGTGACATTATATGAACTCTGCACTTTAGTTAACGGACAAGACATCTCAAATAATAAAATGAGTTCTGACGCTTTTTAAAACTCAGTCAAAATGATCCTCTCATACATCACAAATGCACTAAACTGGAAAGAAGGAAAAAAATTCTTTATCTTTTCTAAGGAAAAATTTGCAAAAGCTATGAAACTCAAATTGTGTTCACTTAAGCAGAATACAGATAACCATAAGAAATGAATACATATCTATATATACATATATATTTTTTTTTGTCTGTGTGTGTGAGTTTGAGGAAAAAGTACAGTTTTCATGTGTCAAAATGCAGGAAAACATTTGACCAGAATGTGTGTCAGTGTGTGTGCGTGTATATATATATATATATATATATATATATATAAAATATAAAAACACACACCATTTTCCAAACATAAAATAAAAGATGTTTGGGTATTATTAATTCTTGAAAAATCCATCAAAAGTAAAATGGGAATAGGAAAAACAGGATTTGAGTGTAAAAATGGGGTTCTGATTAACATGTTACTTTTTAAGGTACCACATATAACAATACATATGTGTGTGTGTGTGTGTGTGTGTGCGCACACATTTATTAGTGTATACACACATTTTGACTTAGTATACATCTGTGTGTGTGTGTACACATTTTTTAGTGTATACACACATTTTGACTTAGTATACATCTATGTGTGTGTGTGTGTGTACACATTTATTAGTGTATACACACATTTTGACTTAGTATATATGTGTGTGTGTATACACATATTTTGACTTAGTAAAAGAAGCTGAAATTTTTTTCATGAAGGGATTTCTATATAAACAGATTAAGCCTTGGTGAAATAATTTGATGTAACATTTGCATGTGTGTGTCTGTCTGTCGTTCTGTACATAGGAGGTGTGAAAATTTTATTCTGAAATGATCACATCTTGTTGTTAGGGTAATAAGTCAGGTAAATATTTGTACCTAAAAGCATTTCATTATATTTGACCTTTCACTTTCTCAGGACAAAACCAAATTTGTCATTCATATTTGATTACATCCAGGTTCTTATAACGTTTCACCTTTCTTGTCAGATTTTCTATTACCAAAGTTGGAAATATTTAATAACGTAAGTGATGAAAACAAGAATAAAAAGAAACTAAATGAAATCATTGAGACTCTACACCCAAAATTTATTTTTTAAAATTTAAAATTTTAATTTTAAAATTCTCAACATTCTCTTTCCTTTGTGTGCATGTGTCATCACACCAAATATAAATATCACTTTTTCCAATAAAGTCCTAAGAGACAAAACATATTACACAAAACTTTTGCCATTTTCTCGATTTTGTTTTTCCCTAAAATTCTTCTTGGAGATATAAAAATTTACATGTCATTATCCCATATATATATATATATATATATATATATATATATATATATGAACAAATGAAGAGTAAGAACAAACACAGTTAGAATCCTCAGTTCTTTAGCATTTACTTTTTTTTTAAAAAAAAGTGCTCAATACATTGTAGAGTGTAATACATTTAACGATATTTTTATTTAATAATATTTTACATTGCGACACAAAAATTTCTGTGTTTTGGGACTTAAAATTTCTTATCCAGTAAAAGTAAATCCTTTTCATCTAAAGTTACTCAACATTGCCTGATGATGGGATAAAAATTTTAAATCCTGAAAAATAGAAATTTCCATATCACAATGTTAGATATTTTTAAATAAAAATATCATTTTATATATATCTCCAGGTTTGATGGGTAAAATGTTGCCATTTTGTATTTTTAGTTCTGTGCATGAACATTGTTTGTTTTTTATTTTGTTATTACTATTGTGGAGTTATTTCACAGTGGAGGCTTGTATTTGTACTAAATCAGTTCTAAAATCGGTTTGACATACAAAATGTTAGGCACTTGATATAATAGGTATTATACAGAGTAATCTTGTTGTGGTCGCTGACTACTTTCGTATTCGACTAACTGTCGACTAATGTCGTCCGACATCGACTGACCTTCGTTTCTCTTACTACTCCTACTTATATTAGGTGGGAGAGTCTATTAACTATAGAATAGGTGTGTTTCACCATGACAATTACAAAGTATAATAAGGTCAGTTGGGTCCCATCTGTGAGAAAAAGAGCACCATAACACAATTCACAGAAATTTAGAAATGACATGCTGTACTGCTTCACATTTGCATGGGAATCTCCAATATGCACATTTCAGCGTGTTTGGGTGTCAATCTGAGGACAGTGCAGAGGATTCAGAAAGGGTTGGATGATATAGCAAGTCATTATCATGGTGTTTACAGTGATCACTAGTGATGACAATGTTATGCCTCCATTCATCTTCTCACAGGGGCTCAGATTTAACACAGAAGGCTACATCAAGTGCCTTGATAGATAATGCTGCCCTGGTTCAAGAGGGTGGCTGCTGGAAAACCCTTTGTCTGGCCAGGACTCTGCACCATGCCACACAACCAGGCAAACTCAGTCAAGCTGTTAGACAATTTCTGCGGCCACATTACCTCTTATATCTGACCACCTAACACCCCAGACTGCAGCCCCCTTTAATTATTATGCGTTAAGCACAGTTGAGTGAGAGACCAACAAAACTCCATGTAATATCAAAGATGAGCTGAAGACAAGGAATATGTCAGCATTCATTTACTTAAACATGGATGTGGTTGAAATCAATGGCGATTTTATTGAATAAATTTATTCTTTAGTATTTCAAGATATTTTTGTGTAATATTGGTAAATATATCTGTTAAAATGAGATGTCAGTGTGATTTTCATTTAAGCATAATTTAGATGACAATTTATCCATCGCATGATGTGTGTGTATAAACTAAAATAATCCTAAGGAGCCAGACAAACCTACCCTGAAGATCCGTTTAGGTGAAACCTAGGTAGGTTTGCCTGGCTCTTTAGGATTGTTTTAGTTTTTGCTCTACTTAGTGTATTGAGCACTTTACATTTAGTCTTTACTTGTTTGAGGGTTTTTTCTTTGGTCATGGAGCTTAAGCACTTGACGAGAGGATTCGTACAGTGTTAGGTTCATGGTGCTTTCTTTTTTTTATTTTCAATTTTTCCTTGGACATCAATTTGTTATATTACAATTTGAGTCAACCAAGGTTTTTGAAAACGAGTATTACCATTCATATATATATATATATATATATATATATATATATAAAAAAGTATTTTTAGTATGTGTTTTGGATATATAGTCCATCTGATTTCATTTAGTTTCTTTTTCTTTGTTTTCAACATCTTTGTTATTAAGTATCCCATATTGTGATAACAGAATATCTGCAAAGCAAGATGAAATGAAAGCACCTATATGTAAATTAACTGTGGATGATCTAGTAATTAAAGCACTTTCCATACATTTTCATCTTAGTATATTGCTTTCTTTTTATTTAAAAATCCAAATTATGGTCATACTCATTACAGTGAGCAACTGATGCATTGAGTATGTTGTTTTGTAAAAGGTCCCTTTAGTGTTTATATAATCTTATTTAAATTCCTTGATGTTTCTCCTATGGATTACTTGTATCGATTATCACAGGTAATAGAGTCAATTCTTACTTCAAGTTTTAGCTTATTTTGTTTTATATTAATTAAGTCTCACTGATTTAGAAGTAGTTTTAACAAATTTTATATTCAGCTTAGATAAATTCTTTTCAGTTGTAGGTATGATTATTGTAGATCAATATATTTTAGTTTGTAGGGTTTTTCAGAATGGTCGACTATTTTATTTTGAAGTATTTTACAAGCCTTTTGTTTCACATTGAATATGAAATAATTAGGCATTTGGAAGAGCTTAAAAGTATTTTCAATGATTTTCTCTTCTTCATGTAAATATTGAGGGCTATAAGTTCTAAATGCCCATAAACAGAATCTAATGATTATTCTGATTTTTATTTTGTTTGATTATCATTCTGAATATATCTTAATGTCATATGACTTGCTGCATTTGAATTAGTTTTTTTGTTTTTTTTTAACAAAAGTACACTTTCAAAAAATTTTGATTCAATCTATTTAAAATACAATTTTTCCTCATCATCTTCCAACAATGATGACTAATTTTGATTTGAAACATCAATTTTGCATAATCTATCCAACACACAACAATCACATTTGAGAAAATATATTTGTACATTAAACAAAAAGGCAAACAATATCTTGTTTTTTTAACAGTATTTAAAAAAAAAAACTGCTGCTCATATATATATATATATATATATATATACACACACACACACAGAGACAACCATAAACATATGCACAGATTATCACCTTTATGATGTGGGCTATCATAGCTGTCCACAATTTCCTGTCCTTTGTAGCATTTAGTAAAGTTTGTCTTTTTACTATCTCTCCTAATCCCTGTTCTGCCAACCATTTAGTTAAACTCATTCTTCTTCTATGTGCTATGTCCTTTCACAACATTGGTGATCATGGCTCTCCACAGTTTCTTGTCCTTTGAAGCTCTTAGTAAAGTTTGTCTTTTTGCTATCTCTCCTAATCCTTGTTCTGCCAACATTTTACACAGGCTCATTAAGTAGGTTACTCACTGCTTTCCTCTTTCTCATCTTCAATATGTCCTGTGAGTATCAAATTTTCTAAGCTTTTTTTTTCCTCATTTTGTGCCCAAGAAATTTCAACCAACTCTTTCTGATGTTAAGTGTCCTTTTTGGGTTTTTTTCCTCTAAAACTTTGCCATATTTTAGTGGGGGAGATGCATTCATACCTTTCCAAAAGATATTTGCACATAAGTGAGGGTAATAAACTCAACTGTCTAGAAAATGACAGAATTTCTAGAAATAACAAGATTTCCAGAAGTCTGTAATCTCTATTTCTTAAAATGATAGAATTTCTAGCAACAATACATTCAGTTTGTAAAAACAGTTAAATTTCCAGTGAGTATAATCTACATTTACAGAAAATAACAGAATTCCTAAAAAACGTTATCCAGAGAATGATCCCCATTTCTTTGAATGAAAGAATTTTTACGGATGATAATTTCAAGTTTTTAACAGTAAAATGTTCAGTATAAATTATTTTCTTTTCTAAAAGGTTAAATATTTTTGCTAAAAGAATAAAATTTCTAGTATCTTTTGTCTACATTTCAAGAAACATTAGCTAAAGTATAGATTGCAGCAATCCAGCTCACAGATCACAGTGACATTCAAGACCTCAGTTTACTAAAAAAAAAAATAAAATCATTTGATATTCTATTCTCCTATGATGTCAAAAATAAGCAGAAATATTACTTTGTCTGAAAATCTTTTCAATCTTTCAAAAGCATGTTCAACATTAGGTATCTGTATATTTTTAATTCACTAGACAAGTGATGAAAACAACCACATATAATTGCCTTCTCTACTAAGACACATATAAATACAATGTCAACGTTAGTCATCCTAATCTCTTAAGAGCCATCAATGAAAGAAAAGTTCTGTCATCCAACTTGTCGACCACTTATCATAAAGAGTTCAAAGCTTCTTTGAACTGCAAAGGCAACTTTTTCCCCTCTGAAGAAACCATATTTTTTTTTTCTATTTTCTTTAACTTCAAGTCAGTTGGGATAATCTTTAAAAATCTTTGATGCTAAAGTGATTTACTTATTTCTTCTGGGTTTTATGAGAGAAAGCGTTGTTGAATGAGGGAATGGTCCTGATTTTTAAACTTGCTCTAAGTCACGTTCCTTGTGGCAATGAATATATTAGAAAAAATATTTCATGCAATATACATGCCAGATATTCAGATCAGTGCACCGTGTGACAGCTTCTTTGTACTTAACTGATGAAATATATACACTGAAGGACTGAAGGGCTTCTGAAATATTTTATCAAATATATTGGTAAATGAATAAACTTTTCTCATACAGCAAAAATGCATTAAACCTTCTATTTGGATCTTATCTCTTCTCCATATTTACCACCAGTTAAATTCAAATCCCTCTCAAAAGGTCAGGACAAATCTTTTGCAGAACATCTGGATAGAATTCTACAAATAGACATGCACAGTTCTTCCATTATGCCTGGCTTCAGAACTAAGACAAATTATCCATTTTGCAAGACCAAGAGAGGTTACTCATACAGATACTTGTATATTGCTTCGAATTGATAACACCACATTACACAGGGTCCAGTAGTAATTGCTAATGTCAGGAGTCTGGTTTGGTTTGATTTGGTTTATATCCCAGCATATCAACTTCAATGGCTTATTTGCTGACAAAATTTTTATTGTTGGTAATATTTTTTTCAAAAATATATTTCTGGTAATATTTTTCCTACAAAAAGCCTATTTCTGGTAATATCTTTTTCTTCAAATATGTATCACTGGTAATTTTTTTTTCATAAAATGTATAGCTGGTAATATTTTTTTTTTTTTCTACAATGTATTTCTGGTATTAAAACCTATTTTTACACTTTCATAGTGTTTTGACCCTAGTTTGGGGGTTAACTATTTAACCATAGTTGGGACCCTAACAGGTGCTACTACTCCAGGTCAGGTTGGACCTGGGAACAAGAGCAACTAAGAAGTGGTTCATAGGTGTTCAAAACCTCCTGATCAGAGGCCTTGCTGTTGGACATAGTTTATCGTCTTACCCAGGATGCGGATGTAGTTTATCGTCATACCCAGAACAAAATGTCAGGAGTTGGATAAAATGCATTTTTAAATATATCACATTGCTGTAATGAAATGTCCCACACTCCCTATCGACTATGTGAACTGACTATATCAGTAACTATATATAGTGAACCTTCCATCTGATTCCCTGTCTTTCAGTAGTGTATTCTCTTTTACAATAAAGCTCTCTTCTTTCATCTACATGTGTGTTGCTGTTCCTTTCCTTTGAGTACCACCTTTGACTGTTTGTAACCTAAGGATACAACACAGTTTATGTCATGTGATCATTAGTCACGACAATGGTAACATTATATTCATAGCATTTATCAAGAATACAAGACTATATCATTCAGACATGATATTATTCTTTATTCACTTCTGAATTTCCTGTTATCAAATGTATGTACATCCTAAATTCAGCTGAGAAAACTTGCTTTTTTATGCCTGCACAACTACTGACATCCTTTGAGGTCCAATTCTCTACTTAGTGGTTATGGGGATACCATCTAGGTCAATCTTCTCATGCACCTAGCACATCTGATGTTTTCATGTAGTGCTGTGGACAAAGCTTAATGATCAAATTCTATATGAGTAGACTGTCCATCTCTAAGTCTATCTCGTCTCATTCTTATTTTTAGTACTGCTCAAGAAATAGAGTGAGAAATAACTGAGCAGAACTAAAAATAAAAACTGGACAAGCCATCCCTAGACATTGGCAGCGATACTAGAACACTCTACCCTGTTGATTAAATAAAGGTTTTTAGTTGAGAATTCCTTGTTGATTACTCAGATACACCTGATGAAGGTTGGAGGGCACAGGGTCAAAACATTGTGATAACAACAGCAAAGATGATGCCTGTCTACTCGGGCAGCTAGCCAATTCTTGTTGCCTTCTCAGACACATTTCTGTTTGTTAAACATGGAAAAGCAGACCTTAGGTATAGTTTCTAGGAGTGAGCAAATTATCTGGTGTGATCATTAGGCTAAACAAGGCCAATACTCAAACTCTCAGTCATGATGACGTGTGACTGTATAGGTATTAAATCCTATACATGTTTTTCAACCAATAAAATCCCATCAGAAGGTTTGTTTATCAAACAATCTTACAAGGGCAAATACCACCAAAATACTTGCAGACATAGTTGTAGACTTAACATATGTAATTTTTTGACCATTTAGAAAATAATAATAATTTCCTTCACCAAATTCTACAAATTCAAGAAAAATATTTTTGCGAGCCAATATGAAATTATTTTCTAACCAACCTTGTATTCAAATAGTTCACACCTCTATGTGAAATTAAATTTTGACTTGCCTTATGGATATAAAAATAGAAGCATACTGCTTCTTGAGGTTCACAACTAATTTCAGAGGCCAGTTTGATCTACACGTGTATACACAGACACACATAATGGAAAATATGACCACCAGCAGCCTCCAATTAAGGCCTTGTCCATGCACACAGTAGAAGGGATTAACCAGCAACTAAACCTTTGTCTATGAACTCACAAGCACATTAGATTGACTGTCATAAAGTAAATCTGTCCATTATTTCACACAGCACTATGAATGTTTAATTACTTGATAGAACTTCACTGCACAGAAAATTGAACATTTTATTGCTATTGTATATTTCTGCAAAGGATATATATTTTATTTCAACTGACATTCCACTTCTATTTTTCCTTCAGAAAATGACCTTTTTTATGTTTCATTTGAAAGATGTGTTGTCAAATTTTTGGAATCCTGACACTCAGATAGCAACAAAAACCTGGCTTCATGGATCCCAACAACTTCAAGCTAGCACAACCATTGATGACTATTAAATACTTTCATCTACCCATTTTTACTAACAAGGTTTGGATTAATCTGTGCTATGGCTTTCCAAAGTTGCCCCCTCAAGAATTGCCCCTCCAAGCTGATAACGTCAAGAAGTCACCTTTCTGACAAATTGACCATGATTTGCATCCATGTCTCATGGTCATAAATGGATCCTTCTAACCACTGGGAGAGGCATACTCCATCTTGTTCTTTTTGGGGTACTTTACCACCCAATTAAATATATAATCCTTTTAGTTTGTTTGGTTTATTTTGTTTTACGACATATCAACCTCAATGGGTCATTTAATGCTGACAACTTTTTTTTTTTCCTGGTAATATTTTTGTTTTGTCAAAAATCTATGTTTATTAATATTTTTTATTTCCCTCAAAAATGTATAGCTGGTAATATTATTTTTCCAAAAACGTATAGGTGGTAATATTTTTCCAAAATTTATTGCTGGTAATAGTTTTCTTCTTCTAAAACGTATTGCTGGTAATATTTTATAATGCTTTTTACCTCAGTTTCAGGGTAAACTGTTTGCCCAAAGATGGGACCCTAACAGGTGCTACCACCCTGGGTCAGGGTGGACCTGGGAACACCAGCAATTAAGAGGTGGTTCCACACTCCTCAAAACCTCCTCATCAGAGGCCTTACTGTTGGACATAGTTTATCATCTTACCCAGGACACGGATACAGTTTATCGTCATACCCAGGAGGGTAAACCTTTTTTTTGTATCCCATCAGTGTTAACCTTCTGCAGGTTTAATGCCAATTAAAGACAGAAAAATTTCAGACAAATAATTTCAGGATTTTCAAGTAACATATACAAAGTAGACATGATATTCTTACCTATTTGTTTTGGTGGTTTTACACTTGAAAAAGGTATTCATCATTATTGTATTCTTTTCTGAACATTTTTGACTTACCTAAAAAAAAAAAAAAAAAAGACCAAAAAAGTTAAAACAAATTGATACAGAGAGTGAAAATGCTTTCAAAATTAAAAAGAAAAGAAAACATATATATATTATTCCTCAAATCGAAAAACATACAAGATTAATATCTCAAGGGAAAAAAAAGCAGTATAAAACATTTTTTTATGTTCAGATGAAGAAGTAACAGATGTGGTTCTACAGGAGGATGCTAAGAATAACATGGCTAGAACATGTGGGCAAGAAGGACATCTTTAGTAAAACACAAACAAAAGGAACACCTATACTTAGTACTACAAAGATACAGTCGGAATTTTTGAGACATACTAAAGAAAGAGGGCTTGGAAAATTTGACACTCATATTGAAAGCAAGTGGGTAACATCAAGCAACCTAACTAACAAGGTTGCCAAAATATAGACTCATTGGGATAGTTAAGAGACAAACATTACTTAGAGATACAAAAAATGCTCTGCTATATCTGGGCTGGAGCTGCACAGTCTTCAATTTCCCATCTTGACAGAGTCCAAAAACTTCGACACAGTCATTCCCAAAAGACGAGAAGTTGCAAACCTCTAACTGTTCTATCACTATTTCCATGGAAAATGTTCACAAGAGCTAGACTCCTTTGTTCTAAAAAATCTAACCCACCCAGCTAAGATCCACTGCATAGGCAGAGGCAAAGCACACTCATCCCCTTTGTATTCTCTCAGTGAGAAGTTCCACTTGAACAGCTTCTTCCCATTAACTGCTTCTTTGTGGAATATACTCAGGAAGACCACTACAATCTTAACATGTTCAAGTTTAAAGTCAGCCATTATCTTTCCCACATATCCTCATAAAATACCTCTTACTCTTAACAGTCATACAAACTTCTTCAGTAACCCTTTACCTTGAGTGACTCTTGGGCCTTGTATAGGGTGAAAATAAAACAAAAATAAAAACACAAAAAACAAAATCAAATGTTTTAGAGAGCCATGATCAGTGCATATCCGAAAGAAATGCAGCACATAAAAAAGGATATATGATGAAACCTACTTTAAGATTAATATTACATTAATATCAACATGTTAACATTGCTGTTAATTTAAAAGGCAATATTCAAGATGATACCAGTATTATTATAAAACTACTTCAGCTGATATCTCTTCTCATAATCTGTTACATAAGATGCTTCAATTTCTTCTAATAAACAAATTATGGAAACTAATTTCCTATTTTGACAGGAATCTAACAATAAGTCCATTGCCAATATTTTGGGAAAAGATGCGTTTCCGTCAATCATTGCGAGTTTGCCTTCATTTTATTTACCTTATTCTGCAGAGTCAATTTTCATTCTGTAGATTTTTTTTACGTAGTATCTCATACCTTCTTGTTTTTAGCTCAGTATTCAGACATCCGACTGCCAATACTTTGAAAAAAAGATTGGTTTCTTTCAAGACCCTTATGCGAAATCATTTCAAGCCTCATCAGCAATACAAAGAGTTTAGAGCAAAAATCTATTTAATCTCTTCCTGGACAATACAGTGAGCAAAGAGAAGTACATGTAAAGTGATAGGAACTGATCACTTAAACATTCCCTACACTTCCCAAACAAATCTGTTAATCAAAAAAAGCATTCCTACTTTCCCTTCCAAAGCCAGTAAACTGATAATGAGAAGAGATATGCTGATTCCATAGGTGGAATAATAATGATCTTGAACAGAAAATAAACATCCTGTAACAAGTGTTTCAAGAAAGAGGACTGAAGATAAAGATTTCCAAAAGAGAAAATGTGATCTGGAATTGGAATGAAAGCATTGATGACATACCTTGAATAAATCATAAAAATTCAAGATATGGAATTAATAAATATCAAACACTTCAAATATATTGGTGTATGGTTTAGTTATAACAAATTTAAGACAAGAGATTAATTGAAGTTAGAGTAGGCTGTGCTAGTGGGAGTTTTGTCCAACACAAGATGCTATAAAACCAAAACATTAAATCTTTCATGTTCTTAAATAGCATTGTCTAATCAAGATTCAGCGATGTTATACTTGATGCCCAAAACCATTCAGTAATATCTAAACTGATGACTATATTCAATTGCTTTCTAAGATCAATGATTAAAAATGGCTTTAAATGATTATTTACATTATTTCAACTGTTATCTTCATTTTCATTATAATATTCATAATATTTTGGCCATTGTACACTCTGGCCTACTTCAGATAATTGGAATTTCAAACTGAACCCTTTATTTGTCCACTTAGGTTGCTTGTTCTCATTCCATGTGTCATGTCTCTTCTAGATGTCCCTTTAACTCAACTCTTCAAGTATTTTGGTTCACTACTGCTGTAGTTGGGTAATGAACTCACAACTCTTTGGGTCTAGTCACTGGATCTAACCAACACCTTTATCTACTGGGTCATGTGCCCAAAACAATGTAAATAATCATAATACCTTATCTCAGGGATATAGACAGATATTGGCTTCACATAATTGAAAACTGTAGGTTTTGTAGAGGACCATCCTTCTTTGAACCTTGTGGACTGGAACTACAGAATCAAGAACTGTACCAAATAACAAAAACCACATTATTTGGGGACTTGCAACAGCTTAAATGGATATCACATGTAACATGAAGAGAAAGTAATGACATAATCAATATTTTAATGTTGCACACTACTTCAAATAAAAGGTTAGCTCATATACCCAATGCCATCATTATTGGAAAGAGTAATAACAGTTAACAGTTTTGAAAAACACATCTTCCTGAAAAATTCTTTTGATATAAATTTTCACCAATGACATTGTTTGTTTTGTCAATGAATACCACATTTTTCCATACAAGGAAATAGCTAATGTTACCATTATGAGTTTGCTTTCATTTTATTTGCTTTAGTTTTATAGCATCAATTTTTATTCCAGTCATATCTCAATTTTTGTTGTTTTTGGTCAATGTGTTTTGCTGACATCTGCATATTTATGTTGTATTTTAGAAATAGGTTAAACAAAAACCTATTTTATTAGGTCATTTTATAAGTCGTCAAATAGAGTGGTATTTTCCTGCTTGCTCAAAGGAAAATTTTGGGCCAGATTAGGAAAAAAAATTCAACTCTCTATCAAAGAATTGACATCACATTAAATTATGCTACAGTGAGATTTAAGGGCTAAAGCTCGTGCTCCTGGGAGCTGGCCCTCATATTGTTTTAAAATCTACACCTAATTTATTTTATAGGGTTTTTTTTATAAGCTACATTTTTTTTCATTTTAAAGGTATTCTGTCATGAGATCTTGTCAGTTATCTTAATCTCATTCCATAGCAACCACTACGTTGATTTGTTGTTTTCTACACATTGCCTGTCATTCATGATTTTGTCATCTCATTTCAGATGGTTGTTTCATGTTCTTCAAGTATGATATTTAGAGGCTATCAAAACTGATCAAATCATTATTTGATCTTATTTTTATCTTATTCTTACATTGAAAAATATTTTCTGAGTCAAAACTTGTATACTTTATGATTTTAGTTTTTATATTAATCAAAATAAATCCATATTTGTCATTCCATTTTTTTTATGTACACAAAGAAAAGGTTTTATATACACAAATGTCTATGAAACGGTATTCGTGCTTTGGTTCTATTACAAAGTAACTGATATATAGTCACTATTACAACCAGTGTAACTGGTGCCAGTTTGGAAAAGTCAATGTATAATAATGGATAAACTACATCTCAAAAATTTAAACAAAATTCTCAAGCGATATTTTTTTTTTACTACTCAGTATTTGCAGTAGTAATAGTTTTAAATTGTATAAATTCTGAATATTTTCATTTAGGTGGGGATGAGATGCTGAAATAAATCTGTAAGATTATATAGCACCAAATTTCTGAAGATATTAGTTGTGATCCAAATTTTGTTATTCAAAATGTGTTATTTACCTAAACATCAAAGGATGCTTTTATTCAAGGAGATAGCAAATCCTCACAAAAAAAACAAAAAAAAACAATTCCCCATGATGTATGCTGCCTTTGGATACGAAAGAAAGTGGAACTATATATATATATATATATATTTCTCCCACATCCTAAAAGATAAGCACAAAGTCTGGTATAAACTATTTTCCTTGTAACTTTTTCCCCATCTGCTTTCTTTTGTCAATTTCCCTCCAAACTTAATCAGAACCAGTGGTGCTCGGCTAGGTTTAAAAAAAAGAAAAAGAAAAAGCAAATCATTGATAAGTCTAAAATTGTTACAGACATAACATGTTTATTGTTTTTAAGATCTTCACTTACTGACTAAACAAAGTTTCCAAACTGATTAACAAAACCTCAATGACAGACAGCCAGTATCACAGATAACTTTGGATGGAATTACTCAAAGATTCTCTGTTTCATCTTGATAAATCATTCGCCTTTCCACAAGCAATGCCAACTCAGATGTTTTAAAATCATCTCCTCAACCATCTTTCCTGTAAAAATTTTACCTTTTCCAAAAAGAGAAACCATTTTTGTTTCCTTTCAGTTTATTTTTTTTAACTCAAATTTTTTTGCAAAACTCAAATCATTTTTATCTTTTGTGACTGTTTACTATGCTGCATGAAATAAAGGTACCTCCAATAATATTTGAACCCACCTCCTTGAGTTTTTGATTATCTTTTTTGACAGCTGATTTTAATACTAATTAACCCATAGTTGGTGGGAGAAGAGGTGGATTCATGCCTTTCTTAAGGGTGTTTTAGCATAAGTTTATAACAAAACTGATTGAAATTGGAACTCTGCTCTTCAATTTTCAATCCTGAGTCATTATCCATTACACCACCC
The DNA here is from genome assembly GCA_903632075.3 of Acanthosepion pharaonis. Classification (NCBI taxonomy): domain Eukaryota; kingdom Metazoa; phylum Mollusca; class Cephalopoda; order Sepiida; family Sepiidae; genus Acanthosepion; species Acanthosepion pharaonis. Next base: position 1,186,855 of record CAHIKZ030005574.1, on the reverse strand, counting down.
TAACATCCAAGCTTACACTCCCCTGGCATTACCAAGTGGTCACCCATCTAGGGACTGACCAGGCTTGACATTACTTAACTTCAGTATTCTTTTTTTATGTAATCAGTAATCACTACAAACCACACAGACAAACCCATTCTCAATAACCCATGTAATAACCATGATTCCATATTTATAAATAAGCAAGCAGGTATAGCAGTTACATTTTTTGTTTATCACTTCTAAAGAAAAATATCTTATACACTATTTTATATATATATATATATATATATATATATATATATAGATAGATAGATAGATAGATAGATAGATAGATAGATAGATAGATAGATATCACATTTTTGGTCCCATAGAGTAAGTATTTTAATGTAATATCTTTGATGTTTTGAGATCAAGGCTAGAAGCGAAGGATCAGTTCTTTTGGTGAAAGGGAGAATATTATCTGAAGAGAACTAAGTAAGTCTTATTGAATAATAGAGACCAGCTTCTTTTAAACTCTCTTTCAGCATTCAACTACATATTATCATGCAAATAGTAATCTTTTTCTTCTTTTTGAATCATTAACCTAAAGAAGGCTGGAGAATAAATTGGCTGAAACACTGTCAGCATATGAAATGAGTTCAGTAATTTAAACCAAGCATGATTTTCTTTGGATTTCTCTTTATCACAAACCCCTAAATCCATGTTTTGTAAAAGATACTCCATTTTGCTAAATTTTGTACAGTGAGGCTTCATGTAGCATCTTTTGTTGAAGGAAGTTCTTCTAAGTGACCTCATGTACTATACTTATCTACAATTAATTGTTAATGTTTGATACAAAAACTGACATTGCAAATTAAAATAAATTGCAGTAAAAATCAAGTAGTACTAACGTCAATATTACTATTAAAAATTCGATATACCCGTTATCTGAAATCATTTGGTAGAGGGTAGTCACTGTGGCTTTTCTGCAATCATGTTTTTTTCTTAATCACCTAATCATCCAAGCAATGAATTCATTAAGATGCAAGGGGGTTAGTGACTGCGAGAGAATATGAGAAAAATAAAAGCATTATTAAGGAGAGAGAACAATAAAAGAAAAACATTTAAAAAGACAGAAGATAACGACTGATACTGCATTTAAAGTTTTAAAAATCAAAATTGACTGGAAAGCAAGAGGCCAGAAGAAAGCTATACAAGTGAGAAGTATGAGAGAACAAACTGTTAGTATATAAACTAATAGTTACATGTAATCATTTTAACTGTTAAATAATGAGACCTAGTTGCCAATCTAGTACTGCATTTAAATTCATAAAGTCAAGGTACCAAGGAGGAAAGCTTGTTAGAACACTTACTATGAAAATATTTATAGGAAAGGCATACAGAAGCTATATTATGGCAGAACTGAAGGGACTAAAGCTCAGATGCCAGAATGATAACATTGTAGATTCTTTGGGTTTTATCAAGAATATTTAAATACATGGTAGAAGCTTCAGATTTGACAGCAATACCCAATGTATAGGAGAATGTGAAATTAAAATAAAAATAGGATACATTACAGATTTATTTGGTACTGTTGTTATTAAATTTCAAATTTGTGATTTTTATCTATATTTTAAATATACAATCACAACGTTATATATTTTTTGCAGGAGATATTTAACTAACCAGCAAAATTCACAATTGCAGTTGCAACACAACTGAATATTCATGTGACCGCACTGCTAAAATAGTCATGCAGCTGCCTTGGGAAAGCAAGGTTTTAAGACCTGTGTTTTGACAATACTTTTCTGAAAATTTTAGGTCGTAATATTGATTCTCTTTAATCTGCTTACTTGCATTTCTTTGACATTTTATATTGTCGTCACCCACACGGTTGGTTGGTTGGTTGTTTTGTTTTATGTCATATCAAAACCTCAGTGGGTCATTTAATGCCAACAAAATTTTGAAATAGATTCATAGCGATAATTTGGTTTGGTTTGTGTTGTGTTTTACAGCATATCAACCTCAATGGTTTATTTAATGTCGACAATTTTTTTTTCCTGGTAATATTTTGTTATGTCAAAAATCTATTTCTGGTAATATTTTTTTCCTCAAAAATGTATAGCTGGTAATTTTTTTTTCAAAAGTGTATTGCTGGAAATATTTTTTTCAAAAATGTATCGCTGGAAATATTTTTTTTTAAATATATTGCTACTCATAGTTTTTTTTTTTTTCTTCAAAAATTTATTTCTGGTAATAATTTTTTGCAAAGTATTTCTGGTATTAAAACCTATTTTTAAACTTTTATAATGTTTTTTACTACAGAGAAAATGAAAACAAAAAGATACTTGTATTTAACATCAGGAAGAGGCATGTAATGAGGAAAGAGGGCTTGAAAAATATGATACTCACAGGACATAGCATACTTTAAGAGCTATAAGAGACAGGAAGATGTGGAGGGCTATGATCGCTTATGTCCTAAAGAGACATAGCACATAAAAGAAGACATTACAGAACAGTATGTGCGAGCATGTATATTGTAGGCCAATAAAAGAAATTTGAAAAATATATAAATATTTATTTCATATTATGAGGCCATTAGACAAAATAGAAGCACGGTAATAAAAATGTTATTAATCTTTCTGTATTCATATATATAGTAGTATAGCTGGTCACTCGTATTTGAGTCTACTGGGCCAGCTAGCCAATCCCTGTTGCAGACGCTTACTCAGACACATCTGTGTTTATTCGACACACATTGAGCCCACCTGCAATCATGCTGATAAGACATTACTTACAGTTTCTGGGAAAGAACATGTTGTCTAGGATGATCAAAGCCAGCATGCTCAATCCCTTAGCCATAATGATTTGTGATTTGACCCAAGCCTTGTGAGTGAAACTGGGTAAATGGAACCCTTGGGTCAGTCGATTGCTGTGCTAGCACAAAGTCTCATCATATAAAAATATATATATATATATATATATTATATATATATATATATATATATATATATATATATATATATATATATATATATATATATTCACTCATGCATGAAGGATGCTCTAAACAAAGACTTCATATTTCTGAAGAATCAACAATGAATTCAATTACACCATTGTCTAGAGTAATTTTTTTCAGCTACAAAACATTATTTTCCTGCCTTGTCATCTCTACTGTCCATATATTTTTGAAGCATCCATCTTTTTCTGGGTAGACAGTTGTTTAGAGCTGCCTGGAATGCAACTTGTCACAAAGACCTTTGTCACCATTGCTGAAAAATATTACACTACTACCTGTGCTCTCATCCACTGTTTGGTCTCCATAAACATTCAGCAATAGATATTGTCTCTGCATATGCAATGTCAATACATGTATATAATATGCTTAAGGTAGCTTAGTCTGGCACAAAGCTACAGATGGAAAGCACCCCGTGAGGAACAAGCACTCTCTGGTTATCCTGCTCTGCTAAATATTGCTACATACTGAGGTGCCTCTCAGCTTAGGCTAGGATAAAGCAACTGATGAGGACATATGAAGGATAAAAAAAATCAGAGTAGCAGTAAGGATTCGTGAGACGGGCATGTTAACCATAGCTTGATTGTAAGCTCAACTGTTTTAGTCTGCCACAGGTTTGCAAATATCAGCATGTGGAATGAACTATTGTAATAACATTCTTCTAAAACTAACTGGCTAACTATTGCATCATAGTAAACCTCTCATATATATATATATATATATATATATATATATATATATATATGTGTGTGTGTGGGAAGGAGAAATGTCAGTCTATGCATGTATAGGTTAATGGCTTATAAATGCATGTGTGTTCATATGAGTAAATGCAGTGAATAAATGTGTTCATGACTGAGTGCACATTTGGATGCAAATGTGCAGTTTGGTGTGTGTGTGTATGTGTGTGTGTGAGCCTGTTTCTTTAGAAGAAAGAGAAACTTTTCCCCGGAGGGTGAAAAAGATAAGTTTTATAGTTGCTAAGTTATGAATAAGTAATTTAATTATCTAGCCAACCAGAAGTCTGCTTAGACAATTTGACCCTCTTAGGAATAATGAAAGAAAATCAAAATAAACAACCGTAACAATAACAACGATAACTGCATAAAAAAAAAATGACAATAATAATAATAATGATATACTTAATTATTCCAAAGACCTATAGAAATTCTATGGTGCATGCTGCAATTTATGAATAGAACACAAAGTAGTCCATGCATTTTGATAATGCAGAATGAATGAAATCCAATTATTCACAATTTAACATTATCACTAATTGATTTAATAAGATTTTTTACACTACATTAAAATGACTATTATTTTTAACTTTCAGAAACTTTCTAGGATTCAAGATAAATAATAGTGAGCAGAGAAGAATGGTCAAGCTTAAAAAAAAGGAAGGTAACCACTTTTTCTTGAAATGATTGGCGCTTATCAATACAAGAGTTATTTCGAATAATTTTTCATAGGTGTAACGTTTTGACCAATTCATTCCCCAACCATATTCAGGGGCAAAATTTATATAAAAGATAATTTTTATAAGACTCATGGTTATATAATTGGTTTCCATAAAATCACCAAAATTAAACAATATTCAGCCTGGTGAGTATCTAAATGCATGACCACTGCTGTAAGTTTATTGGTGTGGGTGGTGTAATGAATAAGATCTCAGAACTGTTAATCAGAGAGTTGATTTCCAATTTCAGTTAGGTTTGTGGCATTCTCTTATGCACAAATACCCTTGGGAATAGTATAAATCAAGCCCTTCTACCCCCAGCTATGGGTTAATTAGTAAGACTTGTATTACTAAATAATTATTATCTCAACAAAAACAATTCTTAAAATCTAAAAATATTTTCTGGCTTTAAATAACCTGCAAAGGGTTGATAACCTGTAAAAAATGAATAAAATCAATCAATTAGAAGAGTCACTGTTACTTCAAGAATCCTTAGGATAATTGTAGTCCTCCTTTACGTTGCTTTTTGTTTTACCATGTTTCAGTCAACCCATTCTAAAGCCTACTTCATTTATACAATATATAAAACGAAGAGTCAACTGGTAGCATTGGCAAATATACCAAATATGTTCATTTCTGGAATCACTTTTGATATGTAGTTACTGTGTGGCTCCTGCTGATGGGGATAAGCCAAGTTGTGTGTTATGTTAGCTAATATGCCATTTTTGTTCATCATTGATTTCTGCAGAAGAGAGACCACTCTCTTTCTTTTCCAACTGAGCCCTTGAAGAAACTGCCAAATAAATTTACCAATTATTTAATTTCAATGAAGTGTTTATTTCGTGTTTTATCTGAATTTTTGCATATTTAAAATGTCTTCCTTTCTCACATTTCTCCATACTAGGCCTTATAAGACCTCCCTAATCTAGCCTTAGGAGAATGTAATTGAGGAGTTGGCCCTGGGCATCACCAAACCTCTGTATGTCAATGCTGTAAGTTCTATTCTGATAGTTTCTTCTCTCACATGTCTCAACTTCCAGCTTCTTGCCTTCCTGTCAACTGCAATCTTCAAAAATTAAAATATAACATCAATTGCCATCTTCTGTCTTTCTAAATCTTGTCCTTTTATTGCCTGTTTTCCTCACTAATGTTTACTAATTTTCTTTTATTCTTGGTAACCACTTGCATCTTCGTGGCATTATCACCTTCCTTGGGGTGAAATGAGTAAACTTTTAAAAGATGTGCCAAGAAAGGGTTCCTAAGCAAAACAATTCTTAGAAGTAGTAATAATATTCTGACAAAGACTTTCGCTCCTCTAACCTGTAGACTATCACAGCTCTTTATAGCTTTCTCTAATTTTTACCTTTAGCAGTGCTTGTTCTTTTACAAGCTATCTCTGTTTTTGTGGTACTTGTTTTACCATTTTCTCAAACTTATCAAGCATTTTCAAGTTGCCTCTGCTTCTCTTGTTTTCAATATGCTCTGTCAGTGTTTTAGTCACCAAACCTTCTGTTCTAAATCTTTCAGTTGTTTATTTCTTTGCCATTCCTATTTTCTTAAGAATACTGCCAATTCTCCATTATTCATCCCATATTATTTTTTTTACTTAATATAACACTATATAAGGCTCAAGAGCTACTTAATGTAGAGGGTTACAATGAGAATTGTAATGATGAATGAGGTACATGATATGAAGAAAAGATGGTGATTATGAGGATAAGGAAGATAATGTTTTACCTTTTGATGTGATAGGATCAATATACGCAGGAGTCTCTTATATAAATTAGAAATTTATGGCTAAATGCTGACTGGGTAGAACTTCTTAATTTTAGAAATCTTGAAATAATGATTTGAGTTCATAGAAACAACAAGATGTGCCTTAGCTGGAAAGTTCTCAACTGACTGAAGTAAAGAATAGAGCTCTTGCGAAGATTTGGTATGGAATTAGTAACAGAAGTATTAAAATTATGCCTCTGTAGGGAAACAGATGAAGAATAAATCATCATTCATATATGGCAGTGAATGCTAGACAATCTCTTTACAGAGGAAAAAAAGACTTGCAGCAACAGAAATGTGGTTCTACAAAAGGATACTGAGAATATCAGGAATTGAATATGGAAGTAATGACAATGTTTTAGGAAAAATGGAAACAAAAAAGGTCATTTATGCTTAATATCAGGAAGAGAGACATTTGGAATTTCTAAGGCACATAATGAGGAAAGTGGTCTTGCAAATTTTGATATTCACAGAATAACAAAAGTTATATAGAAAGACATTGCATAATCTACCTAGAGAGCTTGTGTAAATGGATGGCAAAAAAAGGTTTAGAAGAGAGAACAAAAAGGTAAATTAATATGTATGAAGAGTTACAAAGTACAGTAAAGTGATTGGCCATAGATAAATATAAATAAATAGCAGAAGTACGCAACAAACAAAATTGACAAAGTTTGCAATAAACAACAAGAAAAAGGAAAGAACAGGGCAAAAAAATAAAATATAAAGCAAGCAAACAAGATATGAATATTAACGGCAATAAGCCAAGGCAAAAGCAATATGGCAAAAAGTTCACAAACCAAGAATTGGGGTTACGATAATAAGTTCAGACAAGCAAAACAGCTTTCTGACTTCAAGTCCGACTGGGACAGAGTCTTATGAAACTGAGAACTGGCCTGTTTTATTGGCTAGGAAGAAATCTCATCATGCATTGGTGTGCTTCTGCCTATAAATTTGGGAGAGAAAAGTGCTTTGCAGTTATTCTTTGAAAGATTTAAACCAACAATAGGAACTTGTAGAGAGCCATTATCGTCCATGCTCTGAATGAACAATGCATATAAAAGAAGATATCATGTATATACAAATATGAATGTCTAATTTTTGTCATCATGTTAAAAATTCAAAAATGGAACCACTGCTGAAGGAATTCCTTTATGTCTATGTGGGTGGAATATGCTTTGAAGTATTGTCTGCTTCTGGGAGGACAAAACCATCTCATAATAAATATTTAATATGTCTACTACAGCAATCATAATTAAGTCAATAAAACTGTGTTAAAGAAAAGTTATGCACTAGTGCTTCAATCAGTCAATTTTTATGAATACAGCAAAATTCAAATCTACATTACAAATAGCATAGCATATTAGGCATTGCATGTGACTTTGTACAATGGTGTTTTTCTCTAGGCAATATTATGAAATTAAATTTGTATTTCTGTATAAAAGCATTAAAAGTAAGAATTATATTTATTGTATCTTTATTTATATATATTTGTGTGTGCATGTGAATGTGTATGAGCATGTATATATATATGTGTGTGTTTATATATATTAAGAAATATATATAATATCCTACATTAATTGCTTAACTTTGGTTATATATATATATATATATATATATATATATATTTACACACACACGTGTGTGTGTGTGTGTGTGCGCATATATACATTGTGAAATGAATGAATTCTAGTTTAAATTATTAAAATATGAAAATAACACTGACATCTCATTTTAACAGACATATTTACCAAAATTACACAAAAATATCTTGAAATATGTAAGAGTAAATCTATTCTATAAAATCAACATTGGCTTCAGCCATAGCCTTCAGACGACTTTTGAATATCCTCGAACTATATATATATATATATTTTTTTTTAAACAGTATTTTATTTCATTTACCAGCCTTCACATTCAAGAAAACTTATTAAAGAAAATGCATCCTCCAAGAGGAATTGAATCTATGAGCCCATTTGCAGAAAAAAAAGCACAATTTAATCCGACTTATTTTGACCACTTGTTTACAAAAAGCTTTGCAATCAAGCAAAGTTCTATTTGGCTTTAAAGCTGCATTTTCTTTAAGTTTTCTTGAATATGCAGACTGGAAGACAAAAATGAGATTACAATATATATGAAGGCACATAAATAAAAATAAATAAAAAGGAAATGATCCAACAATCAACCTCCAATTTTTCAGAAATTCTGAACAGATAGATGGACAAACTTACAAACTGATTTAATCTTAGGGATTTCCATCATTTCAAATTAATAGAAACACCAAATCTAAAGTTACGCTAATTTTGCATTAACGCCAAACATTGCTTATTGATTAAAACATGCTTAAAACACTGCTTTCTGTCATAATCTTAAACAACAAACCATAAAAATTATCTTCTGAATCCTGTAGGCATCTCTCATTCTCAAGAGACTATGGAGTCTACTCTAGTGTCTAACTAATCCTTGTTGAAGATACCTCTTCATGCACATTTGTGTTTTCTCAACACCCACAGAAACAACCTGTGGTTTATAATGCAACTAAACTGAGCAGATATTATTGTTTGTGAGAAAAAGCAGAAAATAATAGATGAAGAAGTCTAATCTGATCAAACTCTCCAGTTTAATGAATTATGACTTTATACTAATGAAACTATTGACGGCATCTGTAACATTTTATCTATCCAGTTTCACCCTCAATGTTTGGGTCAATCCTTGGCATGGTATGGGTTTTTTTTTTTAGAGTACTGCTTGCTGGGATCATCCCACAAGGTTAATACTGTTAAGAAGGTACTCCTTGACAAATCAAGGTGAAATTCAAACCAGGGCATAATGGTTGGAACACTAACATTATAACCACTTGGCCATTATCTTATGAGCACAAACAAAAAATATATAAAACTTTAAATACAGTAACTATTTTTTCTGAAAAACAAAAAAAAAAATTCATCTCATTTTGTATTTGCATGCAGTAACAAACACCTTAAATCTACAAATTGAAGATACAAATATTAAAAATTTAAATATTTAAGACGTGTTTTAACAAGAAAAAAGTGCAGATTTTACATCCAAAGGTACATTGGGATAGTGAAATATACCTTCCAAATGATAAGCATTGTATTAAGAAACAAGAAAATTTCACTAGAAACAAACAAAATATTACTGAACTGCTATGTAATATCAATTATTCTATATGAAGTGAATACTGAAAAATCACCTCACAGATGAAGAAGAGACTTGAAGCAACAGAAATGTAGTTGCATACAGTAACAAACCCCTCAAACATACAAATTAAAGGTACCAAAATCAAACAAGTATAAAAATTTAATTATCTGTGAAGTGTTTTAGCAGAGGACAAAAAATGAAGCACTGAAATCAAAGGGTGCATTGGGATATAAAAATATGCCTTCCAGAAGAAGAGCAAAGTATTAAGAAACAGGAAAATTTCATTAGAAACAAAGAAAAGAGTACAGTTATACAATATTAGTTCTCCTCTATGGCAGTGAATGATGCACAATCTACAGTGATTCTAGAGAGGGATGCTGAGAATACTATTGACTGAACATGTGAGCAATGATGTTTTAGAAAATTTGATAGTCACAGGACAGATTGAAGGGAAGAGGAACAGAAGGAAACAATGCAAAACCTATCAAGCAAGCTTGAGTAAATGGATGAGAGAACAAGGGTAATGAAAAGACAAAATTTATTAAGAGCTACCAAAGGAAGGAAATGGTGGAGAGGCATGATCAAAAGTGTCCTGAGGAGACATGGTATATAGAAGAAGAAGGACTATTCTCCTAAATGAATACAGAGCTTTAAACATTGTTTTCTCAAGTCAAACCATGAGATAATTTGCTTCTATTTGCACTTTTTTACTAATCCTCTTTGACTGACCTACAACAGAGATTTTCAGACGGAGACACAAATTTTGATGAGGTGTCAGAAGATAATATTTACTGATTAAAGAGAATCAAATTATCATAAACATTACACTTTTTATCACAATCAAGAAAAAAGATGCCACATAAATTAATAGAATATGAGGTTTCAGTCTGGATATCTGAGATGCGGAGTTACTAATAACGTTCAAACTAATATCCTCATCTTTGTTGTTGTTACCAAATAAAGTCAACATAATGTACCCCTAGATATAGACAACAGAACCCACATAGAATAAATCAAGGGTTTAGTTTGAAATTTCCTGAAAATTAAATGGCTTGACAGATACTTGAAGAAAGATGGAAAGCATAACAACCAAAACCTTTTGCTATGAATAACAAAGATGAAAATATTATACTAAATGTAAATAATAGACGGGGCTGCAAAAGTAGGTATACAGTAAAGATACAAATTCATTTTTTAATTGAATTCACTCCAAGCAAGGCAGTAAAGCCACTAAGACACAAGGGGTTACTGCGTGTGGAAGAACTAGAAAACAAAAACATTACTAAGGAACAAGAACAAGAGAAAAGTAATCGGTAGACAGTTGATAATGATTGACATTGCATTTAAATTTTTGAAGACCAAGGTTAACTTGAAAGCACAGAGCAACAAGCAAGTAGTGTGAGAAAAGAAATTGTTATAAAACCTAAGGTTACATCTAACAAAATCAGTTGTAAATTGATGAGACCTCATCGCCAGTCTGGTACTGCGATTGAAATCATAAAGTCTAGGTGCCATAATGAAGAGCTCATCTGAACAATTACCATGAATATAGAAATTGGGAAATGTGCGCAAAAGTCACTAAAGCTGAGAAACTAGATCAGGACTAAGAATATTACTGATTAGTCTTTGGATTTTATCAAGGAGAAGACTTGTTTAGCATGACACAGGGAACTGACTTTCTTAGAAGCTGACCTAGCAATGGATTCAATATAGTCTTTCTACTTCATGTAAACTGAGAATGTTAGCCCAAGAAAGGGTACAACGAGTCACAATTCTGCAGATAAGCATCAACCTTGCTGATGGAAGGCAGTAGTGGTGTGGGGTGGATTCATATGATCAATAAAGAGCAATTTAGCTTTGGAAGTGTTAAAATTACTAAGCCATCCATTGCTCTAGTTAACAAAAGGTTGAAAGTCATTTTGTATATCAGCTGCCATTTTGACCTTATCAAACTGACCAGATTTACTATTGAGACAGGAGTAAATGGTTGTGTTATCAGCTGAAGCCATTGGAGAGGTCATTAATGAAAATTAAAAACAAAGTAGAACCAAGAGTCTTGATATGTTTATATAATCAATGCAATACATTTTGAGAGCACACATTGTTTTTCATTACTGTATACCTACTTTTGCTTCCCCTGTATAAATAATATGTGAGGTGTTGTTGAAAAGTTCTCAGTATAACCAAGAGGAATCCTCTTTCTGAATTCTGCTATTTGTTCATTTGATCAGATTTATGAAATGGAGAAATGTGTGTATATATATATATATATATATATATATATATCATTAGTATGATAAAATCAATGATCTATTGAATATGTATAGAAGAATATGTATAGAATATTTCATGAAATTATTAAAAACATTTTCTATATGCTTCATGTAGAAATTAAATAAATCATGGCCAAGTGGCAAACCCATTGCTATGCTGTCAGTCTGTAAATGTTGCTTTACTTATCACAAAAACGTACATGTTGCTTAGATGATTGTTTTTGTTTAGTGGCAGATCTACCTCTATAAAAGGCACTTATTATGTAAGACAGAAGAATGTTACATAGAATTGTTAGTCTAATTTCAGGATGTCAGAGTGAGTTGAGATTACATATTTTGTATTATAGTATTTAGTGAGAGAGAAGAAAAAAAACATTTCAACTAATAGACTCTTCCCAAGAATTTATCCAAATTATTTCTTTGCATTATATTTATTATATGGAACACAGGTAATTTTCCATGTAAAGAATAAAATGCTATAAAACATATCCACACATCAAATACATCTCTTGTAATTTTGTAATTATGCAATTTGGTTAAAACAAAAAAAAAAAAAAATCAAATACACTTTCTTATCAGCTCATCTGGGTAAAAGATGCCTTCAAAAAGCTCAGTAAAGTCTTAGAAAAATTTCATTAAAAACAAAGAAAAGAGAACTGAACTATATAACTATATATATAACTATAATATCTGTTCTTGAAGTAACAGAAATGTGAAGTAACAGAAATGTGAATCTACAGAAAGATTCTGAGAATATTGTTGATTGAACATGTGAGCAACAACGAAATTTGAGAAAATGGAAACAAAAAGTAGAATTTTACCTAACATCAGAAAGAAATGATTGAAATTTCTAGGGTACATAATGAGGAAAGAGGGTTTAGAAATTTTTATACCCACAAGAGAGATTGAAAACAAGTGTTATTTAGGAAAACAATGCATAACCTACCTATTGAGCTTGAGTAAATGGATGGCAGAGCAAGGTTTAGAAGAGATAATGAAAAGACAAAATTTATTAAGAACTACAAAGACAGGAACTTCTGGAGAGCCATGACTGCCAATGTCCTGAAGGGACACATTTCAAAGAGAAGAATAACTTAGTATCACTCACAATTCTCAATATCTTAAATAGTTATGGTTACATTTAAAGTACAACACACACGTATATATTATTTGACTTCATACTGGTTTGATCAGGAAAGAAAAGGATTCACAAAGTAGAACATATATTGAAAGTGCACTAATCTCACAATTCTCAACAATAAACCTAAGACCAGGACCACACATAATATATTGGATCATCTCTGTAGTGAAACTGGCAAATTAATATGCCTAATTTGCATAAGTGCAAGAGAAAGCCAATATAACTCATCACTATATTATCCCCATGGTACAATACAGGCTAGACAACACTATAATTCTTGGAAAGGCTCATTGACTGTCAGAACCTATCAAATACTCTCACACATTGTTGAATATTTTTGCAGGCCCCCATGACATGTTGATCAAGAATCTCTAAATTATATCTGGTACAAAGACAAGCTTAGTGGTTGACTAGTGCTAAACTTCGACTTAACATCAATCTCAAAAGCAATAAAAGCACAATGAAGTATATAAGTTAAAAAAAAAGTAAGTGGGACGATTTAAAATTTTAAGAACCAACATCAATGGCTCTCTATATATAAAAACAAATGCTTTCTGGTCTTTGAGGATCAAACCTGATAACTTGCCACTCCCGTTATTCTTAAAAATCCTAACTCATTCTCTTTTTGCCTTTAATTCCAACCTAAAGAAGCCAAAACCCAGCATAAGTCATGTTGGCAAAACATCGTTTAAAAGATTTTTCACTTTGTCTTATCTTTGCTTTTGTTTTGGATACTATTATGCATCCTACAAACATGTTTATGATATATATATATATATATATATATATATATATACATACTCACTGCATGAGAATGCCTGTCAACTGGAGACAGTGCCACCATCTCTGGAAATTTAGTATTATCCACTCAATCTTTTATATACATTGTTTTCACACAACTCATAGCATCTAACAGCTTTGGTGCAGTGACAAGAACCAGTCAAGACATTTGGAGACTCTGCCTCATAAGATTTGAGTTGTCTGATGAAAAAGACATTGCCAGTGTTATTAATACCTCAATACCATCATGATGGTATGACCACTATTTTTTTTATTAAAGTCAACTAAAAAGCTTTGTCTGTTTAATTGCTTTACTATTATATATTTCCAATTTACAAATAACTTCTTGTACATCCAAATCAAGTTTGGAGATACTGAACAAAGATTACATCATATCATCAAGATGATAATGTGTTCAGCATCATAGAGGATAGTTTTATTAGCTTAATCCTGGAATATTTTGGAATGATACATTCAGATTTAAATATTTGCGTATTGTATGAGTGATGTTATGTGTTTAATTCTGCAAAATTGTACGATGTTGTGGATAGAGTGTTTGTTTTCAACTCAACCTCAATTGTTTACAGTTACAATCTTCAGTGTGCATACAAGTATATATTAGTAATTCCAGAGCCTACCTCAATAACGTTAACTGTATTTTGATCTGAATATTTCTCTATATAATGTTTGATCTACATTCTTAATATTCACCCTTAAATTAATTCTATGTGCACTATTCAAGTTCCCTGAACTTTGGAGTTGCACTATATATGCATATATACACATACATATTAAGTGTATAGGGGCAGCAGATCATTGTTTATACATGTATTGTTAAATATGACAGACAATGAATGTCTATTATGTTTTATCATGAGCCTTTCCAAGCATTGTATAATGGCTTTAGTTCTGATAGAAAACATTACCACTCTGATGATGGCTCATGTGAGACTAAAGCTTAGATGTGCTACAACCAATATCAGAAATATCCAAATTTTGGACAGTTTTTGTCATTATATTCTCTTGAAACTAAAGCCATTATATAATTCTTGGAAAGGCTCATTGACTGTCAGAACCTATCAAATACTCTCACACATTGTTGAATATTTTTGCAGGCCCCCATGACATGTTGATCAAGCATCTCTAAATTATATCTGCTGCATAAACCAATTGTTTTAGATGGACCAACAGATAAAAATCCAAAGGATTGTTTAGGCTAACATGCAGTCAATGGAACCAGTCCTCCCTTACCAGTCCATCTTTCATGGTAGATGTCAACCAGTGTATCATGAACAATGCGACTAAAATGTGTTGGCGCCCCATCATGCCTGAACCATGTGTGTTTTTGTATTACCAGGGGTACATCCTCAAGCAGGTTTAGAAGCGTGTTTGAAATAAAGTCCCTGTAGACAGCTCTTGTAATGGACCTACCAGACATTCCCTTACAATTCCAGCACACACATTAATCGTAAACTGATGCTGTTGTCTAGCCTGTATTGTACCATGGGGATTCTGATCCTCTTAAAAATGTTGGCTGTGTAAATTTGTTATTCCATCTCTTCCATAAACAATAGATTGGCAGTTTGTGCAGTAAACTATTGGCAAAAGTTCTCTCATGGTGAGTGGTCAAAGGGCAAAGACCCTGAACACATTGCAAATGATACAAATGGAGGAGATCCTCTTAAACACCCTCCATGTTGTGATGTATGACATGCTAGTGCCACTTGATGTATGCGGATACATGGATCACCTCCAAGAGCCTGTAGAATGCATTCTTCATGGTTTGGCATATGAGTGGATGTTGCTCTTCCTCGATCCATAGTTTATAGTGCTGTGGATCATATCTCAGCATTGTAACAAAAACAGCAGCAATGGTTGGATGACTCAGTTGTCTTCGGTTTGGAAAGACAATCTGATACAGCCGTGCAGCCTCATGTCCATTACCATTTGTGTAGCTGTATGTAAAAATCATATCTGCCTGCTCACGCTATGAATATCCTACCATTGTTAAATGGAACAATTCTCAGTTAGCTTACAACTACACACATTAGATGTTTGTTATGGTCCAGTTCCTTGTACCACATTGATAGTCCAAGGTAGAACCAATAAAGAAGAACTTGAAGGCGGATATGGAATAACACAGATATATTACAAACAAGAATATATACAAAGAGGTAGAAAAGTGTTAGTACGAACAATCAGGTTTAGTAGTAATTGTCTGAACACGACTGTTTCGGACTGCCTCGGAATCAACTGACTGACTCCTGACGGACTTCACTTAAGACTTCAAACTGAACTCCAGACAGAACTCCCTGCTTCCTCTTGAGGCGCAGTATTTATTACGTATGGAATAGTCCATTATGTTGTTATGGGTAAGGTCCCATAACAAAGTTGAAGGCAGACTTGCCACAAATGAACATGAATGACAAATGTAACCTAATCGACATGGCAACACTGAGCCATCTACTGTAAACTTTCTTTAAACTCAAAAATTAAGTATTTTTGGCCATATGTTTATATGGACTTTTGTCTTTGATTTGTTGTGAGGAACCCACCCCAAGGTCGTAAAAGTATTTTTGATACACCCTGTGTGTGTGTAGGGTGCGATAGATAAATTGCCGTTTAAATTATATAAAAATAAAAATAACATTGACATCTCATTTTAACAGATATAGTTAGCAAAATAGCACAAACTTACATTGAAATACTAAAGAGTAGATTTCTTCAATAAAAATTGACATTGGCTTCAACGACAACCTCCAGATGACTTTGGAATCTTCTGCATCTCTTCCGGATGGTCTCCTTGTTTAAGTTCATGAACACTGCCATAATCCTTACCTTCTGTTCATCTTCAGTGTTATAAAGAGTTTTGCTGGTCCCTTGTACAACTCTGCCTCAAACAAAATAATTAAGTGGTTTGCAGTCTGGGGAGTTAGGTGACCAAATGTAAGGGGTAATGTGGTCACAGTTATGATGGGCTTCTCCTGCTTGTGTGGCATTGTGCAGAGTTCTGTTGCCAGACATAGGGTCTTTCCAGCAGCCACCCTCTTGACCCAGGGAACCACTACCTCCCTGGCTATAGACCTGATTGACTTGGAGGGATCATTTTCAGTCATGGTCTGAATCTCACCGACAAGTTTTCTTTTCCTATCTGAATGATCAGAGTGAGTCTTCCAAGCTGCTGTATCTTTATAATTATCAATACACTTATGCAACACTTTCCAAATCCTTTGCACTGAATTGTCACCCAAACAGACCGAAATATTTTTATTTGAGCTTCCGGAATGAATGCCAAGCAATACAGCATGCCATTTCCAATGTTCTAACTCATTGAATTGCATCATGGTGCTCTTTATCTAACAAACTGTGCCCAAATGACTATTGTGCAGTCAACAAAATCAAAAGCAAACAATGCACATGTGCAAAATTAAAAATATAAAATGGCGACAATTTACCCATCGCACTCTCTCTCTCTCTCTGTATATATATATATGTGTGTGTGAGATGGGTAAATTGTCTCCATTTTATATTTTTGGAATGATATGATTCTCTCTCTCTTTATATATATATATATATATATATATATATATATAGAGAGAGAGAGAGAGAGAGAGAAAAAATCATTCCAAACAGTGGAATAATGACACAGTGAAACAGATGACTATAATAGATTTTCAATTCCATTATGTCATTATATATATATATATATATCTGGAAAGAAAGAGGCGAAGAGTGGAAAAGGTCATAATAGAAACCACAGATAGATATTTAATAATTTATTAGTCACATATATGTAGAGAGCGTATGTACAATAAAAACAATTGAAGATAGATAGATAGATAGATATGACCATAATAGATTTTCATTAAAAGTCCTTCCATAGACCAACCTTTACATTTCTTAAAGGAATCATTTAAAAAGAAAAAAAGACTAAAAAAGAAATGTGTAACCAAGTAAGAATTAATCTAATCGCAGTAACACAAATTATGACTTTAATCAAAAGAAATGAGGCCAGGCGACATTTTGTCCAACCTTGCAGGCAAACATCACCATAATGAAAACTGTAAATCATTCCTGCTGTGAAATAAGACTTGGAAATTTACTTGAGAATAGAGTCAATATTCTGAAAATGTTTTCGCTGGCACCGTCACAAATTCCACTCAATTAAAAATGACAAAAAGCAAACTATCATGGTCCACATCATTTGCTAAAATAAATTTCATCATTATATTTTTGTGAATAGATTGTGAATCTTCAGCTTATGAACTTTGACCTTACTACATTCTTCTGTATTAGGCATGTGCAACAATTCTCAGCTCATTTTTTTTTTTTTCTGGAAGCTTATGTATCCACCTAATTCAAAACTTAATGGAAATTTGGACAGGGATTGAAAACTGCTTCAAATGTTATAAAAGTTTCAAGTTTTTACATACGTTATCATTATTAGAAATGACAGAAACCCATTCTGAAATAAGTTATTTTATTTTCTGTGAGATGAATATGTTTTACTTAGAAAATAGTTTTCAAAAATGTAGCTATAATTTCATGCCTATTGTTCTGCTAGTGGAACATATTTTAGGTCATCTATTTTTGATAGCAGATGAGAATTAATTTTGATTGTTTTATTGATAATATTCAAAGGAAAGGTAAAAGGCAATATCTGCTTACACATGTTCAAATATAATTAAGGCTTGTCTGGTATTAAAAATTGTATCTTAAAATATCTTCCACTATGGACATTAAAATGTTAACTTGCCCAAACTAGATAGCAAAAGATTTAAAATGTAGCACTTGATCTCTTGAGCAGACCTATGCATAGCTGGTAATATGCCCAAAACAGATGCGAAATGTAATCACTTACAACCCCATCCTAAAAAGTTCATTAGATATTTGTGCCATTAGTACTAATTCTCTCACAAATCTTTAAAATATTAATATTTTGGAATAAAAGCTTCTCTTTCAGTATCCTTATTACATCAAATTTCTTTGCCAAAGGGTCCCCTTTACCTCAACCAGAAGAGTAACCCTCACCTCAAAATTATGCCGATGCCAACTGGCCAACCTAGACCCCAGTTCTAGCCACTATATACATCAATGACATTTTTATTATCACTTGTAACCTCGATGAAATACAAGAAAATTAATATCCGCCTTTGAAAACAATCCAATCCACCATTTCACCTATGAACTTAATATCAAAAATAGAATACCTTTCTCACATATCTTTGTTGACGTCAATAGACACTCCTTTGCAAATTATATATATATATATATATATATATATATTAACACCTAAGTTTAAACTACTGCCACCTTAATTATAATAGCAAATGTCTGCACAATTATAAAATAGCCTTTATTAAAAATTTGATCGATAGGGAAAAACTTCCCTCCTCTTCCAATACACTATTCTTCAAACAACTTAATCACATCAAACATTCATAAACAATGAATTTCCCAAGTCATCGACACAAAGCAAAAATAAAAAGAAACTACATAGCAATATAGAATCTAATAAAAACAATCTACTGCAATTATATCATCATCATCAATCCCATGGTTGTAAGGTTGCTGTGCAGGTAAGCATCTAACTCCCTTCATATGTCTTGATTATGTGCCAATGTCCAAGTCTCGGAGAATGATCTTTCAGTTCATTCAGTGACATTTTATCCTCTGCTTCTTTAGCTTTAGGCCATTATAGTTACATTCCATCATTGCCAATCGGACCCTAAACTAACAATAATCAGGATGAACAGATATCCCCTCTGAGAGGTACCAAGCCTTAAAAGACTATTGGGCCTCAAACACGCACCTTACCTCAAAGTGGAACGTGTATGTATGATCCATTGCTAAGGAAGCAGGTAAAATGGTTGGCTCCTTGTACTGCACCAGTAATTAGTTTGCTCCTCCGGCTATCTCCTACCTTTACAAGAGTGAGATCAGGTCAAAAATGCTGTACTGTCGATAGAAAAGCATATGTAAGCAACTGTGGGTGACAAACTATTCTCCACCATCCAACCTCTCTCCCACAGGTGGGATGTGGCAAGTCACAGAAAATGCTTGGACAAACTACATTCGCTGGTCCCATCAGTTCAGACCTTCATGACAATGACACGGCATGCCAATTACAGAGTGAGAAGTAAGTTCCACTCTAACAACTTCTTCCTGCAAACCACTGCTCTTTGGAACCAACTCCCAAGAGGATGTTTCCCCAATCATTACAATCTTAAACTGTTCAAGGCTAGCGTTAACCATTATCTTCTACTCAAATTGCCACCTTACACTGAGTGCCGCCTAACGTAGCCCCTTACACTGAGTGCCGCCTAACGTAGCCCCTTACACTGAGTGCCGCCTAACGTAGCCCCTTACACTGAGTGCCGCCTAACGTAGCCCCTTACACCGAGTGCCTCCTGGACCTTGTAAAAGGGTGAACCTGAGTGTAAAAAAAAAAAAAAAAATGGATGGCAGTCAAAAGACTCTTCTGACATGACCATTAAAATATTTTTTTTTTCTCAGCAGATTGGACTGACTAAAACCCATATGCCCATTGCTGAAGAGGCTGTTCTTTTCCAAGTGCTTAATGACTTTTTTATTCATTATAGCCTCAAAAAACTTACTGATAATACTGAGAAGACTGATGCGTCTGTACTGGAAAGGGGAAGATCACACCCCCATGTTCTTGAAAACCAGGCATACTTTCCACAGACTTTGGGAGGATTTCTCCTTCAAGTTGAATAATTTTTCTAAGACTGGGGATAATTCCGGATTAATATTCTTAAGAACAACCACTGGAATTTTGTCTGGATCAGTGGCTTTCTTAGGGTCAAGGACATTGATTAGTCTAGAGACTTCTTGTGTTGGGATGGTAATATTACATATTACTAAGATTGTGCTCAGTGAGCTGTGGGAACTTTATGCTGGTGGTTTGCTGCCAGTAAGACTTGATTATTCTAATATCTTTCCACAAGTATGTCAAGGTTGCTGAGCAGCTCTAAGAGATCTTTGTGACCTACTTTGTTGAACACCTTTGCATAGTTTATAAAACACAGGTAGACATCCATCTGCATTTGTGTTGCTCTTTCTGATAACATTTTGAGTATAAATATTGCATTCCTTGTTCCAGTGTTTTGAAGAACCCACACTGTTCTTGTCCTATCTCTAGCCTGATTCTGCTGCACGCTCTATTCATCCAAATTCAGAATTTTGTTATATGACTCCTTAAGCTGATTGTTCGGCGGAATTTACATTTATTGGCACCTAGTTTCTGTCCTGTTAGTTCCCTTATTTTTTATGCATATCTTCTTTATCCATGATACTCATTCTATTTCTGCACTTTTTATAGTTGGGCTATTCTTTTTTAGCCTACCTGCATTTGTTCCTTATTTTATTGTGTAGTTTTCTGTATTCCATTCTCTGTTTTAGCATTATTTTTTGTCTTCTTTGCATCATGTCGAGAATCTCATCTGTGATCAATTCATTTTTCTTCAGTATCTATATTTCTGAGATGAGGTATTATGTACACTATTTACATTATTCGGACTATTGTCCTCATCTTTGTCGCCATATTTATTACAATGTTTCGGCCGTTATACACTCCGGCCTTCTTCTGGTGGTTCGAATGTTGAATTGAACCCTTTATCTTGCTCACTGGGGTAGACTGTTCTAGTTCCACGTGTCATGTCTAATGAAAGTCAGTTATCAGTTATCTCCTGTTAATTCCCCTCACCAAGTTCTCATGGCACAGTGGATAAAGGCATTAGTTAGATCCAGTGACAGGAACCAAAGAGTGTGAGTTCAATACCTGGTTAAGGCAGTGGAGATCTTGGAGACGGGAATTAATAGGAGATAACTGATAACTGACATCTGTTAGACTGTTCTAGTTCCACGTGCCATGTCTATCTCATTTTTTCTTCTTCATTCATTCTCCTTTGGGATGATGTCATTTACTGATGTCACTAAATCTTCTCTTAGTGTGTCCCATTTTGAGTTTCCATTTTGTCCCTCATATCTTTTCACACAGTCCATATATTTTTCCTTCAGGTTTGAGTCATTCAGGAATCTGTTTTATTGCAATTTGGGTGGTCACTTCCACAGTCAGCACTTGAATAAGTTTTGCGGGGAGCAATTGCATTCCGGAATCTTTGGTTAATAGTTATGTAGTCAATTTGCTTTTTAGTTTCTCCTGCTGGGCTTTTCTATGTCCATAATCGTCTTGGATGTTCTTGCAACCAGGTGTTGACTATTACCATGTTAATTGGCCAGGCACCATTGGACCTATTTTTTCCAAGTTCGTTGCAGGTTCCTAGTACAAATTTACCAGCTATCACCCCTTCCCTCTCTTTGCCTTCTATGGCATTCAGGTCTCCCATGATAATTAAAACTTGTGATTTACACTGAGACTTGGTGTTGTCTAGTATGAAATATTTTGTTAATTTTCAAGAGAAATCCTGACTAGTTACTTCTGAAGTTTTCTTTGAACAGTCAGGTATGAATTTAATTGGAAATAAACAATGTTGTTATTAATAAGAAGAGTTGAAATTAATGCATGCAAGGTTTCACAGTTCTAGCATCCCTCCTTCATAGTCAGCCTATGAACTTTTCAGACCCACCCTCATACATCTTCTCCCAGGTTCTCCTCTCTCTCATAATGCACCAGGACATTTACATGTGAACTCTTGAACCTTCAACCTCCACTATCTTTCTGTGTGTGTGTGTGTGTGTGTGTGTGATATAAAAATATATTTTGTATATACTAACACCCTATGAATTCTTTTAATTCTAACACACAAGCCTCAAATGTAAAATAATCTCCTCCACCCAGTATAAAGACACACACTTGTAAATGTACTTTAATGAAATGCAAAATATTTTGTACAATATTTTACCTACAAATTACCTTTTTATGAGTCCATGATCTGTACTCTCTTTCACACAATACATATTCTTTATTTGTTTACTGTCAATCAAAAAAAATTACAGAACATGCATTTCCCAAGTTGCGATTAAACCAGGTCTTATTTCATGAAGATATATGGCACCATTTTACCCATTCTTTGTTTTTATTATTAAATTTTGCTTTCTAAATACAAAACAGAACAAGTTTCAGTTCAGAGTCAGGGGAAAAACAAAACATTTATCATCATTTTGTCATTACTCTTCACCAATGACAAATAATAGCTTGTTTCTCAAGCTAAAACAAAAAAAAAATATTAAAAAAATTTAGTAAGAATTTAGCAAGGACATGTCTCCATATTGTATTTCCATTTACTTCTCTCTGATTTTTGCATGATAAAATAAATGACATTTCCAGGCCAACCAGTAATGTAAAGAGAATGGTAAATATAGCTCTTATTTGGGCACGTTCACAAAGGTTTATATTTAAAAAAAAAAAAGGAAAAAAAATACAAATGGAGAAAAACTCAAACTGAAAAGATATAGCCACAAATAGATTCCTTCAAAGATTTATTCAAATCTCTGTGTTTCTAAATTGCACGAATAGAAAAGCACATTGTGTGTCTTTATATATAATACTACAGAAATAGTTACAGATGCTGATATTTTCATCAAATGGAAAAATAAATTTGAGAGCATCAATTAGCTGCAAGAAAATAACTATTTCTTTCTTTCCTAAGTATATTTTCCTTGATGAGACCGGCTAGTCATTGTTTTATTCAATACAAATATTCTTAAGATAAACAAAAATCTCAAAGGCCAATAAATTAAAACTGAAAGCAGATACTGAAAGAAAATATGAAAAGTAAAACTGATTAAAATATAAAGTTTATTTTGATTGTTTGGAAATGTAAGCTTCTGTTGTTATCATTTGTTATTTGAAATTGTTTGTGCAAAACCATATTTGGTTTGAAAAAAAAAAAAAAATTGCATTGTCTTTTGGAAATCTACAGGGACAAATTACATTAATATTACATATGTAACAACTATTACAGGAAAGAGTTTGTATAATGATAACGTACTAGGCCTGCCCCATAAAAGCTGTTACTATTATAGATTTTATTGATTCACTTTCTGAGTTATCAACCCTTTGCAGGTTATTTAAAGCAAGAAATTTTTTGTTTTAGATTCTAAGATTTTTTTTTCTTTTTTGGAGATAATTATGATTTTGTGATACAAGTATTACTAATTAACCCATAGCTGGGGAGAAGAGGTGGATTCCTACCTTTCCCAAGGGTATTTGTGCATAAGTGAATATATAAAAAAAAAAAACAAAAAAAAACTAGTCTTGGAAGTTGGCTCTCCAATTAATAATTCTAAGCCATTATCATTTACACTCCCCACTTATTCAATTTCACCTGGTATTCCCAAGTAGTCACCCATCTAGGTACTGAGCAAGCTTGAAATTGCTTAACTTTGGTGATCATGAGGGAACTTTATTTTGTTTTTGGTGATCATGTGGGAATTTTATTGATTCATTTTCTATGGCTTACCAACTCTTTGCAGGTTATTTAAAGCCAGAATTTTTTTTTTTTAGATAATAATGGTTTAGTGATACAAGTATTACAAATTAGCACATAGCTGTGGGAGAAGAGCTGGATTCTTAACTTTTCCAGGGGTATTTGCGTATAAGTGAATGTAACAAAATCAAGAGAGTTTGTATATAAATAAATACAATGGACCCAAAGAGTATTGGAACGGTTCTCCAGTTGCTAATTCTGAGCCAACATCCATTACACTACCTGCATGTCCAAGCTTAAAGTATCTGGTATTAGCAAGTGGTTTAGGTACTGACCATGCTCAACATTGCTTAACTGATCATGCAGCAGCCAATGTTTCAGCATGATGAGGCCGTAAACCTTAAAAGCTGTTGTATTTTGTGGATTAAAATTAATATGCAAATCTAACAACTATTACAGAACAAAAGATTTTATAATAATATATTATAGAATCTTTTGTACTACCAGTCAGTTATGTGCCATGTGTGATACACACTTAGGCGATAATGTATCTTTTGATACATGACTGACGAGGCAGATTTTTTTCTCGCAGTAGGTTGCCATTTTTTTCTGTGGTAGACCAGTTGCAATCCAAGACTATAGAACCTGATCTGTCCTGCTATTTACCCATAGCTGAGAGGAGAAGAAGAGGATCCATACCTTTCCCAAAAGTATTAGCATGTAAGTGAAATGTAATGGATTTGACTGGAATTCAAACTCGGCTCTCAAATTCCTCAATCTGAGCTGCTATCCATTACTCCACTGCATTGCACCTCCACTACTACCACTGTTCCATAAAAGCTTTTAAATTTAGTTTATGATATGTAACAACTATTATATACTTTTCTTTGTTGCCAAACAATGTCTTGGATTTTATTTACTACCATTCTGTGGCAAACATTTTTCCAGTATTTAATGTTTTTGGTTAACATGTTACCCTCAGATCCATTATGTCTTCAGAACTAAAAGAATACTGCTATTTAAGTAAGCACAAACAAATGAATTATACAAAGTTTCTGCTGGACAGAAAGTGCCACGCAGACAGTTTTCTGTTGTTATTAAAACTAATCCACTCCATAATTATATTATGTCAAATTTTATTATGCAAGTCTATGTTTACAAAATAAAATTGGTATTCATTTTTTTTATCTAAAAACATTGAATTTCATTATATACTGTGAGAAAATTCTTTGACATTTCAGATGTTTTCTATATATAATGGCCAGCTACTTTCAATTTCCAAGCATACCAGTCTGCTCGGGTCGCTAGCCAATCCCTGTTGCCTGCTCAGGCACATACATATTTATTCAACACCCACAGAGTACACCTTTTGTTTATACTGCAACTATGCTAAGTGGACTTTAGTTACAGTTTATATGAGAGAGTGCATAACCTGTTATGATCAGCAGTTTGAACAATGGCAGTATGCTTAAACCTTTGCTCACAATGAATTACTACCTAATTTAACTCACAACGATTGGATCAACATGCGATATTATTTTCAGTTCCAAGTGATCCTTCTAGACTAGCAGCCAGCCAAGGCTAGAAAGTCCAGTCTACCCTGCTATGTAACCCATGACTGTGGTAAAAAAAAAAAAAAAAAAGGAAAGAATTCCTACCCGAGTTCAAAATTCAATTCAACAGACTAGAATGGAGTTTTAATTGAGCTCACCGATTCTATTTGCTATACCAATAACAGTTCCGCTAACCATAGATTCTCTGATGAGATTCTGGCTGGATTAGGTAGATATCTATTAGCATATCCCCTTAAATGGAACTTATACAATTCTGAGTTTAAGTAGACATTTGATGGGCATACAGAACAAGTAAAAACAGTTGCTTCTGTCCAGTTAACACTTCCCCTTTAGAGACCTTAGATACCAGGGATTAAGTCTAGATTCCACCAGATGAAGATATACAATCTGGCAGATGATCCTTTGAACCCCACTTAGGTTTCAGCATGACTAAGTATTCCTTTATTATGTATGCTTAATGTATAATCCAAAATATATACTTCTAGATAAAATTTTGGGTAGAAAAATTCCATCTGGTAGAGTGGTTTGGTTTGTTTCTTTAATGGCATATCAATTTCTCACTGGTCATTTAATGCCATAATTTTTATAATGCATTTTTTATATTTTCATATTTTGACCCAAGGTTAAGGGGTTCTCTATTTGCCCATAACTAGGATCATAGCAGGTGTTAACAGGTCAGGGTTGACCTGGGAACAACAACAATTAAGAAGTGGTCCTCATTACCTTCCAGTAAGAGGCCTTGCTGCTGGATGTAGTTTATCATCATACCCAGTACAAATTTGATAAAGTGTTTTGGGAAATAAATTGACAGAGTTTGTCATGTCCATAAAGAAATACACAATAAAAAAATTAATTATATACTGTCACTGTGGCATGTCGATAAAAAGAAAGAATTATAGTGACAAAAATAATTATAATAAAACAATTATAACAATCATAATTATCATTAATTCACTCTTTCTAAACCAATAAGAATCAACCCCACATTTCTCCTCGGAACACACATGCACAAGTCAGCAACATGTGAATCAACAAAAATGTCAGCTCCTTTCCCTTTTTCAGGCCATAATAGTAACATTTCTCTCTTCGTATTCAATAAAAATTTGAGGTGAGAAAACTCTAGACACTTCTTCCATTTTCCACCTAAATTATCTGGGCACTCATTACACATATCTATAAACATACAAGAAAGATTACTTATTCTTTATTTTATTCTGTTAGGTTCTGATCCATATTTGATCTACATTTGACCCCAAACTCACAATTTTACTCAGTATTACTGCCTCTCATGTCTCCATTACTCCATTGTGTGTGTATGTATATATATATATATATATATATATAAATGTAAGCGGATTTACAATTATTTACTCAGAATTATAACTCCCCTACAAGTTAAAAAGGGTTTTTAAATTTATCTTAATTTTTGACATGATCAAACTTCTCTCTCCATTTTCACTATACAAAATTATATTTGACAAATAGTTCAATAAATATGCTATGTTCTTTTCTCTCTTTTTTATTGTCAATATTTTTATGAATAAATTTTTTTTTCATTGGCTGTAAATTGTTAATTTTCATTTTTTTTTTTTTTTTTTGTCCGAGGATGTCAATGGTGCCAGGAATTAACCATAGTCACCTCCAGTAAGAGAATTACTTCCTGGGAGGATGGTATCCTGGGGAATGGGTACATTATATTACATTTTAACCCCAAATGAACCAGGTAAGTATTCATTACATACATCCTTTTCATTAATAAGAGAAAAACATCCTTCCAAATAAAATGCTGAGTAGAAAAACTTATCTGCTAAGCTATTTAGGGAGATAATTCAGTTGACCAAAGTGAAATGGTTATAGTTAACACTCTTAAAAGTTTTCTTAATGGCTTGGCTTATGGCTATATCATATTGTAACACCTTTTCCCATACAATCACTGAAGCTAAGCAAAATTGAGCTTGGTTGATACCCTGATGGCTGACTGTTTGGAAACACCAGGTGCTGTAAGCTTGGATGTGTGAGTAGTGTAATGGATAATGGCTTGGAATTGTTTTTCAGCAAGACGAGTTCCAATTTCTGTTGGGTTGTTATGTTTACTTATGTGTAAATACCTTTCAGAAAGGTATGAAATGGTTTCTTTTCCCACCCAGTTTTGGGTTAATTGGTAAGACTTGTGATGTAATGAATATGCATACACCTGGATTCCCCCTCACAATAATATGATTGGCTGGTGTCAGCCATAAATACAGACTGAAGTGGAGGTACAGGGACGATGCCTATTGCCTACCATTACGACGAGGACCAGTCCATTACGGTTACCTGCTAGATTGTCCTACTCGGTTACAATAGTCAACAACCACTTTGCTACTTCAAACAAATATATCCTTTTCCGGGATATATCAACTTGTATCACTGAATCATTATTATCTATAAAATAAAAAATTCTTATCATCTCAGAATTTATTTTTTGGCTTTAAATAACCAACAATAAACCATAAGAAATGGATAAACCGAATCAAATTAATGGTTGATTATCACGAACACACTATTAATTTGCACTGTACAAAATAATTGTTGCAATGTTTTTAACAAACTATGTATACACAAGGTTTTGACAAAAGAAAAAAATATTAAAACAACACATGAAGTATAATTGTTTTTGGAAAGAGAGTTTTTGGTTTATTTTTGGTCATTTTGTTTCTGACAACTACTTAGCTAGTTATCTTATATTTGGCAAATAGTTTAATCAAGCTGTAATATTTATTTTCCCTTCTATTATCAATTTTTCTGGCCAATATATATTGTTTTGTTTTTTTTTGTAAATGGCTTCATTTTTTTTTAAAACATTTTTCCCCACTATTGGCAAGAGTAAATACTTTTTTAAATTTAATTTTTTTTTCTATAATATATTCTCTTCAGTCTGCCAAGTTTTCATTTCAGTGTATTTGTATGCTAATGGTTTATTGCTTGCCAATGATTTTATAAAGGGCACAGCACTTTCATCTGTTATTCCATGCTGTGAATGAAGACAGGAACATCAAATAAATAAACAGAAATAATATACGCAAAATAAACACTAAATAAATTAAAAAGAAAAAAGCAAGTCAAAAAAAAAAAAAATATCATGAAATTCTCTGCTTCTCTTTCTTCCTCCCCATTAACATGTCCATCCAACGACCAAATATCAATACAGTAAACTACAGGAATCCACATGATTATTGAAAAAACACAGCCAAAAACTTTTATGAGTTGAGATGCCAAATGAAAAAGAAACAAAATCTTTCAAACAGTTTTTGTTTATCTAAGTAGCAATGAGAATTAAATAAGAGTCAGTATACAGGCCAAATTTGTTTTGTAACTTTTTTAGTCTTAAAGATTAACGATGTGACAAAACAACACACAGATTCAATATCTTTTATTGTAAACCTCAAAGGAGAATAAAAGGACATGAAGGGTGACTTGTCTAAGTACAACTCTCTATGTTTTAAAATGAGAGGTGTTATGCTGCAAATGCTGCACAGGTAGCAAGCAACTAACAAAACAATTGTTCATCCAACACCATGCCCAAAAGCCAGTCAAGATAAAGGACTACTGAAACTGATTGTTGTATGAAGATAAGAGGAGGAGGAGATGAGGGCAGATGATGAGGATATGCCAGATGACAGTTGACTAGACTTGAAGTGGTTGAGATTGTAATGATTAAGAAAACATCTTCTCAGGAGTTTGTTCTACAAGGCAATGGCTCTTGAGAAGAAGCTGTCAAAATGGAATACGAAAGAAATGAGGATAATTCAACCCTGTGTTCATGGCATGACTGGTACTACCTGTAAATGTCTGAACTGATGGCACAAAGGAATGTAGCTCATTTGAATATTTTCCATGGAAATTGCAATAGAGTAGTGAGAGATTTGCAACATTTTGTCTGGAGGGAAATTGGTTGTAGCCTGGAAATAATTTATCACCCACAGAGCTGCATATATGTTTTTGAAATCTTTCAAGTCTAGAAAGATAGGATTGTGTAGACATGATAGCAATATTCTGTTTTTTTTTTTTGTTTTTTTTTTTCTGATCTTACTCTTGTAATACTCATGGGTGGCAAAAGGAGTCAGTTACTTACTGGAACTGTATAAGAATCTAATCATTTAATACATTGGTGAATTTTATTCTAACCTGTACATGTTATATTTACTCTTTCCATGAAGCATCAAGATGGCCCTACAAAAATAAAAACAGTACTAAGAATTAGAGTCATAGACAAATTTGTTGAATGAGTTTGCAGGAGTCTGTTGTGGGGCAATTCTAGTAAAATTTTACTTATGTCCAAAAGAGACATGAGGGTCATGTGACAGCCCATGGATAGCCAGTTGGTGTTTAGCTCATGAAACAAATGCAAGAACTAGATCCTGCTTAGACCCCAAAATTGTCAGTTTCATGTGCATATACTATGGGCCCTAAATAAGAATTTTTTTTTCAATCCAATCATTTATAATCATACAAGTCAGAGTTTTTTTTTTTCCTTAGCATCATAAACCTAAATGGTCGTGTTATTGGACAAACACCTGGCTGATTTTTGGAGGCAATTTAATGTAAAAATGTACTTTTTTAAAATTTAAAGAAATGCACCTTATATGTTTTGAAATCTGCTCACTATTGAAAATGGTTCATTCATATATATATATATATATATATATATATATATATATATATATATATATATATATATATATATATATATATATATCTCCCCAGTTAAGATGAGAAAGAATAGAGTACAATTCCAACATTCATAACATTTAATTTAAAAGTGGACTCAATACAAAGTAGAGCAATATTATTCATTTTAGGATATTACATTGAAAACATGTCAAAATCACTACACAACTGCAATTGTGTTTTGATGCGTATCAACACATCTCATCAGGTGTGTGTATTTTACTGGCAAGTGAATGATTTATTTTATTTATTGAAATAAATTGTTCACTTTCCAGTAATTTACAATCACCTGATCAGATGCATTGAAACATAACTGCAATTGTGTAGCGATTTTGACATGTTTTTTGATGTAATATATATATATATATATATATATATATAAAATGAAAATCAATGACAATGTGAGAAAAATTTATAGTTTTATTGCTGTGTGTATATATGCTTTAAAATCAAAAAGTATTTCTTAATTGTAAGATTCAACTGATTATATTTCTTATTTATTATGTGAGTAAATATTTGAATTAATTGGAAATAATCAGTAATTATTCTGAAATATTGGGAGAATGTTCACTTTTTGTCCATGAGACCCAGGTTCAGATCGCACCATGGTTGGTTTTGAATTCATTGATGTTATTGGCCTGTGGAGATGATTCCAATGTGGGGAAACCTTTGAAAAGTTCCTGAAAACCATACCACAGATTGTCACATTGTGAATGAAATTAAGTAGACAGAATTGCTTATTGATGGTTGCACAAGCACAAAATCAGAAGTTATCATGATCAAGGGGTTGAGTATACTGGCTTTCAAACTGCTGATCACAACAGATGATATGCTCTCTCCCATTGAATTATAATTAAGACCCACTCAACATAGTTTAAACCACAGGTGTGTTTTCTCGGTGTTGAACAAACAGAAATGTGCCTGGGCTGGCATTTGAAACTGGGATTGGCTAACAGACACTCTTGAATACAAGTGGATATTATTATTATTGTTGTTGTGAAATAAGTTCCGTATGCAAGCTTTTGGATATTATATAAAAAATGAAAAACAGGACAAAATTAATCTGATCAGTGTTTGTTTCATCAAACATGTGAAAATAATCGTGCTAATGTAAATCTTGTCTAAAGAACAGTTTCTTGTACATTTGCTTATATACTGTGTCTATAACAAGATGGCTGAAGGTTTGGTCACACCATTATATCAAATGCACTATCTACAGGTTCTTGGTATCAAGGGACTATAAATATCTGCAGAACTAGTCATATTGAAGTGTCAGTGGGATTTCTATTCAGAGGTGTCCTAACAAGTGGAGCAATTGAGAGAAAACTCATAAATATTTCCAGAAGTTCCTGAGGTTGTTATAGTAGTAATTCTGAACAGAAATAGTTGGTCTGGAAAGAATTGGAAGAATATGGGAAAGAAAAAGAATTTTCTGGAAACAAAAGGACAAAGGGAAAAATTGCTTTGATGAAATAAAAATAGTGAATGACTAAAATTGTTATAGTGAGAAGCGTGGGTAATAGTGAATGATGAAAAGAAGGAAAAATAAGAAGGCAGGGGGGAAAAAGAAATGATGAAAAAAGGAAAAGGAAGAAGAGAGGGAAAAGGGAATAAAGAAGGGAGGGAAAAGAAATGATGAAAAAGGAAAAGGAAGAAGAGAGGAAAAGGGAATAAAGAAGGAGGGGGAAAAAGAAATGATGAAAAAGGAAAAGGAAGAAGAGAGGAAAAGGAATAAAGAAGGGAGGGGAAAAAGAAATGATGAAAAAGGAAAAGGAAGAAGAGAGGGAAAAGGGAATAAAGAAGGGAGGGAAAAGAAATGATGAAAAAAGGAAAAGGAAGAAGAGAGGAAAAAGGGAATAAAGAAGGGAGGGGAAAAAGAAATGATGAAAAAAGGAAAAGGAAGAAGAGAGGGAAAAGGGAATAAAGAAGGGAGGGGGGAAAAAGAAATGATGAAAAAAGGAAAAGGAAGAAAAGAGGGAAAAGGGAATAAAGAAGGGAAGGAAAAGAAATGATGAAAAAAGGAAAAAAAAGAAGAGAGGGAAAAGGGAATAAAGAATGGAGGGAAAAGAAATGATAAAAAAAGGAAAAGGAAGAAGAGAGGGAAAAGGGAATAAAGAAGGGAGGGAAAAGAAATGATGAAAAAAGGAAAAGGAAGAAGAGAGGAAAAAGGAATAAAGAAGGGAGGGAAAAGAAATGATGAAAAAAGAAAAGGAAGAAGAGAGGGAAAAGGGAATAAAGAAGGAGGGAAAAGAAATGATGAAAAAAGGAAAAGGAAGAAGAGAGGGAAAAGGGAATAAAGAAGGGAGGGAAAAGAAATGATGAAAAAAGGAAAAGGAAGAAGAGAGGGAAAAGGGAATAAAGAAGGGAGGGAAAAGAAATGATGAAAAAAGGAAAAGGAAGAAGAGAGGGAAAAGGGAATAAAGAAGGGAGGGGGAAAAAGAAATGATGAAAAAAGGAAAAGGAAGAAGAGAGGGAAAAGTTACAGATGATTGCAAAAACCATGGGAGGGCTTATATGCATATCACTTAACAAAGATTCAGTTCTAAGTGGGAAGGTAGGTAGGGATACTTTAGATGAGTCAAGGGTAAAGATATCCTGGAACCAATAATTCATTGGTGTCTGTTAATCTCCTTAGTTGGAAGAAGGGAATAGTTAATTAGAACTCAAGGTTCAAATCACAGCTAAGGCAGTTCGTATTCATGATAATATATTCCTCCTTGTTTTTAAAGTAAGTCAAACTAACTGTGACCAAAAATTTGCCATCATTCTGCTAAGAATCTATCAGCATGCAGTTTTTTGTTGGAATTGATTCTTCTCAGACAGATGACCTCCTTCTTTATGACTGTAGGTGATCATGGCTCTCCACAATTTCCTCTTTCTTGCAGTTCTAAATGTCTCTTTATTTCTAAACCCTGTTCCATCATCCATTTTCTCAAGTTTGTCAAGTATGTTATGCATTGTTTTCTTCTGTCCTTGCCTTCAATACGTCCTGTGAGTAACATTAACTTCCCAGTGGGGAAAAAACTGGCTGGTTACATTCAACACCTCTAAAACCAAACTAGTTATAATCCATCACCATCAAACAAACTCCAAACTACCACCACTACTTAAGTGGAATTCCTATATAGGATCCATCACTAAAGATACAGGTAAAATGATGAACTCCCTGTACTGCTACAGTAAGGACCTAACTTCTCACGCTAACCTCTACCTTTATAAGAGCCAGATCAGTTTGAGTACTTTTGCTATATTTGAGCAGGAGCTGCCCAGACCTTACTTTCCAGTCTTGATAGAGTTCAAGATGTCTCAAAGTCCTTGTGGAAAAAGAATTATTTTCCACACCCCAACCTCCCTCTCTCATAGGTGGGATGTGGCAACCCTCTCACTGTTTTATTGCGACAACCATGGAAAGTGCTCAAACTGCATTTTATGGTTTCACTAGTTCTGAACTTCACAGCTAGGACCGTCCATGCCAGTTACATAGTACCAAACCAGACATATTCTCTCCATATTCCATTGGCAAGAAGTCAGTTTCACTCAAACAGCTTCTTCTTGTGAACCGCTACCCTGTGGAACCAACTCCCAACAGGATGTTTCCCTGATCTGTACAATTTTTACTTGTTCAAGGCTTAGATTAACCATTATCTTCCACTCCGATTCGAACAAATGTTCTTCATAAGTAAACCTGTACTTCAAATGATCCTTGGCCTTGTAAAGAGTGAACTTCACTGTTACAAAATTAAAAAACAAAACAAAACAAACACCCCCCCCAAAAAAAACAAAACCAAAAAAAACCCCAAAACCAAAAAAACAAAAGAAAAAAAGAAAAAAACAAAAGAAAAAAAGAAAAAAACAAAAGAAAAAAAGAAAAAAACAAAAGAAAAAAAGAAAAAAACAAAAGAAAAAAAGAAAAAAACAAAAGAAAAAAAGAAAAAAACAAAAGAAAAAAAGAAAAAAACAAATAACAAAAAACAAATAACAAAAAAAAAAAAAAAAAAAAAAAAAAGAAAAAAAAAAAAAAAAAAAAAAAAAAACAAAAAACAAAAAACAAAAAAAAAAAAAAAAAAAAAAAATAAAAAACAAAAAACAAAAAAAAAAAAAAAAAACAAAAAACAAAAAACAAATAACAAAAAACAAATAACAAAAAACAAATAACAAAAAACAAATAACAAATAACAAAAAACAAAAAAAACAAAAAAAAAAAAACAGATTTTTGAAGTGACCCTTCTTCATTATGTGCCCCAGAAATTTCACTTTTCTTGATGTTATGTCTAAGTTTTCTTTTTGTTTCCATTTTTTCTAAAACATTGTTGCTCACATGTTCAGTACATGGTACCATTAGCATCACTTAAGTATTCTAGGATATTTTAGGAATTCATAAACTTGAAAATTCATTAAGTTGTTTTTTTTTTCTCATTCATTAGTAGCTTTATTGCCTTGCTTGGGGCAAAATGATTAAACAAAATATTGTGTCTGTAAGCATTCACTGTGTTTATTTGGTGATGCTTGTGATTCATCTTCATGAATTGGTGGGTATTATCTCAAGTTTTTCTTTTTCAAGTGTCAAGGCTTCATGGAAGCATGGTGCAGTAATGGATACCAGCTTGAATTGGGGAATCGGAACTGTGTTTGAATTCTAGTCAAGTTTGTTACAGCCTCTTACTTGCAACTACTGTTTATAAATGCATTAAGCCATCTTCCCATAGATATGGTTTAATAGCAGAACAGATTGGGTTCTATAGCTTTGGGTGGCAACCAGTCTAGGAAATTCAAAACCTCCAACTATGGTAAATAGTAGGGGCAGACTGGGCTCTTTAGCCTTGGGTGGCAACCAGTCTAGAGAAGAACTACTCTGAAATCACAAAGCTTATGTTGCTCTGGTGTTGCACATACTCTGCAGCTAACAAAAGGATTGTGGAGTTAACAATAATTCTATGATCCCAACTATGGTTGGACTTAATAGGCTTCATAAGGCAATTTGTTATGCTATATAATCTTTTACTTGTGAAAAGTACATAGGAATTTTTTTTCTTAAATTGAATGAAAGT
Source organism: Acanthosepion pharaonis (assembly GCA_903632075.3). Taxonomy (NCBI): domain Eukaryota; kingdom Metazoa; phylum Mollusca; class Cephalopoda; order Sepiida; family Sepiidae; genus Acanthosepion; species Acanthosepion pharaonis. The sequence continues at coordinate 1,151,549 of CAHIKZ030005574.1, read as the reverse complement.
TTATTAATGTTGAGTTCATTGTTTTTTATTGCTGGTATCAAATTGTTTTATATATATAACTTTTATAAAATGCTAAATATAAAATTCTCAATCAATAATAGTATATAAATGTCTTTTCTTTCGGTTTGACATGCTGAAGATATTTTTAAATATTTCCATTTTTTTTTTTTTTAAATCATCCAATATGTTTTTTAATATGAAAAACTAAAGAAAAATATCTGAGATATCCTCATACATCTGGATGTCTTCAGAGCTTTCACTTCTCATTTTCAAGGTTATGAATTCCTAAAAGATCCTAGAATGCTAAAGGGAGGCTGTAAAGTTTTCCAACTTGCCCATGGGTGACCTAGAATAGTATATGTTAACGTAATACAATATTTCACATTGAAATATTCTTCCAAGAAAAAAATTTTGTAAATGAAGAAACTTAAAAGAAAAAAAATGAAAACTGAAATGAAATTTTATAAAAGTTTTATTTCTAAAACTGGTTAAAAAAAATACATTAAAGAAATGAATTTTATTTCAATAGCATCATAATTCTAAAAGGTATAAATTTCTTCCTGTGCACTGAATATCAGGTAAAAACAGTTTTAGTAACTGGAAATAAATCAAGATGGATATACATCAATATTTTGTGTATATAAGTGCATGTATTTTATTTATATATATATATATATATATATATAATGTTGCTTTGCCTCTGATTTTGTGTAATCTAAGTTAAAATGTAATATGTATTGCTGAACTATTATCTTAATATATACAAAACACAATATGATATAATATATTTATATGTTACACAAATGGTTATCACAAAGTAGTAATGAAACATTTCATTATTATGTTAACATTAGGTATTTTCTTCTGATATTATTGGAACTGCACATGCCACAATTAGAACAAAATGAAAAGATTAAAACCATCTTGAATAATTTTGATTATTTCTTTTTTATATTGTAATTCCATCCTAAGTTCATTTTCACACTAATGGCCTTGGGAAAGGTATGAATCTTTCTCTTCTCCCTTCACCCACTTAAGTAGCAGTTTAGAATGGGTTCTCACTTTTCAGCAGTAGCCAGTCTAAAAGAATGAAAACATTGAATTCTAAAGTATACAGAAGACAATGGGAAATTACTCCACTAAATTTACCAAGAATGTATGGCAATCCACATCAAAAGTATAAGCACTCTCTGGAGAATCATGATCACCGAAATGCTGAAAATGGACTTGACATTTATAAAAATGCAAAAAAAAAAAAAAAAAAAAAAAAATGTTTTATTTTGACTTTTGTGTCATTTTTGGTTCAAATCCATTTTAACATTCAAGAGAAGAATTTAGAATAAAAAAATAGCACCGGATAAAATGATAAAAAAAAAAAAACATGTAAAGAATAATTTTTTTGTCTATTTAAAATTTTTACACCAGGTAAATTAAGTTTTGTTTCTGTTAAATGATGAAACTGTCAGAAATAAACAAAAATAGTTACTCTGCACAAAATGCTTCTCATAAAACAAAAATTTGTCTTTAAAAAAGATTTTGATCAGCTGATTCTGATTGGCTCTCGAATACCTGGCCATGTGATCTATATAAAGTGCAATGGGGAAATAGTCGCCATTTTATATTTTTAATTTTGTGCATGCATTTTGATTGTTTTTGATTTTATTGACAGCACAGTATAGTAGGGTCAGTTGGGTACCATCTGTGAGAAAATGAGCACGATGACACAATTCACTCTAGCAAAAATTTGGTAATACATGCTGTACTGCTTGGCATTCATGCCGAAAACTCCAATACAAACATTTCAGAGTATTTTGGGTATAAATTTGAGGACAGTGGAGAGGATGCTATGTCCCCAAAAGATGTACTGAAAGTGATGAAAACCAAATATCCAGTCAACACCATGGTGTTCATAATGATGAATAGTTATGGTGACATTATACCTCCATCCATCTTTCCACAGCGTCTTAAAACTGTGGCCTACATCAAATGTCTTGAGGAGATAGAGCACCATCTGTGAGAAAAAAGAAGAATATTATGATGCAATTCACTCTGCCAGACATTTGGCAATGGTATGCTGTACTGATTGAAGTTTATATTAGAAGCTCTAATATGAACATTTCAGAGTGTACGGGTGTCAATCTGAGGATAATGCAGAGGATTCAGAAAGAATAAAAATAGTCTAATGGCAATTATAAAGATGTTTGGAGTGATCACTAATAATGTCAATGTTATGCTTCCATTCATCTTCCTACAGGACTTCAGACTCAACATAGAGGCCCACATCAAATTCATTGATTAGGTTATACTGCCCTCTGTCAATAAAGTGGCTACTGGAAGATCCTGTGTCTAGCAACTGGACTATGCCACACTAGCAGAAGAATCCAATCATGGATGTCAAACAATTTCTGCAAGCACTGAAGGCAAGGATTATCACAGCATTCATCAACTTAAACAAGAAGACTGTCTAGAGGTGTTGTGTTCTGTGTCATCTTGGGGTCTCCATAATCTTAATAAAAATGTTATCAGCAAAATTGTCATTTACTTTTGGTATTTATTTTATTTACCCTAGCAGCTTTGATTCAAAGAGGCAGTAGCTGGATTGACATGACAGGAACACATGTTGTACATTGGCTCTATGGGTGGTAATCGCCAGTTGAAAACCTGGGTATGGGAAGTATGTTGACATATCAGACTTCTAGAGACCCTCTGTTGAATTCATGCGGTTTTGGACTTATATTCAAAACCCAGACAAAGCCAATCCATCACTGTCAGAATGCCCTGCTCACGAGTCACACTGGCCATTTGTATTCTGTAATAGTTGCAGGAGATTCTGAAGTCATCTGGAGGCTGTGATTGAAGGCAATGGCAATTTTATTGAATAAATTTACTCTTTAGTATTTCAAGACATTTTTGGGTAACATTAAGATGTCAGTGTTATTTTCCTTTTTGTGTAATTTCAATGACAATTTATCCATCGCACTGTGTGTGAGTGAGAGTGAGAGAGAGAGAGTCTGATGTAATTATGTTTGATCAAGAACACAGTTTTTTAAGGGGTATTTGAACTCATAAATAATGTTTGTTCTTTGTTGTTTTGATTTTGATGGTGTGTTGCTATTTTTGAAGATAAGGTTATCTGTTTTAAATTATTTGTAATAGATAATTTCATTTTTTTTTGTTTGGGTCAACTGGGGGGTAGTGTATTTCTTTATGACCAAACTCATAAATTATTACATTGGTCACACTACAACATGCTATCCAGATGGCTCACATTACACCTATTCAACCACAGCTCCATTAATACTCATTTAAACACACTCACAAACCCACCAGAGCCCATCCAAAAACATACTAGTAGAAAATACAAACATAATAACATCATCCACATGTAAAAAAAGATTAAAAATAATGGAAGCCTTAACAATAAAAAAGAAAAAAGCCAACACTCCATATTAACTATGAACACATTCACAATATGCTGACTGTATTCATAAAATAAAACATCCCTATAACTCTAGATACATACACATAACCCATATTTTCAGTGAATATAAATAAATAAAATTGATAATGGCTAAAAGTATAGCCCAAAATTACAGGAGATTTGGACAGTTTCTACACACTGTCCAGAAAAGAAAACACTTGTTCAAACACAAGAAAAACTAAAGAAAAAGCTTAATCACAGTACCTTGTCTTTAATGAAACATATATAAAAGTGAGATTGCTACCTAAATAGACAATAAAGATCTCCAGGCAGTTATTGTTTCAGACATTATAACAGTATTTAAATTGTGATGATTGTGAAATATTATTTTAAATTGACCATAGTTCACAAAATTTCTTAAGGTATTTTAAGGTTAGTAACACATCCTTTAAAATAGATTCCAGGAGATGGTGACCATCAGTTGTGGACTCTAATGTATTAAAAGCCAAAACATTTTTTTTTTCTGAAGAATAAGGATCACCAAAAGTTACAACATATAAGTTATTGCATGATCACCTGAAAATTGCATTCAAGCATGAAATCAGGCTGGTGCAACTCAGTCTTGATATCAATGACTACTTTTATATTCCATAAGCTTTCAAAAATATTATTCTATACTATTGGTTCTAGCATTTGGAGTAAAGCTATGAAAAACTGAAAAGGATTTTGATACACTAATATTAACCAAGTAAAAGGCTAGTAAAAATTACCCAGTCACTTGCAGTTGCCTTTAAGATGAGCCTGCTGCAATCACTCCATGGTATGTATTGTTAATAGCTCTTCATCAATGGATATGCAACTTATGAAATAAATATTTACATTTCAGCCAAAAAGAAAAAAAGCCACAGTGAGGAAATAATTTTAATTAATAAATTTTATGGCATGAGATATTATACTAATTGGGAAAAGTAGCTTTAAAGTTGTAAACATTCAGTAAATCTTTCTATTGGTCACCATTATGCACAAAAAAATATCTTGTTTTGGAGTAACCCCTATCTTTTTTTTTTAATTCATTTATAGATTCCTTATATTTAAGTGAGTGGCATTTGATAAAGAAGCAAAGAAATATAAAATTTTTAATATTTTTTTTTTTTGTATTCTAGCCAGTAAAGAAATTCAAAAATTCCTTTTGTTTTGATACAATGAACAGTTTTAATTTAAAGGTCAGTCTTTTGTTGATTTCCATTGTTTTGTCTGTAAGTTCCGAGATGACACATTATCATTATTCTATGACTCATTCAAACTAATATCTTTGTCTTTTTTCATGATGGAAACTTCTAGAATTTCCCAGTATGAACTTTCATAACTAATAAATAAATAGGATACCCAGATAAGTAATTTATGGAAAAATATTCGCATTAATTTCCTTCTTAAAATGAATTTTATTCTTGAACATTAAGAATTAAAACAAGAACTAATATAAGAGCAATTTCCTATAGAAAGCAATTTCAGTGAAATGCTTATCAAAAGCCATGTGCCAGATAGATGAAAAAATGGCAACTATCTCTTCAGGACATAGGCAATAATGGTTGCCTGCATAATCCTTTCCTTTATTGTCCCAGAATTGCTTTGAAATCTTTGTAAAATAAACAGTGGAGCAGTTTTCCTGTTTTCCCCACAGTTTAAAGTCAAAGTTGTCCCTTTCCGAGAGTGGGTCCCACCCAAATCTGTTCACTCTGCTATTTAACCCAAAGATTGGAGGGAGAATGGATAGATTAAAGCAGTTCCCAAGGGAATTAGTGTGAAAGTGAATGCAACTAAGCTAGAAATTGAAATCTGCTCACCAAGTCCACTTTGAGTTTTGAACACTGTTACATTGCATATTCCCCATTTGCCAATATGTTAGGAATTTTGCAATTGTATATTATCATTGATCGCACATTTTTACCAAAAAAAAAAAAAAGAACTATATTGTTTCACTTAAGAATCCTCTCTGTAAATCAGTAAATGCAAAATAAAGATAACACAAAGCAAAATAAATAAAAGTCAATGTATCAGCAGCCTGGTGTAATGATTTACTAATGAGATGTTCACTTTCTGGTGTTGAGTAATGTTTCCTGTTGTATAACAACAGAATATCTCAATTGGAGATCAAGTTGTGCAACCAATTAATGTGAGAGATCCCATTGTGTTTTATATTATAGAATCGAGGAACAATTCAAGATGCAAGATCTCAATTGGGGATGTCACAATCAAGCAAGCACAGAAATTTAAATATCTGTGAAGTATTTTAACTGACAACAGAAAATCTGATACTGAAATCTGAAAGTGCTTGGAGCAGCAAAAGGTTCTCCAGAATTCAAAGTCTTTAAAATAAAGGAATATTTCATTAGAAACAAGAAAAAAAGTTCTGAATTGCTAATACTATCAGTCTTCCTATATGGCAGTGAATTCTGGACAATTTCCTCACAAAGAAGGAGACCAGGCAAAAGGAGTTTGGTTCTACAAAAGAATGCTGAGAATACCATAGACAAACTATGTGAGCAACAAGGAAGTTTTCAAGAAAATGCAAACAAAAAGAGCACTTATATTTACAAATGTTTAGTAAGAGGAAGTTGAAATTTTGGCTTAATGAGAGAAGGGAACTCAAAGAATTTGATACTCAGTCACTGAAGGCAAAAACAAGGACCTGATGAGCTTGTGTAAATTGATGGCAGAACTAGGACTGGGAGGAACATTAAGAGGACTGACATTGCTTAGAGCTACCAATGATAGGAAGTTGTGGAGAGTCATGATCACCTATTTTCTGAATAGACATGGCATAAAAAAGATGATTTTTCTAAGCAGAAGTAAATGAATTACTGACATATTAGACAAATAGCTCATAGATTGTGGAATAAGACAGAATATTAAAAATGTGTCACGCTCAAAAGCTGCTGACAGAAGCTCAGTATATGCAGGGTGCGATGGATAAATTGTCATCTAAATTACACAAAAATCAAAGAGGTTGCAGTTTGGGGAGTTAGTCTGAGGCTCTCACCAACATAGTCAGGAGTTCTTTTCTCATCAGAATAATCAGAGTGTGTTTTCCAAGCTACCTTACCTTTGTAATCACCATTAGACTCATATGACTCTTTTTGAATCCTCTGCACTTTCCTCAGATTGACACACAAACACTCTGAAATGTTTGTATTGGAGCTTCTGGTGTGAATGCCAACCAGTACAGCATGACGTTTCCATGGAGTGAATTTCATCATGGTGCTCTCTTTCTCACAGATGGTGCCCAACTGACCCTACTATACTGTGCAGACCCTACTGTTACTATGCAACAAAATCATAAACAATGTATATGCGTAAAATTGAAAATATAAAATGGCGACAATTTATCCATCGCACTCTGTATATTTTTTTTTTTTCCTTACTGTAGAAATGTGAGAGAGGAAAGCAGCATATAACCTACCTAACGAGCTTCTGTAATTTTTTGGCAGGACAGGGATGAGGAGAGAGAGAGAGAGCAAATAGAAAAACTTCACTGAGACACATTGGGCAGGAAGTTGTGGATAACCATGTCCATCCATGTACTGAAGGGACACAACACATAGAAGCAATGTGACTTAAATTTGGTCTTGATTAATCGGAATATCTCAAACAGCTGTCCAAGATAGAATTCTAACAGAGTTTTCCCTAGATTTGCTGACTTTAATCACAGACGTACAATACTGTCAACAGGAAATGAAGACAAAAAGAAACCCATTATTTTTTTATCATTTGCTTTCCTTTATCTAAAAAAGAGGAAGAAAATTAATTGCTTTAAATGCTGTTAAAATCTGGTGTTCAAGCAAGCAGCAAGCAATCTCTCAACAATCGATTTACCAATTGCATGTAATTTGCTTGACAAAGAAACCATGTTATGGGCCGAATATAAACCTTAAATATTTCTTCTTGATTTCATTCCCATGAGAAAAATAGATTACTTCCTAATTTTTATCTTGCTAACGATCAGCAATGGATTCCTTAAATATCTCATTAAAATTTCCTTCTTCTCATAGTGGCAAGATGAAAAATACTTTAGGGAATTTTTCTAAAGAACTAATGGTTTTATTATTTATTAACCTGACAGATTTTTAGCAATTTCAACGTTATTTTTAGTGGATACCATAATTGAGTAAATGCTCTGTTTATTTATTAAATGTTCTATTTATTTATTTTTGTCTACTGGCCTGAATATTCAAGAAATCTTATTGAGGAAAAATATGTGCTCTCTGGCATGAAGGGTCAGAGAGAAATTGTTGTTAGATCCGACATACCTAACTTGTAATTCTTTCAAAATTCAATGCTATATCAATTTTACAACCTTTATACATTGTATTTTTTTTTTTAATATAAAAGTAAAGTATGTGAATATCTAAGAAGTTTATTATTTAACAAAGAATGGAAATTTCAGAACCAAAATCCAAAGGCACATTGGAATTTCAAAAGATGCTTTCCAAAAGCTAAGAAAAATATTTAGAAACAGGAAAATTTAATTAGAAACTGTGGGAAGTAGCACAACAACTAAACTCAGAGTAGTAGGTAGGAACAAAGAACCGTGAGGAGGGTAACAAAAAAAAAAAAAAGACCCTGGTGTCACACGTCCAACCTTCTCACGAGCCAAAAGCCTGCTGATCCGAAACAGCAAAATGCACCTGCTTTATACAGCCGAGGACCGACCACAATTTGCATGCGAATGATGAGACAACGAGATTTTGCGTTAACTAACTGAGACCGCCTGGCATAAAATATGGGCGCCGCCATTTTGGTTCCTTTTACCGCTGGAGAACTGGAGTTTTGCACACCGCACAGATTCGCAGGCGTTTCCGAGGTAGGCCATTTTCACAATTTTCCCCACAGAAACAAAGAAAAAAGTTTTACATCATAGAAATACTTCAGGCAACTGAACACACACACATATATATATATATATATATATATATAATCAGGTAAGTACATATAACAAATTACATGCCCAATTCTGCAAGTGTCTTGTAGACAGGAGGGGATATTCATTTCTTCTTCTTTTTTTTTTTTTTAAAAATCAGTGGATCTTTTTTGCTCCCCCACCACCAAATTTATTCAGATGATCCAGTTTATAAATTTTGCCCTTTCTACTCCAGTAAATACTTTTTCCATCTACCACACCACTTATTAATCCCACATCCTGTTTATTTCAGAAGTAAAGAAAAAACAAAATTAGCTCAAAGAAAAACTAATACAAGATTTATATTGCTATCTATAGGATATGTCATCCGTTGGTAACAATAAACATATTTAATCTTAGTTATTTTCAACAACTGACTACTACATCTGCTGCTGTTTTTGTTGTTGCTACTAATATTGTGTATAAAGGAGAAACAAATATAATATCAAAGACATACAAGACAGTAATTAATAATAAGCATATTTAATTTTAGATAACTTGTAACTATTACATTTATTACTCATACTCGGTGTAAAGAAGCATAAAATGTAAGGGGAAATACAAGTAAAAAATTACTTTTTAGAAAGCCCATCTTTAGAAATCTTTGTATATTTTTTATCTTTTTGCTAATTATACATATATTTGTAAAAGTGAAAAAAAGAATTTTTAAGACATGGAACAGAGTTTCTCTGAATAGGAAAACCCTGAAAGAAAGCCGAAAGGAAGTATTGAATCCCAAATTTGTTTGATTGCCTGTCCTTACTGCCATCCACTCAATACAACATGTAAATGGCTCACAGCACTGCCACTGGCAATAAAAGTCCCAAAGGAGGTGTACTGTGACCGGAGAGTAACCTTAGGCCATTATCCTTTCTACATTTAGCAACTTGGAACTGTAGAAATTCTGCACATTTTGTTGGGGCTTTGTTAGCATGTCAAATTGTTTGGCAGTCATATATGATTTTGGCACCATACAGTGAGGGTGATAGCCATTTCTGCTAAGCTTTCTCTCATTGATGTAAACACAAGCTAAAGAAATCATATTTATGCTGATCTGTTTTTTCAGGATTTAAGACATCATGGATCTCTACAGCTTCCTTTTGTTTAGGCTTACAGCCAGATCATGTTGAAACATGGGTTCTGCCTGATTACTGGTTAAGCCACATTGAGCCAGGTCAGTACCCAGATGGGTGATTTCTTGGAAATACCAGTTGCAGCAAGCATCGATGTGTAGATGGTGCAATGGATAATGGTTCAAAATAGTTAATCAGAAAGCCATGTTCCAATTCTAGCTGGTTTTGTTGTATTTACTTACTTGTAAATACACTTGAGAAAGGTATGAAGCCACCTTTTCTCACCTCCAGCCATAGGTTAATTAGAAAGGTTTGTATCAATAAACAATTATCTCAAAAAGTAAATAAATAAAAATAAATATAAAATAATAAAAATAAATAAAAATAATAATCTGGCTTCAAATAACTTGCAAATGGACGATAAGCCATAGAAAATGAACCAATCAATTCCTTTTGATTACTATCTGTACATTAACTCTCTATCCCAAGAAAAAGAATGTTAAGCAAGATTGAGCCTAGTCAATACCCATATGGGTGACTGCTTTGGAATACCAGTTGCTGTAAGGTTGGTGATGTAATGGATAATAGCTCAGAACGGTTAATCAGAAAGCTATGTTCCAATTCCCATTAGATTTATTATATTCACTTACATGTAAATACTCTTGGGAAAGGTATGACTCCATATCTGTTCCCTTCCATCTATGGGTTAATTAGTAAAACTTGTGTAATTAATTATTATTTCAAATTAAAAAAATAAAAAATCTTATAATCTAAAAATATTTTATGGCTTTAAATAACCTGCAAAAGGTTAATAAGCTTTTGTCCTCCTATAATGGTTGCCAACTAATGTTGGAGAACCCTGGATATTCAGATAATTAGTATGTAACTAGAAAGGAAAAGATGGATTCATGCCTTTCCTAAGGTAATAATGGAAATTGAATATGAAGTGTCTCAGATAGAATTTGAAACTGTCTTTTTTTCCTAGTGTTCAGCTTGTGGTATTGTATATAAATAAATAAATGAGGCACTGCTATAAAAGCAGTATGCCACAGCAAATGCCATTCAAGTTACCATCTGTTGACCTGACAATGTCTATTCCAGATAGTACTCTACTTCATAACAATATGGCATCATCGATAAGGTCCCTAAGCACGTTGGATGAACTAGAGTGCATGGAAACTTGGTTTCACAGCATTGGCTAGGGTAAAGAAACTGAAAGACAAGAAAATCTCCAGAGGGGAGAATGAAATTACTGATTTATTTTTGGCTTCAGTTGGATGTGAAGCCATAAAGAAAATATCCATTATGGTGTACCCCAAAATACTGGAAGTCTTAACATATGAGCAAATTTCAACTATTATAAAAAGAAACATGCGACAAAAAAAAAAAAAAATGCTAGGGCAAAAAGAAGAAAATCTCCGGAAAATAGACAGAACCCAAATGAATCTGTAATGCAATATTTACACAGATTGAAAGTGTCAAGATATTGTGAATCTGAAAAATTGGGTTTGAGAGAAATGTCTGTAGAAGACAAATTGATCCTTCTAAGATTAATTGAAGGCATGTATGATGTTACACACAGACATAAGATCCTAGAATGGCTCCAAGCGAATGATATGAATTTAGAAGAAGCAAATATAGAATTCTTGCAGCAATTAGAATTAATGAATTTAATAATTCTAAAACTAATGTGGAAGCATATAACACAATTGAAATACAAATTAAGCACAAATATTGTGACTAAGAACACAAAAGAAATGAAAACAGATGTCGAGCCCTTGGAAATTTATGATTAAACTGTAAAAAAGAAAAAAGACCATTTGTGCTGATACGAAAAAAAGAATAGAAACGACAGAAAATCTAAACTCACATACTGAAAATACAGAAATTTATTTGATAAGAACACCAACACAAAGTACAGAGACAGTAAAATTGAATAGCATAACTTTTCCCATGCAGATTGATATGGGGAGCAATGTTACCTAGATATCAAAAAATTTTGGGGAAAAAATGGATAAACCAACATTAAGTAAAAGTAATCTTAATTTAAAAAAACTTGATGCATCTGTCATCAAAACTCTTGGCTCATTTGAAGGAACTTTTGAAACAGAAAGAAGTTTTGACATTATTCCCATCACTGTTGTAGAATGCACAAAAAATCATGGACTCCTAAGAACAGACATTTTGAAACGAGGATACGACAAAATTAATAAACAATATAAAGTCAGAAGAACCTGACATAGGACTATTGAAAGGATATAAAGCAAGTATTCATCAAGAAGAAAATAGTCAACCAATCTATCCTCTATCTTGAAAAATACCTATTCACATTCTAACTATGGTAGTTGCAAAACTGAAGAAGATGGTAGAACAAGTCATATTGGATAAAGGTGCCCAAGGCTTCATCAGTTGTTGTGATACAAAAGCCTAATGGTGATTTGAGGATATGCAGGGATTACAAAGTAGGTGTGAATCATCAGATATGCTCGGATTCATTCCCCTTACCTAACAAATATACAGGACATCATGAATTAGCAGGAACAAAATACTTTGCCAAGATTGACCTTAAATTGGCATATAACCAAATAGAAATTGACAAAAAATTAAAAGTCACTACAATTAATACTCTGATAGACTTACTAAAAATGAACTTGTCTTCCATTTGGAGTTTAAACTTCAAGCCATATTTTTCAAAAGGCAATTGAAAAAGTTCTATTGGAGGGAGTAAAAAATATAATCATATATCAATAGGTGCTTTCAATAAAAAGAAATTTAAATAATTGAACAAGTTTTAAAGAAATTAGAAGATGCTGGTATGATGACAAATAGCAATAAATGTGAGTTAAATTGCAGAAAAATATGATATTCAGGATATCAAATATCTAAAGGAATTTCACCAGACAAACTAATAAATATCAGAAGTATCTACACCAAAAAAATTTTAAAAAAAGAATTAGAATCCTTTTTGGGATAGACCAAATTTTATAATAAATATCTACCTAGGTTACAGTGACATAATAGAAACATTTGCAGAATTATGGAAAAAGAATACAGAATTTAAATGGACTCAAAGACAAAACATAGCTTCTGAATGCTTAAAAATGGCACTAATAAGAAAACTAATTGTAAAAATCTTTGATCCAAAAACAGAAGTGACATAAACTACAGATGTAAGTGAACATGCTGTAGCCACTATTTTATCTCAAGAAGGTCATCCAGTAATGAACCTGTTGAGAAAATTAACATCAACTAAAGCTAACTACTCAAATATTGTGAAAGTATTAGCAATAACATGGAGTACAGAAATATCTCGAAATTTTTTGTTAGGACAAAAATGTTTATTAAAGTCAGATCGCAAGCCTTTAGAGATTATATTTAACCCCATAAAAGAAATAACCAAAAGACACATCTTCTAGAATTTTAACATAGGTTCTAAAACTCATGGCCTTTGATTTCACTGTTATATACATAAAGGGGATCACTGTTCCACACGTGGATGTGCTATCCAAACTAAATTGACAGTAAGAAATTAGAAACGTCTGAAAAATTCAGAAGATAAAGATGTGTTACCCCTGAAGCGTCAAGATATTGTGAATCTGAAAAATTGGGTTCAAGAGAAATGTCTATAGAAGACAAATTGATCCTTCTATGATTAATTGGAGGCATGTATGATGTTACACACAAACATAAGATCCTAGAATGGCTTCAAGCGAATGATATGAATTTAGAAGAAGCAAGTATAGCTCCATAGAAGATCCATTGTTAAGTAGAATTTCAGACAGAATAAAAAGAAACACATGGAGCAATTGTTCAATTGCAGAAAGATCCTACAAAGAATCAAGGTATGTTAATTGTAGAGAAAGATGTAATATGCAATGGAGATATTATAATACCCTCACAATATTTAAGAAAAGATGTATTAAAAAGGTGTACATAATGATATACATTGTGATATAACAGCAACACAAATGAGATTAAAATTACAATTGTGGTGGCCAGGATATTCTAGAGATATAGAAGACTATGTAAAACAGTGCCCAAAATGTGCTGATATGAAAAGACTTTTGGCAAAACTAAATACACTCATGGCCTAAAGTATAAGAACCATGGGCTCAGGTGCACAAACACCATGCCCATATTAAAGACATGAGGCTATTTTTAATTTTAGTGGACTCATTTTCAGGATAGCCTAAAGTAATTAAAGGTCGCTGATAGAAAAGCCACACCTGTAAAACAAATATGAAGAATATTTTCAAGGAATGGCATGCCTAAAAATTTCTCAGATTACATGCTAGAATTTTGCGAGCAAAGTTTGTACTCATGGTTAAAGCTTATTGGATGCTTACTGTATAAAACACCCCACTTATCACCTACAGTTGAATAGAATCACAGAAAGAATGGTGCAGACTGGGAAAATAGGACTAAAAGTATTTTCTCCATCTAATGACAACAGAGTTACTTAGCAAGATTACTGTTAAGCTATAGGACAAGCCTATAAAGCCCTGCCACATTAATGGTTAGACAAATTAGAGCTCCCATAACAATGTCATTTTCAACAAGTGAAAGTATATGGTATAAAAAAGACAATGAATCTAATCCAGAGAAGGTAGTACAGAAAGGACACAATACATCTATACTAACAAAAAAATGGACAAAATATACTGGCCCAGGTGAATCAATTCAGAAGCAGAATGGAACATGAGGATATAGAAATGGACAATGAATCTGAGGGTGAAGAACATGAAGGGAAGGAGTGGACTAATGAATCCAGTAGTGAAACTGAACAATCATTGGATGATAATGGCCAGAAAGCTAACAAAGTCAGAAGAGGAAAATAAACTCAGATCTACGTTCCCTATAAGAAGAAATGAAGATATACACCAAGTAAGACAATTTAGATTCACAAGAATAATTAGAAGTCAAAGATCAAGGAAAGGCATGAGACCATTTCAGAAAAGGGAGGTGTAGTATTGTACGTAAATGAGGCACTGCTATAAAAGCAGTACACCACTGCAAATGTCAGTCAAGATAGCGTCTGTTGACCTGGCAACGTCTATTCCAGAGATGACCTCATAACACAGCCACCTACTATGTTTTTATTCTAATAACCATGAAAAAAGTTATCAAAGAACATTTGCTATTTATATACTGCAGGCATTTTTGAGTGGATATTACTAAAAGCACCATGTTCAAATTAATGTTCATCTTAATATAACAATGTAAAATAGTGAAATTTGAAGAGGTGAAGATTGTGTAATATCTAACTTTAAGTAGAGAAAAGTAGCCAGCTTCCAAAATTCCCATTTCTACCTTGGCTCAATTTCTTTTTAATCATTTCACCCCAAGCAATGTGATAATGCCACTAAGACACAAGTGGTTACTGGGAATGAAAGAGAATGAGAAGACTTTGGAAAGGAACCAAAAATCCAATCCTCAACAGGAAACAAGGAATAAATTGCTACTCCTGTTCAATAGACTTGGAAGGAGTATGAACCAGATCTCTTGCCACCTAACATACCCATTAGTTAACACTTGTCAATCTAGTAGTATTTCAAGAGTTAACTTGTTTTAGCGTCTATAAGAGTAATAAGAGGAAGATTTCGTTGATACAAATCTAACTGGAAAGGACTTGACTAGAATATTGACATTCAAAATTTTAACTGTTGCCTGGGCTTGAAGATGGACTACTTGAATTTGTGGAATATACAGGATTATATTTATAATAGATAAACAACATCACTTGAGGATTTTCAACAGCAGCAAAAACTAAAATGGATATAACATGTAAATAAAAGAGAAAATAATGACACAAAGATGTTGACATTGCGCACTACTTCAAACAAAAGATCAGGAAGGAAACTTCCATCAACGCAAAGATCTATAACAGCTACTGGAATTGAGAAACCAATTTTCCTGAAAAATTGTTTTAAGATTAAATAATAATAAATTTCAATTAATACATATCAACCAAGAGTAGTATTGACTACTTGGTCAATGGATGTCAAATATTTCCTTATAAGGAAATATCTAATATTTCCCTAGAAGTAAACAAAGATGAAAAGGATGACTTGTGCAAAAATAGTCCAAGTTATTCCTCTTCATTAAAAATACATACCAAAATCTTGGTTTTTAATTTACACTTCTATTATATAATTTCTTTGAATTATAATTAGGTAACGTATTATTTACACTATTTATATTTGAACAGCTGTCCTCATCTTTATTGCTGTTATCATTATGTTTCAAATATTGGGTCCTCTGGCCTACCTCATATATATATATCAATTTGAGTAACCTACAGAGAATTCTGAGCTGAACCCTTTATTTAATCTATGGGAGGAGACAGTGTTTTACAACACATGTCTACTTTGAATTTAAATTGTTTGATTTGATCTCTTAACAAGCATAACGGTTCTTGTAGCTCAAACAATAGGACAGCTGTTATGGAAAGAACCTTCCTGAATCGAAGTAGATTTGTGCCCAAGTTTTAAAAGCGTATACTTTATTTCTGATCTAAATAATTTACTAATGGCCAATGGGCCGAGTAGTTGGAATAAAAAAAAAGCAACAAATTAAGATGAAAGAAAAAAAAATTGCTAATGATCTATAAAATGTTTCATTTCATATTATCCGGATGTTCTTAACACCAAGGAAAGATCGTAGAGTACATCAGTGTTAATGCAGTGCCAGAAACTACAAAGATAAATAAATTGGTCTGAATTAATCAGGAAATAATATTAGAACTTTAAGAAAAATAGAAATGTACACTTCCCCAATCATTTCTATTTTGGGATTCATCATAAAAAGTCTATTCATTTCCTTTTTTCTTTTTTCCTTTCAACTTTTTGCCATTTTTTTCCTAAGTGTATTTCATGCTCAGAGAAAAGTTCAAAGTAAACGAAAGAGCAATTCTAAATAGATTCCTGAGGTTATCCATACCTTTTGGCATTTGATAAATACCTTATCGAACTAGACATGGAACAGAGAAATGAAGGCAACAAGTCATGGAGGGTTAAGGTTAGAGTCACAGACATTTCATGATAGGTCTTACTGAGTGCAAATTGCTTTATATAAATATCACATCAAAGTTCAATCCAAACCATTTGCAGAGAAAAAGTAATTTCTCCAAATGTAAAAAAAAAAATAAAAAGATGCAATTTATCTCAAGTAAATGAAACTGGATATTTTGAAAAAAAAGAAAAATTATGACGTTTAATTTATTTTTAATCCAAAAATTTTTTTTCTTACTTCAAACATTATTTTTAGTGGAAACCCATGATTGAGTAGATATCCCATTTTTTTTAAAACAGTGTGTAATGCTTCTACCAGTCTGCACAGTCAAGAAAACTTAAAAGAACTAAGTCTCTATGTAATCACTAATAATATCCAATAAAAATAATATTTAAAGTAATTTTATATATATATATATATATATATATATATATTTTATATATATATATATTACTAGCAGCATGGCCCGGCATTGCCCATGCTTGATACAAAAATCATATGACTTATACAGCAATCGCTATCACTTGACTTAAAATATTCTTGTCCTTCCTTGCCTTTAAAAGAGTGCCATTTGCCATGCTGACAATGTTACATGCCTTACTTCTTGCCTATCTCACACTGCAAATTTTTTCTAAGCTCTAAACATTAAATCTGTTAAGAAAAAAAAGAACTAAACAAAATGAACACAAAACAATCAGCTTTAAAAAAGGACTTGTAACTAGAAAAACCGAATGAAAAAAGAATGTTAACAACAAATACTTTTTCACACCCAATACAGTTCTGCAGAATCAGAATCAACGTTGAGTTTAAGTAAAAAGGATTCTAATTCTTTTTTGAATGTAGCTTGTGAAAATGTGGTAGTTGATATCATTTGTTAATCACATTGATATAAAAGTAAATAAGAAAAAAAAATTATATGCACAAATTTTTATGAACATTTATATTATAATTATTTACTCAATCAGTTTTCATATGAGTAGTAGATGGTGGCCTACACTAGAACCATCAAGCTTTATAATGAAGTGACATTAAGTCTTATTAATCAAATACAATTCCCAGTATTCTACTTGTTTTCGGTAATGCTACTATCAAGAAGCGTCCTAATCTGTCCCTAATTTCTAGTTCAGACATTTCTTCACTCTTTTTCCAAGGTTCTTTCAACAGATGCACAAATTACACTTAATTTCTTTAAGTTAACCTACAAGAGAGTGTTGTGTTTGCATGACCAATGTAAGGATTTTCTCTGTTTTATTATTGATAATGAAGATGCAATCACCAAAAAAACAGACAAAATCTTAAATATTGTTTTTACAAACTGTTTTTTTTTTTTTGAGATCTCAAATTTTTGGCAATTGCAAGACATTTTAAAGTTTTATAATAAATCATAAATTTTTCAGTATTCAATCTGATCATTATATGATAATTATTTAGACGTTTTATATCTTAAGAGAATTTTCCATCCTTTTGCTAAGATAAATCTATTTATAATGGAATAATTATGTTTTTATTTTTATTTTACATTAGAGTGATTTTAGGGGTCCAGTGTTCTAAGTGATCGTTAGACAAGATGTTTTTAATGTTTTCTAATCAATCATAAAATCTCAGTATTCATTACAATCATTAAATGACATTACAGAATTATATCTTTAATGGATTTTCCATCTTGTTTATGGCTTGGATTCATCTTCATGCTTTTATTTTTATTTTACATTAGGATCATTTTGGATGTCCAATATTACGTGATGATTAAATTAGATATTTTAAAATTAAATAATAAATACCAAATGTAATATATTTGTCACAATCATTAGGTGATATTTACAGGCATATTATAACATCATGATTTTGTCATTATTGGAGTACTACTTGTTAAAATTTAAGTTAATCATGTTTTTATTGTCATTTATAACAAGATGGCGACTCATCATTTGAGAATTTTTTTAAATTATTTGCACACTGACAACATTGTTGAGGAAATTATTGTTGATAACTGTTTATGTTGTTCTGTTCTTATAAAATAATAGAGTGAAAAAATTAATTCAACTGAGTTCATCATGTTGTTTATAACAGCCATTTTATATCTGTGAGGATATTCACTTTGAGTATAAAGTAGACAAGAGATTTGCTTGTGGGTTTTTTTTGTGATGGACAGTGGACGTTAATAATTATACAAAACACAAGACTTCAGTGCTAAATAAAACAGTATTTAATTACAACCACAAATAAATACTTCAAGAACAACAGAGTAAAAGTCAACCAAAGATAATTAACCATTTCAGTGAATACTTTGTTAGTAGTGTGACTTGGCTTAACATCCGGTAAATCCTAAATTGAAACCCAAATCATTGGCACACAGTAATTCACACTAATTTGACTGGATAGTTCGACTCAATAGTCACTTAATAATCATTGCAGTCAGTAGCCTTACACTGGCGAAAAACATATTCATAAGTCCAGAGTATCATGCTCAAACCTTGGTGTCAGTAGTTAGTCATTTACTTGCTATATGACAGTTTTTCATGTAGGGAAGTACTAAAATTTTGATTATTTGTTTTGACTAAAGTTTCAACTAAAAGGGATTGTATTGTTAATTTTAAGTTCATAAATGTTGACCAATTTTTGCAAAAATTTCTTTCAGTTTTTTTTTTTTTTTCCTCTAAGTTTTATATTAATATAAATAAATCATCAATATCTATATTAATATAAATAGATCATCAATATTTATATTAATATAAACAGATCACAGCTAGAAAAAAACATAAAATAAACATCAGAAAAAAATATAAATCTCAAAATATTATAAAATATAAAATTATTATTATGTGTTTCAATATAAAAAAAATTATAAATAGATCATAGCGAAAAAAATATTTCTTTTAAGTTTTATATTAATATAAATAGATCATCAATATCTATATTAATATAAATCGATCATGAATAAATCAAACATGGAAGCATAGTGATGTAATGGGTAGCAGCTCAGATTGAATAATCAGGATGCCAATTTTGAATTACATTTAAATTCATTCCATTCCCTTATGTGCTAATACACTTGTGAAAGATATGAATACATCTCTTCTTCCATCAGTTCTGGGTAAAACAGTAGGGCAGAGTTCTATAGCCTTGGGTGGCAACCAGTTTTGGGGAAGGACAACTGTGAATTCAAATCCTTGCAGTCTTGTAGGTCCTACCACTTTAGGCAAAGGCTACAAGAATGTAACTTCAAAAAACAAATCTACTTTGTATGTTGCCTCAAAGAAAGGAACTGGCTTGTCTACTTGGAGCTGCAATAGAAATAATTGACTCCTCCAACTTGATACAATGGTTTGAACAAGCATAATAGACACGGCATGGTGCTGTAGACATCTCTGGCTTCAGATCAATTGTGCATAGGTGTATCATCCATGGCACTTTAAAACAATATCTAACATATAGGTCTGGCTAAATTATTATATATTTTGTTTCCTTAATGAGTTGTGTAGAAAAACTAGGACTGAAAGGCAAACGCATAGCTATGTTATATGTCAGTAGGTAAATATCAAAGATCATAGAAAGTAGTTTTGCCATACAGGATGAAAAAAGTTGATGCCGAATCACGGATTAAAATAATGAGTTTGGAGATGAGAATGTTTATAAACATTCTGTTATTAATATCTCTCTAAGTCTAGAGTTTCTTTAACAAGGACATTAAGATAATTTTGGTCTCTAATGAAGTAAGAGTGACATTGAAGATCTATTTGCATAAGGTATTTGCAGAAATCCATTATAGAAATGATATCATTTGATGACTTTCAACAACTATAATGGAGGGAACATATAATTGAAATAAAAATGATATAATCACGATGTTCATGTTCCACACTAATTAAAACAAAAAGTTAGCAAGGAAACTCCGATGAATGCTGGAAAGAGCAATAGCAGGTACTGAAGTTGAGAAACTTATTTTCCCGAAAAATTATGTAAGAGAAAGATTTTATGTCAACTGAAAACACTGACTCCTGTCAATGAAAGTTGAATGTTTCCCTGGATGGAAACAGCTAATATTACCATTATTAATATTAATGCTGAAATTTTTTTTCACTTTGCAAAAGTGACATAATTTTTGTTAATCAACTGTTTTAGTTAACACATATAAATAAATTCAAATGCAATTTTGATCTCAAAAATGCCGTTCTTATTCAAAGCAAAAATAACAGACAAAAAGTTCTTAAAATTTTCATCAATAGATATGAGCCCAAATATATATATGCCCAGGAACTTGAATATCTCCTGTCCTCAGAGAAAGCTTCCATTCTCAATGCAATATATTTGTACAGAGAAATTTGAAGGAAAATTGCTAACTCATAGCTTAAAAACAAAAAAAAAGTAACATTCTTTTTCATTTACAAACATGCAAAATAAATTTATGACATTTAGCACCCTCCATAGTTTTCCTGCCCTTAATATCAAGACTTTTTCCAATATTTTAAAGTCTTGTGTAACTTAAATTTGAAGTTGTAACAGTATTTTACAGCATTATTTTCCTGTGTGTCTAAGCACAGAATCCTAAATAAAATTCATTGGCATACATACATATATATATATATATGAGTATGTATATATTATTCACACACATACAAGAGGAAACCCCCAAACAAATCAGAATTTTGAAGGTTGTATGAGAATTGGATATCGCATCCCACTATGCTATTAGGTTTCAGAAGTCAATATTCTTTAAGTCAGCCTAACACATGGTGTTGTCTGGGTTGACTGGCTTCCTGTAGATTTTTCCTTTCTATGGAAGCACACTTGGTAACTATCATGATAACTGTTTAAAAAAAACACAGCTTGAATGAAGTCTTCTTTTCTTAAGGAAAATGATGTTTGAACTATTTCCCTCTAACAATATTTTAAGAAATCGACTTCAGCTAAGACAGAAATGTTCAAGTGGCTTTTGCCTTTCAAACCTGCAGAAATATCACTTGACCACCAAAACTACTGATAATATTTTTAAACATTCACCCCTGTAATCACCAGACCATTAAAAAGATATGAGAAGTGAGTTTATGGGAGTCAACATTTAGAGATCTGAATATAAAAAATGTTACACAATTTTTCTACCTTGTTTTCTCATAGAAATCTTAGACATTATTAGAAGGCAGGCCATGATTTGAGGAAACAAGTTTAAAATGAACCACAACTTATTTCCATTGTTCCAACTAGAAATGAATTTTGGGGATCAAGCAATAATACCTTTTTTTATAAAGCAATTTTATAAAGACCTCTGGATGCTTTCTATATATGTGTGTAACTATACATGTTACATTGTGCAGTGGTAGTGACCAGCAGTGTCATTCCTTCCTCTGCAACATGGAAAGAAGTTTGAAGAAAAATCTGAAATCACACAAAAACATACATACATACACATATATATATATATATATATATATATATATATATATATATATGACACAAGAGCATGAAGAAATAATTCTTGGCTACTCCCCAAAATCGGACCAAACATCAGAATTGTTTTTGGAATCTTGGTCTGACCAAAGACTTATCTTGCAACCATTTTGTGCATATACACACACATATGCAATCATTCACTTTTTACTTTTATTTTTATAAATTCTTGGACAAAAAATTTTGATCAATAAACCCATTCTCAATTGGGTAGCTTTAAAATAGGGACCATTTTACTTTTGTTAATGTTGTTATTCACTTGAGACACAAAAAACTCCATTTACTTGAGAGTAGAAACCTTTTCAGCAAAACGAAATGAAAAAAAATCCTTTAAAAGTGTCTGAAGTGATGAAGCAAAAAAAAAAATCTCCATTCTTCAAAAAAGTAGGACAAATAATATCTTTTCAATCATTTTTTTGTTATTCTTTTTTCTTTTCTTAAATCTTATCAGTCTTTTTACATTATCCTTTTTCTTCTCATTCTCTTTCATTGTTTCTTCTTCCATTTATTTTTATTTTACTTCAACATTTTTGAGAAATAATTACAAACCTTAAACTAACCAAACACAATGTGAATAGGGGGGAAAAGAAGGAAGGTATTGCACCAAACACATAAGTGTGATCTGAATTTGTGGATTTTACTTATAAACACATTGTACAAGAACATATTAGTACCTCAGCAGATCTCACTGACAGGTAAGTTAATAAATAGTTCTAAGCTAATCTTACCTAAAAACATCCACAGAAAAAAAACAGACAGAAGCAAATATACAATCCAAAGACACAGAGAAACATCAAAAGACACAGAGAAACATCAAAAGACACAGAGAAACATCAAAAGACACAGAGAAACATCAAAAGACACAGAGAAACATCAAAAGACGCAGAGAAACATCAAAAGACACAGACAAACATCAAAAGACACAGACAAACATCAAAAGACACAGAGAAACAAAAAACAGACAAACATCAAAAGACACAAAAACATCAAAAGACACAGACAAACATCAAAAAGACACAGAAAACATCATCAAAAACATCAAAAGACACAGACAAACATCAAAAAGACACAGACAAACATCAAAAGACACAGACAAACATCAAAACACAGACAAACATCAAAAGACATCAAAAGACAGACAAACATCAAAAGACACAGACAAACATCAAAAGACACAGACAAACATCAAAAAAGACACAGACAAACATCAAAAGACACAGACAAACATCAAATCAAAAAACATCAAAAAGACACAGACAAACATCAAAAGACAAACAAACATCAAAAGACACAGACAAACAGACAAGACAAACATCAAAAGACACAGACAAACATCAAAAGACACAGACAAACATCAAAAAGACAAACAAACAAAAAGACACAGACAAACATCAAAAGACACAGACAAACATCAAAAGACACACAAACATCAAAAGACAAACAAACATCAAAAAGACACAGACAAACATCAAAAGACACAGACAAACATCAAAAGACACAGACAAACATCAAAAGACACAGACAAACATCAAAAGACACAGACAAACATCAAAAGACACAGACAAACATCAAAAGACACAGACAAACATCAAAAGACACAGACAAACATCAAAAGACAACGACAAACATCAAAAGACACAGACAAACATCCAAAGACACAGACAAACATCCAAAGACACAGACAAACATCCAAAGACAACGACAAACATCCAAAGACACAGACAAACATCCAAAGATTCAAAGACACAGACACGAGACAAAAACATTCAAAACATCCAAAGACACAGACAAACATCCAAAGACACAAACAAAAAAACACAGACAAACATCCAAAGACACAGACAAACATCCAAAGAAAAAAAAACATCAAAAAGACACAGAGAAACCCAAACATCCAAACAAGAAACAAAGACAGAAACAAACTTTTTAAAAGTATGACAGAACATTAAATGTTTTTAAATGAAATCGAGAAACAAATATCCATCAGCAAGAGAGAAAGGAAAAAACTTTTAAGAAAGAAATGAATAATGAATTATAAAAAGAAGAAAGAAGAATGAAAAACTGATGTAAACAATGGAAGGAGTGTAGAAAGTTAGAAATATGAAAGCAAAGAGTAAAATTACAAAATGAAAGAAGGAATGAAATGAACAAACCAAAGAAGAAATGAAGAAAATTATGAATGAAAAGTTGAAAGAAAGAAAAGAGGATGTTAACAGAAAGGATACTGAAGCCTTTAGAAAAATGGAGGAAAGAAGGAATGAAAGTCTGATAAAAAAAAAATGATGACAAGAATGAAATATTGTTAAAAGGAAGAATAATTTAGTGGTGGGGAAATGAAAAAACTGAAGTGAGAAAAAGAGTGAAACAAAATAAAGCATGATAAAACATAGGAATTACAATGTGAATAAAGACAAAAGAAAACATGGAAAACAAATAGGACCTTCACAAACCAAAGGAAGAGGATCTTCCAATCGGCGGAAAATGAAAATCGAAAAATCAAACCATTTGAATATTTTATACATTCCAAGTCTTTCAAGATTTGCCTAGCAGAAACAATATTGCAGCCATCTAGAAAATTAACTGGAAATTCTGCCTTTATTCCCCCACCCACCCACTTGTTCTCCTTCATGACCTTCTTCCGTATTCATATATTCTCCTTTTCTAGTTGTCATGTCATTAAAACTGGTTGGTGAAATTGCATTTCTATTTTCAATTGGGGAAGAGATTAATTCTTGCTTTGAAGTCAAACTTTGTTTGGCTAAGATGACATGTTTAGGGCCCTCAGTGAGGATCAAGGACACATTTTGTGTTAACAAGCAAAAAGCCTGAAGTCTTCCTTTAAGATGATATTAAGGGACACAAAGAAGAAATAAATTGATCTGCTTCATTAATAGTTATTCTTTCTAATCTCCCATTGTTCTAAATTTATAAAGTAAATTTTATAATGTATAAGAGGGAAAAAAGCTATATATATACATTTTTTTATCCGACATTTCTTAGTATTCCAAATATTTTGTGGATATCCATCTTTGAGTAGAAAACTGAGTACATTTTCTTTGTTCTCTTGAGTATGTAGGCCAGTTGAATATATATATATATATATATATTATATATGTTTGTGTGTATGTATAAAGTGAACATAGAAGGCCTGATGATTGCATCTTGCATGAAACAGACTATTGCCTCTAAGTGTTGACTTCTATGTTCACTTTTATATTTACACATGCTCTATCTCCGATATTGAGCACTTTATCCCATAAATATAGTGCATCTTAAGACTATATATATATATATATATATATATATATATATATATATATACATATACATATGTGTGTGTGTGTGATAGCAGGCTCCACATCATTTCCAGACCACAGCTCACCAGGCATAGAGTTGGATCAGGTCAAGATCCAAAATAAATAATGTTAAATAAAACCATGCTTGCTACACAATACTACTTCTGACATGAAACACATCTGTTTATCTTCCAATCTACGTTATTAATAATGGTCAATACAAGCACTTTGTGTATTTTAACACAACATTGAAATTTTCAGTTGCAGTTGTAAAAAGAAATCACAAGAGACTGACATCTATACAAAAGCAATACACTGTCTGGTGGCAAAAGCTGCTTGTGGCAATAGGAGTGGCAGTACTGCCTTACCCACCAAAACTGTATTACCTCCCCTGGTTGGCAACTGACAAGAATAAGGTACCACACCTGCTTTAGAGAATATATATATATTAATTACTCCAAGTATTATTTTTAGTGAATAAGCAGTAAGCACTTTGCTTTTAAACAGTATGTATTTTGTCTATCAACCTACACACTCATGAAAACTCAAGAAAATGTGTTCTTCAGTAGGGTTCAAAACTGTGTCCCCTTTTTTTTTTATAGAAGATACCATTATCTGATCCAATGTCCTTTTCAACTGCTTTGCCAGTTATTTTCACTCAAGAAATCTTCAAGTAAATAACTGGCAAATCAGTTGAAAAGAACATTGGATCAGATAATTATATCTTCTATATAAAAGGGGACACATTTTTGAATTTACTCTGTTTATTAGCATATAGGTACATGCATACATACATACATGTGTGTGTGTGTGTGTGTGTGTGTGTGTGTGTGTGTGTGTCTAAGAGCAGACTGGATTGCTTAGTCTTGTTTGACAAACAGTCTAGGAGAAGGATGACATTGAATACAAGACCTGAGGAGGATCATCTGGAGAACTAATGACATATATTATGCATGATTTGTCTTCTGAAAAGTGTTTTTCTGTACAAGTTCACCACTATTATCAGATCATATGTGTGAGTAGTCTGGCTTTTCACCTCTAAGAACTGAGCTGCTTGTTCTACATATATCAAAGATGACAGAAGAGTCCATCATATATTTTATATATGTATATGTGATATATATGTGTGTGTACCTGTGTGTGTTATATAATGTGTGTGTGTTATATTTGGACACCTGATAATTGCATGAGAATGTATGAAATTAATTCAACATATATAGGCTCTGCCTGTTAACATGGCATTGAGCTCTCTTTCTCCATTATACCTTCATAGCAAACTCTTAGAATTTTTAGGATTTGCTTCATTCATATTCATATATATATATATATATATATATATATATTAAGAAATGGACAAGGTCCGACAATTTATTTATTAAAGACATTTTATTATGTTTAACGTTGTTATTTTATAGATACAAGTATTTAAGCAAATGCTCTGTTTATGATAAACAGTATTAAATAACATTTACCGGCCTGAATGTCCGAGAAATTTTCATAGAAAATATTCGTTCTTTGACAGGATTCGAACCTGCATCCTATACGGAACCGTCATATACGCTGACGTGCCTTACCGCTTAGGCTACAAAAAGCGTTCGGTAGACAAGGTCGAATTTACTGCTTATAAACTCCAATCTTCCATGAATCTCGTACATTCATAACTGCTCTGGCGTATCGAATGTAAACAAATGACGTCATATATTAAGAAATGGACAAGGTCCGACAATTTATTTATTAAAGACATTTTATTATG
The DNA here is from genome assembly GCA_903632075.3 of Acanthosepion pharaonis. NCBI lineage: Eukaryota > Metazoa > Mollusca > Cephalopoda > Sepiida > Sepiidae > Acanthosepion > Acanthosepion pharaonis. The sequence continues at coordinate 1,124,593 of CAHIKZ030005574.1, read as the reverse complement.
TTTAACGTTGTTATTTTATAGATACAAGTATTTAAGCAAATGCTCTGTTTATGATAAACAGTATTAAATAACATTTACCGGCCTGAATGTCCGAAAATTTCATAGAAAATATTCGTTCTTTGACAGGATTCGAACCTGCATCCCTAATGGAACGCTGAACACTAGGCTCAAAGAAGCGTTCGGTAGACAAGGTCGAATTTACTGCTTATAAACTCCAATCTTCCATGAATCTCGTACATTCATAACTGCTCTGGCGTAGAATGTAAACAAATGACGTCATATATTAAGAAATGGACAAGGTCCGACAATTTATTTATTAAAGAAAATGTTTAACGTTCAAGTATTTAAGCAAATGGTTTATGATAAACATTATTAAATAACATTTACCGGCCTGAATCCTATACGGAACCGTCATACGCATACGTTCTTTGACCGGATTGTTTATAATAAACAAGTTCATTTGAAAATTTCTCGGACATTCAGGCCGGTATCTTATTTAAACTGTTTATCATAAACAGAGCATTTGCTTAAATACTTGTATCTATAAAATAACAACGTTAAACATAATAAAATGTCTTTAATAAATATATATATATATATATATATATTTGAGTCTTCCCCTCTCCCATTGAATTCAACATATGAGGGTCAAGCAGATCAGTTCCTAGGAAACCGACAGCCCAACAACAGCACATGAGATTTAATTATAGTGGTGAATGTTTTGTGCACAACCATCCGGACTTATTGGAGGGCTGAATACAGAGACCTGGTGCACTATTTGCCACAAGGTACCCAAATGTCCCTTGGCAGGTTTTTAATTCAGAGTTGTCCTTCTCCTAGACCAGTTGCTATCACACCTTTCCCAAGGGTATTAGCACATAAGTGAATGTAACTGAATTTGACTATATATATATATATATATATATATATATATACACACACACACATACATACATACACACAGTTAGATAAATTTTTCCGATTTTATATTATTAATTTCCCACATGCATGTTTTTGATTTTGTCAACTGCACAGTATAGTAGGGTCCGTTGGGCACCATCTGTGAGAAAAAGAGCACCATGATGCATTTCAGTCAGCCAGACATTTGGAAATGTCATGCTGTGCTGCTTGGCATTCACACTGGAAACTTCAATAAAACATCTCAGAGTGTTTGGGTGTCAATCTGAGGACAGTGCAGGGGATTCAGAAAGAGTTGGATGAGTCTAATGGTGATTACAAAGGTACAGAATCTTGGATAACTCACTCTGACTGTTCTGATAAGAAAAGAACTCCTGAATTTGTTGGTGAGATCGAAGTCATGATTGACAATGATCCCTCCAATGAATAAGGTCCATAGCCAGGGACACAGGAGTGTCTGAGTTTCTTATGAGGCAGATAGGGTCAATTTTTATCCCAAAAAGAACAAGAGCAAAGACCACACTACAAAGCTTTTGAATAAGCTCAAGCATTCCTTCCAACCAAGCAAGCTTTGTTGTTTCTTAGACAAGAAAAATTTCTGCCAGGAACACACAAAACAACTGTTGGCTTGCTGTGTCCCCAAATGATGTTCTGAGAGTGATGAAAACCAAATATCCAGTCAACACCACAGTGTTTGGAGTGATTATTAGTGTTGGCAATGTTATGCCTCCATTCTTCATCCCACAAGGCCTCAGGCTCAACACAGAGACCCTCATCAAGTGCCTTGAGGAGGTAGTGCTGCTCTGGGTCAAGAGGGTCCCTGTTAGAAGACCCCATGTCTAGCAACAAGACTCTGCACCATGCCACACAAGCAGAAGAACCCAGTTATGGCTATCAGACAATTTCTGCAATCACATCTCCCCTTACATCTGGCCACCTAACTGCTGTTTATTATGTGTTGGGCACAGTTGAATGAGAGACCAACAAAACTCCTTGTAACACCAAAGATGAACTGAAGGTAAAGATTATGGTAGCATTCACCAACAAGGAGACTGTCCAGAAGAGATGTAGGAGATTCTGAAGTTGTCTGGAGTGAATGGTTGAAGCCAATGGTGATTTTATCGAATAAATTTCCTCTTATATTTCAAGATATTTTTGTGTATTTTTGGTAAATATATCTGTTAAGATGATATGTCAATGTTAGTTTCATTTTTGTGCAATTTAGATAGCAATTTATCCATTGCCTCATTCATATATATATATATATTAAAGACATTTTTATGTTTAACATTCTTTTTATAGATACAAGTATTTAAGTAAATGCTCTGTTTATAATAAACAGTATTAAATAACTGAATTCAGGCCGGTAAATGTTATTTAATACTGTTTATTATAAACAGAGCATTTACTTAAATACTTGTATCTATAAAAAGAATGTTAAACATAAAAATGTCTTTAATAAATTGTTGGACTTTGTCCAATTCTTAATATATATATTAAGTTGATGGTGACCCTACCCAAACATGCGACTGATGATGGGTATGCCTACAATCATAAATGTTCATATATCATATTCTATAGATATAATCACAGATGATTTTTTTTTTTTTAACTGTAGATGAAAATATCATCAGGTAATAAAATATATGTTCAGTACAAAAATCATTGACTGAATGAGTAAGCTGAAACATTTTATAAAAATCCTAAAAATCTATAAAATATAGCACAAGGTTTTATGAAAAAATATTCCTACTCTACCTTTGAGATGAAGCAATATCATCACATAGAAGTCCATGATGATTTCATGCTCATTTTTTTTCTTTTTTGTTTTTTTTGCTGGAATTGCGATATAATTCACTTTACTGAATTTGTAAAAGTTACAGAGCGAATCTTTTGCTATGGTCATATATTCCTAGCTTCCATTTTGCAGGAATACTTTAATTTACATTGTGTGGTGTCATAAGATTACCAAGCTTCTCTACCCTAATTGTTGAACATAGACTCATCCATCTGCTAAGAGTAGAACGTCATCTCATAGGAATGAATGTTGCAAGATGGGTTGCAAGGTGTAGTATTCAAGTCATATGCATTGCTGCAGTGAACTACAGTATTCTCTATTACAGTATCCATGTCTGATGTCATTAACATTGTTCTTCACTTAATCTTTTGTTCCCGAGTTTCCTTACAGTCTTATTAACCAGAACTGTAAGTTATACAAATAGGAGTTATACACATTGATTTCTTGCTATTGCCAGTGATTAATATTTTTGGAGAAAATGGTGTTTAAATACAATGCTTGATGTTCATTATTTACACTATTTTTATTCAGACTATTATCTTCATCTTTGTAGTTTTTATCACAATGTTTTGGCTGTTGCACCCTCCAGCCTTCTTTGATGTTCATGTTAGATAAGATTAACCAAGTTAACCTTCTGTAGAAAAATTGTCTTTGTATGTTTTTATTTAAATTACCTTGATAAGGTGGTAAAGAAAAGCAAGAAGAAAGGATTGACTTTCAATTCTAAGATAAAATGTATAGTCGTTAGACAGAGGAATTCTCCTAGATGCAAGATACAAGCTGGTGATGAGTACAGGAGTACAGAAATTTATCTGGGAAATGTTTCAACAAATGACAGAAATGTGACAAGGAAATTTAAAAGTTCGTTAGAATATTAAAAGGTGTCAACCAAATTATCAACAGGAAGAGAGAGGTTTGCCTATCGTCTGGCTCATGCTCTTTTGAATAGGAGTTGAGGCTTCTCCCTTGCTTCCTGTTTAGGATGGAATATCTGGTTCCTTCTAAAGTCTTTTCATTTTCATCTGCTCCCAGTAGCTCCTTGCATCTTGGTGGCAATTATTGCCTTCTTGCTTGGGGTTAAATTGTTTGAAAAAAAAAAAAAAAAAATGCTAAGATTTTAGAAGAAATAAAATTTCATTAGATATAAAACAGTTCTGAAGTTCTATGCAATATCAATTCTTCCATATGGCAGCTAATGATGGACAATTTCTTTATAGAAGTCATGAAAACTTAAGGCAACAGAGAACTAGTTCTAAAAGAGGATATCAAAAATTTTGCAAGCCATGAGTAATTTTCAAGATGGACATATAGTTAGAAGATGGCTGAAATTTCTTGGATGCATAATGAGGAAATAAGATCGGAGAATTCTATACACACAAGACGTACTCAAGGCAAAAGGAAGAGTGAGAAACAGCAAATAAATTATCTATTGAGTTTATGTAAACAGGTAGCAAAATATGGTGGGGGTGAGATAAAACAAAGTACAGGAAGATGTGGAGAGCCAAGATCGCCTACGTCCTGGAGAGACATGGCACATGAAAGCAAAATATGTTACCCTTAGAAAGGAAAGGAGGTAGTTCTAATATCATCCAAGGTTGAAAGTGCCTTTCACTCATCAGAGACATGTAAAAGTAAGGCTTTTTTTTATTTTTTCTTTCTTGGGAACAATTAACAACAGCCCTATATCTAAGAATATAGGGCCTGTTTCTGTCAATTTTCAACTCAATCCACCCTCTATTTGATGCTTATATGTAGGCTAGAAAAAAGTTGAAGTTTGGCCAGTTTGCATTGGCCTATGCTTTTTTGTCGCCTACTTCTCCTTGCAAAGGTAAACAGTGATACAGAAGTGCAACAAACCAACAGGTAAAATGACTCCAGGTAGGATGTGTGGTGTGGTGAGAGTTTCATGGGTATTTTTCCCAATTTTCACCTTAGAGACTGAGTGGTGGTTACTACCAAATAGGTTGTCCTCTTTTGATGAATTGGCCATTTGGGGAAATTGTGATTGATTAGAACAAGGGGCTCTAGTAATGTATTTGAATAACAGTGGTTGTATTGACTAATTTGCATGCGTTAAAAATGGTGGGGATGAACACCAAATGCAGACAGTTCTGGATATTTTCAGCATTTCTGTTGGTGTGGAAAGTTGCAAAAACAATAGGTGACTCTCTAACAAAAAATATTAAAGAGAATCATGTTGGCTTACTCCAGCATTGTTGGGTTACCTCCTCCAAATTTTCCTAACCACTACTGGAAGATGCTCTCAGGACTATAAATAAGCAGTGATATTCTTTCATCCTCTTTTTTTCTTTTTCACTCAGGGAAGGCATGATGTAGGTCAAATGAGGAAAACGCTTTCCCCACTGGTGAACATATATGAACGTACACACCTTTCATTTTTTCTAGGATCTTCTCCTACACCAAACTACACACACACACACAAACAATTCACTAGTTTAAATATATTCTGCATTCATGTTCACCGTTTAGTAACACACAACAACATTCTATTGTTTATGTATACCATTGTCTTGTTAATAAATACATTGTCATATGTTTGTATGTATATATTAGTTTTTGTTATTTCTTTACATGGACTCACATCCTGAGTCTGCCATGTTTGTTGTGGACATTTTAGAAGACACACATGTATATCTCTCAATGCATACACCGACCCACAACAGCATCATATATTAGGTTGGTGCAAAAATAATGTCATTTTCTCACATATGTTACTTTTATATATGATTTCTGAATTAATTCATTGATATATATAGCCATGTTATATATCATTTTGAAGCGCGTTTTTCACTCTATCGAATCGTGTTATTCGTTACCATTCTCAATCTCTTCATTCATTTTTTTTTGCGGGCTTTTCGACAGCATGGACAAAATTCAAATCCGCACGATTTTCTTGTTCCAGTTCAAACTAAGCCGAAAAGCTGCCGAGACAGCTCGTGATATCAATGATGCGTTTGGCCCAGGAACTACTAACGAACGTGTGGCACAACGGTGGTTCAAGAAATTTCGCAATGGTGACGAGAGCCTCGAAGATGAAGACAGTCGCGGCCGGCCGACTGCGGTTGATAACGAACCTTAATTGAAGCCGATCCTCGCAAAACCACACGAGAAGTTGCTGTTGAACTCGAAGTCGACCACTCAACAGTCATTTGCTATTTAAAGCAAATAGGGAAGTAAAAAAAGTTGGATAAATGGGTGCCGCATGAATTGAACGATAATCAAAAAAATCGTCGTTTTGAGGTGTCTTCTACGCTCCTTCTGCACAACAAAAACGACCCATTTTTTGAGCGGATTGTGACATGTGATGAGAAGTGGATCCTCTACGACAACCGGTGACGTTCGGCACAGTGGTTGGATGCCGGAGAAGCTCCCCAACACTTCCCGAATCCGAAATTGCACCAAAAAAAGGTTATGGTGACTGTTTGGTGGTCTGCGGCCAGTCTCATCCATCACAGCTTCTTGAATCTGGGCGAAATGATTACGGCGGAGAAGTACTGCTGACAAATTGATGAAATGCACCAGAAGCTCCAACGTATGTGCCCGAGATTGGTCAATATGAAGGGACCAATTCTCCTCCATGACAACGCTTGCCCGCATGTTGCTCAACTGACCCTGCAGAAGCTGAACGAATTGGGCTACGAGACTGCCTCATCTGCCATATTCACCGGACCTCTCGCCCACCGATTATCACTTTTTCAAGCATCTCGACAACTTCTTGCGTGAAAAATGCTTCAAAAGCCAAGATGATGCCGAATCAGCCTTCAATGACTTCATCGCTTCCAGAACTCCGTATTTCTATGCTAATGGGATAAATAAACTTGTTTCTCGTTGGCAAAAATGTGTCGATTCTAATGGTTCTTATTTCGATTAATAAAGTTTATTATGAAAGGAGTTATGATCTTTTGAAGTTGAACGTCAAAAAACATTATTTTTGCACCAACCTAATAGTACGCAATATTATTATCATTATTATAATTAAGAAAATTCATAAAAGATTAAAAAATGGCTTAAGCAATTAACTAGGAATGGTACTTAAATTTTGTATCTGGTTGGTTAGGTTTTATAGTACATCAACCCTGAGGGTTATACAATACCAAATCTTGTTTATACATATATATTATGTTTATGATTGGAAACAAAATATAGGTTGTATTTTCTTATCTGGTTTAAGCCTATTACCACAAGCTTTTCATAGGCCTGTATATATGGCTAAAAAATAAATTAACATATTTTAATGAAAACATTTTCTATCAGGCCTGGGAAAAAAAAAAAAAAAAAAACTTTGTACATGCCTATGAAGAAGTAAGGCAAGTTGATTTTTCACTTTTTCTTTAGAAAATAAACACTACACTTTATGTGCAAACTGGAGTTTGATGCAATAAATACTGACACCAAGAATTAGATTCATAGATTTTACCAGTTTCTGACCATTTAGTTTCAAAGATCTGTAAAAAAAAAAATCAGAAATACCTAGTTTCCATCGATGTTTGCTTACAAACTGACATCAGAATTTTACTATTCCAAGAATAAATCCAAATAAAGTTGATATCTTTTGTATTAGATAGAGTGAATGGAAAATATTTTCAAACCAGAATTCTAATTAGGAATCCCCACAAGCAAAATATGCAATTTGTTCTTACTGTATTTTATAAGTAACAACTGTTAAAAAAAAAAAAAAAAATATTGTAGATTACAAAAACGGCTTCTCAATGAATAAGATTTGTTAGATCCTAATTAATCAGAACAAAAAAAATAGATAAATGTGTATATAACACCATAATGCTGCTGGGCAATAATTATAAGACAAAATGTTTTAAATTTGCATTGTTTATTAAAAATCACACTAAAACTACTGCACTGTATAGCATATTACATCATAGTATAACTAAATTGTTCAGTATAATTTCCCTTTGAAGTCAATGAAGGTCATGATGGCTATATACTAATAATGTGCTTTGACCATGCATTTTGTTCATATACAACTTGTAAAGCTTCAGTAAATTATGAAGGCTGTGCTATAAGGTTTTCACTTATCACTGGAATAAAATTCCAATGCTAAAATTTTGGATCGAAACTTAATCTTTAAGCTCACATCCTTAAAAAACAGTAATGACTGGGAAAAAATATTTTCTCTCATTATTTATCGTGTCAAACCCCCACTTTCAAATTGAGTGCAATACCATAGTTCCAAAATCGACTTGAACTATTGCAGCAAATACAATCACCACCTCCAAAAACCGCAAAATATTTTTGGACCAATTAAAAGCCTTGAAACAAAATTTTTAGTAATATATCAAAAGTATTTATTGCCAACTTCAAAAGCAAAAAAGTGTTGAAATAAGTTATACTATTTTTAAAAAAATATATCAAAATTATTGTTCAAGCTGTGAAGCATTCCCAGCCAGACTTTTGAAAATCAGATTAAATTTTGGTAGGGTGGGCTCACTAAGCAGGATAATAACTTTTTGGCAGCTTTCTAGTGACAGCTTAGAACAGATGAGGATCAATAGAGGCCAATGGATTTGGACCTACAAGGGGCATATTCCTCTTGGTTGAAGAATAGAGACCCTTTGTGAAAGAATATTAATATTCAAAACAAAAACAAAAGGGTTCTTTTTTTTTTTTCAAAATATTAATTTAATGAAGGTTCATAAAACATTTATCATAGATTACAAAACTGCTTAATGACCAGTTTCAAATGGAGCCTACATTTCCTATCTGACCTGGGTCTATAGCCACCAGCTTTGCATAGGCCTCTTTTAAGATCAAAAATAAATTGCCATATTTTAATGAAAATATTACCATAAAACCTATTATCATAGTTTTGCTCTAATGAATGAAAAGTCAATAAAACCTAAGGGATGTTTTGGGCGATACACTTACCTTGTCATAGAAAATACTAATGATATTTTTACTTAATTAAAATGTCTAATAACAAATAAATTGGGTAAATAAACAACAAAAACTATTCTGGTTGATTGTGGAGACCAAATTTCCAAAGAAAAAAAAATTCTTTCACAAATACTTGCCCTTTCTCTAACTCCCACAAAATACTAATTATTTTAAATGAGAAAATTAATTAAAATTCATTACTTAAATTAATGAACATTGAAAAAGGTGTAAAAAGAAATTACTTTCCAGGATGATTTGCTCAATCTATTTTCCCTTTTAGTGTTTTTAATGTTAGCTTTTCTAAAACTTAAAAAAAAGTAACCAAAATATTATCCTTAAATGTATTTCTTATATTATTAACTTATCTTTTTTTAAACTAGAAAAAAAAAAAGATAAAATGAGGATAAATTACTTAAAAAATATATCCTTCACTTTTGACAACCTCTGAATGCAGGTGTGAGGTATGTAATTACTCTGATAAATCAGTTGTTCAGTAGTCATTTATGCTTATAGGTAGAAAAAAAAAAAATCAGTTTTTAATGCCAGCTGCAATGTTGATATTGGAATGGATGTAGCCAGTAGTTTCAAGTTGGTTAACTTTTGCCAGAAGATAACGTAAATTTGGAAGCTGCCATAAGAAATCAATCTCTTCCTTTTTTTTTTTTTTCAGATCTGGCACTGTGTTTGCCATTTCAAAGTGACTGAGTCTGTTTGCAATCTAGTTCTGTAGAGAACATCTGTGTTGCAGCTGTTAACCCCAGCAATGGGGTTTAATTGTTCCAGTTGGACGAATCAACAGAAAGAACAAAACTACTGACTTATTTTCATATATGAGAAGTTTGAACACACATACATTAAGTTTGTCGAATTACTCCACCTTGTATTCCATGGAATGTTTCCTCATGCCTGCTAGGTGATGTTGCATAAAGCAGTATAAGAGTAAAGAACACAAGCTTTTGTCCTC